>CM060600.1:39387620-39550120 GCA_030578255.1 Tiaroga cobitis
AGATCAACCAGCACAGCCCATTCTGGGACATCTCCAAACAGCACCTGGCCCACGAGGAGCTGGAGATCGTGGTGATCCTGGAGGGCATGGTGGAGGCCACAGGTACGCAGGTTTACACTGTATCAAAATATGGGCGTAGTGTGTGTGACGTCACCCGTAGTGTTTCTGAAGAGCGTTTCTGAAGCCCAAAGTGGGCGGAGCCGGCCGTCGCCATCTTGGCCGCGCGTCACTCCCGGATTAGCTGAGGTGACGTGACGCTAACACACAGCAGACAAACGGCTAGTAGTGACATCAGCGGCAATCCACCTGTCACTCAAGTGGCCACGCCCTTAATTATGCAGAACTTTAAGGCTTGATATAATTTAAACGGATGAGTTATAAAAAAATTCACCCCTCTCACAGTCGTCATGAAGAGCAAAATTAGCTTTATAGACCAAAACCACTTTTTGTACCAGACTGTAAACATGTTTTTTTTTCTGCTGTAAAGTTGGGCATTTTAACATGCGGGTCTATGGGAGTGAGTCTCTTCTGCAGCCGGCCTCTAGTGGCCAGTGGAGGAACTGCAGGTTAAGGCACTTCTGCTTGGTCATGACACTGGTAGATGCTTTCATCCACTCGATCGGTTCATGCATTCGCTGCGAGTCGAACTGTGGCGTAGCTCGAGACATGCTTTGAGTCGCAGGAAGTAGATCCTGCAATCCATTCGTCTAGTCGGTTTAGCTTTTCTCTCGTCTGTATTTGCATACGTGGCTGAACGAAACAGATCACATTAATTTCGTTCTGTGGTATTTGAATTAACCCAGCAAGCAATATCCGTCATTTCACCGTCTCGGTGAACTATAGACCCGATATAGCCGGCTGAGGAACACACTTCTAGCCAAAATAACCTTGAATTTGATTACATGTCGTTTTTGCTAAAATAACTTGTGAGGTGTGTGATATTCCATCATGTAAGCAAAGTCAACAGTGATTATACGGTGTTCGGTTTCATTTCTTTGACATGTTCTATGCGTAGCCTGTGCGTGGGCGATGGTTAGTCGTCTATGTTCACTGACAGCCCAGTGTTGCCTTGTGTTAGCCCAGACCTCTGGCTGTGTTTGGACGCCATTAGACGTCTTTTAAACGCAGAATTGCATGCTGGGAGGTTCCGGCTTGACGTCCCACTGCAGAGCCTTGGATCGCGCAGCTTTGTCTGATGCCTTGCCGTAATCTCCACTGAAACAGGAAGCTAAGGCGGGACTTATTGAGTGGCCCCTCCCCCTTTTTCAGTAGCCAATAGCGTTTAGCTTACCTCACAGACTGACAGCACCATGGAAGCGAATCTGATACGCTGGATTCAATAGTAGAGGAATACATTCATTTCATTCTTAACCAGCGGGATAAAACTCGAGTGTTTGAGCAAACGAACTCACATCTCCAACACATATTACTCGCGTCGGCCAGGTGGTGTTTATAGCAGAGGGGGCGGAGCTTCAGATTCTAGAGAGCATGTGATTGGACAGAAGATGTGATGAGAAGCAGTGATGTCATAAAAATCCCTGATCCTTTTTTTGCGAAGTGAGAGACTGTAAGTTTAAATGCTTATTTCTCCTAAATGCGAATTTTGTCGTTGTTTTGGACACACCAGCTTATCCAAAACCTAAAGGCTGACGTATTCATACCAAAACCTTAAAAACGTACATTTTGATTTCAGGGGGCCTATTATAGCGAGTAATCAGTGGTTTGAACTGGCATGTATTCAGAGGAAGCTTCCTATCTCTGGTCGTCACACACACACACACTCTCTCTCTCTCTCTCTCTATCTCACACACACACACACACACACAAATATACACACTCTCTATCTCTCTCTCTCTCTCTCTCTCTCTCACACACACACACACACACACACACAGACACTCTCTCTCTCTCTCTCTCTCTCTCTCTATCTCACACACACACACACACAAATATACACACTCTCTATCTCTCTCTCTCTCTCTCACTCACACACACACACACACACACACACACACACACACACACAGACACTCTCTCTCTCTCTCTCTCTCTCTCTCACACACACACACACACACACACACTCTCTCTCTCTCTCTCACACACACACAGACACACACACACTCTCTCTCTCTCTCACACACAGACACACACACACACACTCTCTCTCTCTCTCTCTCTATCTCACACACACACACACACACACAAATATACACACTCTCTATCTCTCTCTCTCTCTCTCTCTCTCTCACACACACACACACACACACACACAGACACTCTCTCTCTCTCTCTCTCTCTCTATCTCACACACACACACACACAAATATACACACTCTCTATCTCTCTCTCTCTCTCTCACTCACACACACACACACACACACACACACACACACACACAGACACTCTCTCTCTCTCTCTCTCTCTCTCACACACACACACACACACACACACTCTCTCTCTCTCTCTCACACACACACAGACACACACACACTCTCTCTCTCTCTCACACACAGACACACACACACACACTCTCTCTCTCTCTCTCTCTCTCTCACACACACAGACACACACACACACACACACACTCTCTCTCTCTCTCTCTCTCTCACACACACACAGACACACACACACACACACACACACAGACACACTCTCTCTCTCTTTCTCTCTCTCTCTCTCTCTCACACACACACACACAGACACACACACACTCTCTCTCTCTCTCTCTCTGTCACACACACACACAGACACACACACCCACACACACACACACACACACTCTCTCTCTATCTCACACACACACACACACTCTCAGCGACACGGGTCATGTTGGAATGTGCTGTTATTATCTGTGTGTTATTGCAGTGAGCTCAGTCCTGTGTGTGTCGGATGTGGAGGACTGTTCTCTGGCTGTTATTGGATGTATTCGATTAGACACACAAACCGGGCAGAAAACAGTTTATTAGAGCGATTGAATCACTCGTGTGTTTCTGTGCAGTCGCAGGTCGACACGTCATCGCTGTCATGTTGCATCAACATTAAACTCGGCATAAAAGAGAAGTTGCGCTGGTCTTCTCTCCTCTATTGTGTCGTATATCGAGTGAAACGCTTCAGGAACAGGAACACATGTGGGTGGATGGTTGTGGTTTGCTATTGGCTGATCTCCTGTGAGTGACAGGTTATAGCCCCGCCCACATCATCAGAGAAGAGAAGAGATGCTGAAGAGGAACTGATTCTGATTCAACATTATTAACACAATAATGATGTGCACACATAAATCATTCAAATAAAAACACTGCAATATTACATAAATAAATAAGAATATAATTAAATTCACTTCATATTTATTTGTACAGCGCTTTTCACAACACACATCGTTTCAAAGCAGCTTTACAGAAAGTGCACGTCATACAGTTTACAGTGATGTGTTATCAGATAGAAAACAGTGATCTTCAATAAGGTCAGAGTGAAGCCTGATGCTTTAGTCAAGAGTTATTAATACAGTGCATTAATGCCCAGCCCCTGCAGAATCTGGAACATGCTTAACATTTAAAAACATTAAAACTAAACAATATTTGTATGATTCCTTTAGTCAAGTCCTGATGAAGTCATAACTCTAAAACTGAAGTGAGGTTTCATCCTCTCGTTTCTCCACGAGTCTCTGCTCTTCCCAACAGCGAGTGTGTGATGCTGAGATCCATCTGTTCCCACCACACACACACACACACTCGTTAATGCTGCTGAAATGGAGGATCTTCTACAACTAGGCAAAAAAAGCAGTGCGTTCGCTTTCGCTGCAACTGTGCTGCTATTTTGAGGAATGTGAGTGTGGTTGCCATGGAGACGGTGGAAAACCCACTGACATTATATAAGAGCGTTATCTAAACGGCGCCGCCGGAGTGTTACTGTTATTATGATTACTAGTGTTATTATGAAGATCGCATGCGACTGAGCCGTCATTATTGATTCTCAGTTCCTTCTGTTGAATATGAAACAGCATGAGCGCACATTACATCAGTGAGGAACAACACACACACACACACACTCCGTCCAGCATATACAGTGTGTGTGCACTTCAGATGTATTTCCTGGAGAGAGAGAGCACATGGAGTGTGTTCTCCAGGATTGGTGTGTCATATCTCCTGGAAAGAGAGCGAGTGGAGTTAGGCCTGTCGCGATAGTCAATAAATCAATTAATCGCACGATAAAAAAAAATGAGCTCGATAATTTTTCCGGCCGCGATAATTTCCATTTGCATGCTTGTTTGTTTTCCTCGTCTCTCTCTCTCTCTACCAAAGAGACTGGATGACAACTCTCGGTTCCTTAGCTTGAACTAGAGCTTAGATTCTCAGCCCGAACTTGACCCGACCCGTTCCGCGGGCCGATATTTCCCGACACTATCCTCGGGCCGGGCCCTTGAGAGACGTGCACTCGCAATAGAGTGCGGCGCGACACTAGACTTGATGGCCGAGTGCTAGCGCGGGCGGGGGCGGTAATGCACTCACTCTGTGTGTGCGAGTTGCGGGAGAATAAAACGATTCGCGGGACTCCCGCAAACTAGAAATATCTATGAATAAAACATATAAAAACTAATATATTTTTATTCATCTGTTGCAGAAAAGCAACAAGAACAACTAAAACAAAATACAAACGATTTACAGGCCAGAGTTTCTATTCATAACATGTCTGCAGCGTTGAGCGATGTAGCCAATCACAGACGTGTGTTGATTTCTTGAACGCAATGGCCAATCACAAGCATTCAAGATAGACTCCCCTCACCGCTCAAAACAGACTTTTTGTTCAGTGCTGAATTATGTATGCTGGCAAATCCTCTAATTATAACCAACAAAGTGTGGATATTAGGAAAGATTGATTGTGCAGTCAGCTTCAATGTAATAACAGAGATGTGTGAGATCGCGATGAACTGTCAGCTTTTTAGAAATTATCAAGGGAGCGCACTTTGCGCGCATTCAACCATGCACGCAGTAGCCTGCTTGCTTTTATGTTAAATTAACAGTGGTTTGTGTATTAATGCTTTATTAACAAATAATGTATTATAGGGTAGGGTCGGGTTTTGTTTTCATCCATTTTATTTATTGTTTTTGGTATTTATTCAAGTGCATTATTTGCTAACAGAGACTGAGAGTCCATTGATTGCTTTTATTGTTTTTGGTTGTTTTGTTCATTTATTGTGGATATTTAAAATGTTTTCCATTTTCAGTGTTAAATAGTCTTTAGACATACAAGTTTATTGATCTTCGAAAACGTGTACCTGCATTATTATGCCATTATCATGCCATTATCATTATTTTAGATGTAAATGGTCTCGGAACGACAATATTATCGTTTATCGCAATAATTTCTTGGAAAATTTATCGTCCAGAAAAATTTGTTATCGTGACAGGCCTAAGTGGAGTGTGTTCTCCAGGATCGGTGTGTCGTATCTCCTGGAGAGAGAGCGTGGAGTGTGTTCTCCAGGACCGGTGTGTCGTATCTCCTGGAGAGAGAGCGTGTGGAGTGTGTTCTCCAGGATCGGTGTGTCGAATCTCCTGGAGAGAGAGCGTGTGGAGTGTGTTCTCCAGGATCGGTGTGTCGTATCTCCTGGAGAGAGAGCGAGTGGAGTGTGTTCTCCAGGATCGGTGTGTCGTATCTCCTGGAGAGAGAGCGAGTGGAGTGTGTTCTCCAGGATCGGTGTGTCGTATCTCCTGGAAAGACAGCGAGTGGAGTGTGTTCTCCAGGATCAGTGTGTCGGATCTCCTGGAAAGAGAGTGAGTGGAGTGTGTTCTCCAGGATCGGTGTGTCGTATATCATGGAAAGAGAGTGAGTGGAGTGTGTTCTCCAGGATCGGTGTGTCGGATCTCCTGGAGAGAGAGCGAGTGGAGTGTGTTCTCCAGGACCGGTGTGTCGTATCTCCTGGAGAGAGAGCGAGTGGAGTGTGTTCTCCAGGATCGGTGTGTCGTATCTCCTGGAAAGACAGCGAGTGGAGTGTGTTCTCCAGGATCAGTGTGTCGGATCTCCTGGAGAGAGAGCGTGGAGTGTGTTCTCCAGGATCGGTGTGTCGTATCTCCTGGAGAGAGAGCGTGGAGTGTGTTCTCCAGGACCGGTGTGTCGTATCTCCTGGAGAGAGAGCGTGGAGTGTGTTCTCCAGGATCGGTGTGTCGTATATCCTGAAGAGAGAGCGAGTGGAGTGTGTTCTCCAGGATCGGTGTGTCGTATCTCCTGGAAAGAGAGCACGTGGAGTGTGTTCTCCAGGATCGGTGTGTCGTATATCATGGAAAGAGAGCGTGTGGAGTGTGTTCTCCAGGATCGGTGTGTCGTATCTCCTGGAAATAGAGCGAGTGGAGTGTGTTCTCCAGGATCGGTGTGTCGTATCTCCTGGAAAGAGAGCGAGTGGAGTGTGTTCTCCAGGATCGGTGTGTCGTATCTCCTGGAGAGAGAGCGTGGAGTGTGTTCTCCAGGATCGGTGTGTCGTATCTCCTGGAAAGAGAGCGAGTGGAGTGTGTTCTCCAGGATCGGTGTGTCGTATCTCCTGGAGAGAGAGCGTGGAGTGTGTTCTCCAGGATCGGTGTGTCGTATATCCTGGAAGGAGAGCGAGTGGAGTGTGTTCTCCAGGATCGGTGTGTCGGATCTCCTGGAGAGAGAGCGAGTGGAGTGTGTTCTCCAGGATCGGTGTGTCGTATATCCTGGAAGGAGAGCGAGTGGAGTGTGTTCTCCAGGATCGGTGTGTCGGATCTCCTGGAGAGAGAGCGTGGAGTGTGTGTTCTCCAGTTCTCCAATTTTCAGTGTGTCGGGTCGAGGGTGCTCAGGGCATGACCGGGGAACGGGAAACGCTGTGTGAGCATGTGTGAGTGTGTGTGAGCGTGTTCACAGCTGACCTGTTGCCATGGTGACGAGAGAACACGCTTGAGCATGTCATCACAAGCAGACTGATCTCATAAAATTGCGTGTGTATGACACGCCAATTCGTATTTCCATTTTTGGCGTGCTATCAACACGCACAATCGCTTTTCAGCGTGTTTATGAACGCAGTTGACTTAACGTTATTACTGTATATATAAATATATGACCTACCTCCACCCCGTCCCTAAACCTACCCGTCACTGGGGTTAATAGCATTTATGAGTCTTCCCCTGCCATCCTAGGGAAAAAAAATATCGCTCCCCAGATGTAGATCTACATTTTGCTTCGTTTCGCTCGGAAATTTAATGCCGTGTACATATACGCGGAATCACTTGGACATTAATGGCGTAGACATACACGCATACACGCGGATATCTCAAAATGCGTATAGATAACACGCCACTTGACTTGAAAGTGGCGTGTCTTTTTACGCAAAAGTCATGATGTCATGTTGTCACAAGACACGTGTCGACAGGGACGAGTTCTTATCAGTGTGTGTTCTGCTCGTTGTGCAGCTTCTGCAGCTGCTCTTTGTGAGTGAGTGAGTGAGTGAGTGAGTGTGTGTGTGTGTGTGTGTGTGTGTGTCTGTGTGTCTGTGTGTGAGCTTATCACAAGGCCGCAGTGAGTGTGTGTGTGTGTGTGTGTGTGTGTGTGCGTGCGTGTGCGTGTGAGTGTGTGTGTGAGCTCTGGCTGTTGTCTGCTGATAACACTGAACACACACCTGTGACACCAGAGCAGGACGGAGGGATTTGGCTTAAACTTTATCTCACAGCAAAAGAATGAAACTTCTCTAGCGAACTGTGTATCAAACAAACCAGCGGCTCTCGCTGACGGAGTGTGTGTGTGTGTGCTCATGATAATGCGCTGAAGGGAGTCTAATGCAGTGGAGCTCATGAAACACGACGTGATGAAGCTCCTGCGCTGACTCTGAGACACACGTTATATAAGTGTGTGTGTGTGTGTGTGTGTTTCTGAGCGCTCACAGATGTGACACTCTCGCAGTGACTGGAGACGGTGACCTTTGAACCCCCCCAGCGGACGCTCGACTGGTTTAGCGTTCTGAACACGTGTGTGTGAAGAGGCTTTTAGCACGGACACACACTGTTGTTCTGTCTGAAGCTTCACGTCATTGATCCAGGCGACGGACTCTTGACACACACTCACAGAACAACAGGTTCTGCTGGGAATCTGCTGTCATATAGAGAACTTCAGGCGTTCCATCATGGGATCACTTTATGGATTTAGATTTAATTCATTTAAATTTAAGTAATTAAACAGCTTGTAAACATACAATCAGTAGAAAAAACTGAAATAACCCATTAAACATGAAATATTATGCAATCATTCAAGACATTTCTCATTATATAGATCGTTCTTTAAAATCGAGTCCAGAACCCTAGAGTTCTATATAGAACCACATTAAACTGTATTTTCTGAGAATGTACAGTAGAGTACAGTATTTTATACAGTACAGTATTTTACATTAATGTTGTTTGCATTGTAATATTTAGTCTTCAGGCTGACATGATGCTGAAAGACGGACCTTGTTTACCTAGATCACTGAATTTATTTTTATGACAGAATATATATGTGTGTATGCTGCTGTTCATCGCTCTGGCCAGCAGACGGCCTCAGCTCTGTGTGTGTACAGTCTCCTGTCTCCAGACCAGAGGAACGTCTCAGAGCTTCAGTTCACCAGGACTGACGGCATCGCAGTGGTTTCATGTGGAGCTTTGAAGGAGTCGTTCACTTTCAAATAAAAATGTCCTGATAATTCACTCTCCTCCAAGTCATCCAAGATGTTCATGTCTTTCTTTCTTCAGTGGAAAAGAAATGAAGGTTTTTGAGGAACACACTCCAGGGTTTCTCCATATAGAGACTTCAATGGTCCAACGGGTCGAAGGTCCAGATGTGAGTTTCAGTGCAGCTTCAAAGTCTCGACACGATCCAGCCGAGGAATAAGAGTCTGATCTAGACAAACCAGCCGACATTTATAACACAATACACATTTATATACTTTTAACCACTAATGCTGTTCTTGCTCTAGCTGTGATGCGACACACATTACGCAATCAGGTTGAAAGGTCAGGCGATCACGTAACATATGTTACAAATCGTCCAACATCGTTGTTTTGCCTTTTTTTTTTGTAAATGGCGTTTGACTCAGTCTTTGCACGTCTGCTCTGTAAACACTGGGTCGGTTCTTACGCCTACGTCACGCTTGACCTTTCCAACGTGATTACGTAATGTGTGTCGCATCACAGCTAGAGCAAGAACAGCATTAGTGGCTAAAAGTATATAAATGTGTATTGTGTTATAAATGTCCGCTGGTTTGTCTAGATCAGACTCTTATTCCTCGGCTGGATCGTGTCGAGACTTTGAAGCTGCACTGAAACTCACATCTGGACCTTCGACCCGTTGGACCCCATTGAAGACACTATATGGAGAATTCCCGGAGTGTGTTCCTCAAAAACCTTCATTTCGACTTTCATTTTCCACTGAAGAAAGAAAGACACAAACATCTTGGATGACGTGCGGGAGAGTAAATTATCAGGACATTTTAATTCTGAAGTGTTATGGAGGTTGGAAGGGGGAAGAAGGGAATGAACCCAATCGCAGACAGTAGTCACAGCACACGGTTTATTATGAACAAAAGGGAAAACAAAGCCCACGAGGGGGCAAAACAAGACAGGACTAAGGTGACTAACTAGACAAAGATACTGACAAAATACTAGAAGACAAACAACTGATACAAAAAATAGCTCAACAGGACGATTACTCTTGACAGGTTACTCACAAACTTGACACAGATTGACAATGAACCGACACTGGACAGCAAACATGAGGGGATTAAATAGAGACAAACTAATGAGGGAGACAGGTGATAATGGGGAAGCAATAATGACTAAACAAGGATAACAAGGAGGGCGGGGCTAGATGACGAGACAACACAAGCACATGGCCCAACAAGGCCATGTGTTTGCACATAAAACATGGGTCTGTCATGATCCTGCCTCAAGACTTAAAGAAAGACAAGAACTAGATGGCAGAATCATGACAGAAGTGAACGACTCCATTAAAAGGATAGTTCACAGAAAAATGAAAATTAGCTCATGATTTACTCTCCCTCCAATCCCTCTCTCCAATGACACTCTTCTTTCAGACGAACACAATCAGAGTTATAATAAAAAATGTCCTGGCTCTTCCAAGCTTTATAATGGCAGTGAATGAGCGTTTCTGTTTTGAAGTCCATAAAAGTGCATCTGTCCATCATAAAAGTGCATCTATCCATCATAAAAGGGCATCTGTCCATCATAAAAGTGCATCTGTGCATCATAAAAGTGCATCTGTCCATCATAAAAGTGCATCTATCCATCATGAAAGTGCATCTGTCCATCATAAAAGTGCATCTGTCCATCATAAAAGTGCATCTGTCCATCATAAAAGTGCATCTGTGCATCATAAAAGTGCATCTGTCCATCATAAAAGTGCATCTGTCCATCATGAAAGTGCATCTGTCCATCATAAAAGTGCATCTGTCCATCATAAAAGTGCATCTGTGCATCATAAAAGTGCATCTGTCCATCATGAAAGTGCATCTGTCCATCATAAAAGTGCATCTGTCCATCATAAAAGTGCATCTGTCCATCATAAAAGTGCATCTGTCCATCATAAAAGTGCATCTGTCCATCATGAAAGTGCATCTGTCCATCATGAAAGTGCATCTGTCCATCATAAAAGTGCATCTGTCCATCATAAAAGTGCATCTATCCATCATAAAAGTGCATCTGTCCATCATAAAAGTGCATCTGTCCATCATAAAAGTGCATCTGTCCATCATAAAAGTGCATCTGTGCATCATAAAAGTGCATCTGTCCATCATAAAAGTGCATCTGTCCATCATGAAAGTGCATCTGTCCATCATAAAAGTGCATCTGTCCATCATAAAAGTGCATCTGTGCATCATAAAAGTGCATCTGTCCATCATGAAAGTGCATCTGTCCATCATAAAAGTGCATCTGTCCATCATAAAAGTGCATCTGTCCATCATAAAAGTGCATCTGTCCATCATAAAAGTGCATCTGTCCATCATGAAAGTGCATCTGTCCATCATGAAAGTGCATCTGTCCATCATAAAAGTGCATCTGTCCATCATAAAAGTGCATCTATCCATCATAAAAGTGCATCTGTCCATCATAAAAGTGCATCTGTCCATCATAAAAGTGCATTTGTCCATCATAAAAGTGCATCTGTCCATCATAAAAGTGCATCTGTCCATCATAAAAGTGCATCTGTCCATCATAAAAGTGCATCTATCCATCATAAAAGTGCATCTGTCCATCATAAAAGTGCATCTGTCCATCATAAAAGTGCATCTGTCCATCATAAAAGTGCATCTGTCCATCATAAATGTGAATCTGTCTATCATAAAAGTGCATCTATCTATGAAATTGGGTGAACTATCCCTTTAAGATCCTCAGATGGTTCCTCACCTCACCTGTGTGTGTGTGTGTGTGTGTGTTCCCTCAGGAATGACGTGTCAGGCGCGCAGCTCGTACGTGTCGAGTGAGATAAAGTGGGGCTATCGCTTCACGCCGGTCCTGACGCTGGAGGACGGCTTCTACGAGGTGGACTACAACAGTTTCCACGAGATCTACGAGACCAGCACTCCCAGCTGCAGCGCGCATGAGCTAGCGGAGATGACCGCGCGCTCCCGCCTGCCGCTCAGCTGGTCCGTCGCTAGCAAACTGAGCCAGCTCGACGAGCCCAGCGAGAGGAACGGGGACCTGGCCAACATGGAGAACGAGTCGAAAGTGTAGGAGCTCACGGGCATCTCTCCTTGCCTCTGAGCGCAGGACGTTTGGCTGAGGTCAGAGGTCAGAGGTCAGGGGTCAGGGGTCAGAGGTCAGCTCAGGAACGCGCCCCGAGGACACGGATCTCGCGCGGGGCGACTGCATGGTTCCCGAAACCTCTTTTTCTTAAAGATATAAGAAATGATATTTTCAGATTTGTAATTCAAAGATTAAAAACCTATATATGTATATGAATATATATAGATATATTCTAGGGCATTTGTATTTTTTGTATATATCTGTTTTTGGTTTGAGATGTGTGGTTGTTTGATACGACAGACATATTTATCCACGCATGTTCGAAACGATCCCCTGACTCTGATGTACAGAATATGAATATGAGGAACTGTAGGCTATAATAGCGGAGATCTCGCGCGGGTGTGTGTGTGTGAGAGAGAGTGTGTGTGTGCTCCAATAACCTTCCGTCGTCAGGCCATGATCTCTCTCTCTCTTTGCTCTTCCTTTAACTCATAATCATAACTGGATTGAGCTCTCGGAGCCGATGCTGCAGATTCTCAGTTTCTGTGTTCGGGGAACAGAAGCGGTGACTGTGAGCTTGAGCTCGACACACACCAGCGCTCACTCACACACGACACCAAAGAGCCGGACCGCTCCATGCGACTGCTTTCGGCACAGACTCACACGACTTCAGACACAAACCCACGAGTCAGAGACCGATGATCTACAGAACCGACGCCAGAGAGATCTTACTGTGTTTTTCATCTGCTTACACACACATTACACACAAATCCAAGAATTGGGCACAAAATGCACATTGTCTCACATCTCCTGCTAAATGAAGCACTGCATATCACACACATCTCAAAAGCAAACATTTGTCTTGCGTTGCAAACACCTTTGCCATTAATATTATATTTCTGGATATATCATATACACAGTTATTCAAAACCTAAAGCTCTTCTTTCAGGAGCTCAGATGTTCATTTCTGGACAAGAGTGAAAGTAATCGGCAGAGATGTTGAAGAATTCACGGTACACACGTAAGCAAGATTGAAACCAAACTATCTATTTTTTACTGTAAGCGTTTGTGGCTGTGAATACAGTATTACAGTCCGAAACACCCAGAACTCGACCTTTGACCTTTTAATAGGCCTATTCTAAAGCTATGATCGGTGTGTGTTCAGTGAAGAGTGCTTACACATGTGAGGAGTGTGTGTGTGAGGAGTGTGTGTGGGTGTGATTGTGTGTGTGAGGCTCTGATGAATTACTGTGGTGTTTTGATAGGTTGTGTTTGAGAAAGAAAATCAAGAGACTTCCTGTTAAATTTGTGTGTGTTACAGAGAGAATTGTGTGTTTTATGAAATTTAAAACTGAGTCGAAGGCCGAGAATGGGTTTTGCAGATCTGGTGTGTGTTTCTGCTGTTTGAGTGTCAGGTTTCAGAACTTGTGTGACAAGTGAGGATTTTGTGTGTAAGCAGTTGAAAAAAACGGTAAGATCTGTATATACCTGTCGGGTCAGGAAATGACATCAGCGAGCGGGAAAACAACGACTGTGACAGTCGTTAAACATTGTCTTTCCAAACACACTGTCAACCAAACATTGTCTTTCCAAACACACTGTCAATCAAACACACTGTCAATCAAACACACTGTCAATCAAGCACACTGTCAATGCAACACACTGTCAATCAAACACACTGAACAATCAAACACAATGTCAATCAAACACACTCAATCAAACACACTGTCAATCAAACTGTCAATCAAACACACTGTCGATCAAACACACTGTCAATCAAACACACTGTCGATCAAACTGTCAATCAAACACACTGTCAATCAAACACACTGTCAATCAAACACACTGTCAATCAAGCACACTGTCAATCAAACACACTGTCAATCAAGCACACTGTCAATCAAACACAATGTCAATCAAACACACTGTCAATCAAACACACTGTCAATCAAACACAATGTCAATCAAACACACTGTCAATCAAACACACTGTCAATCAAACACACTGTCAATCAAGCACACTGTCAATGCAACACACTGTCAATCAAACACACTGAACAATCAAACACAATGTCAATCAAACACACTCAATCAAACACACTGTCAATCAAACTGTCAATCAAACACACTGTCGATCAAACACACTGTCAATCAAACACACTGTCGATCAAACACACTGTCGATCAAACACACTGTCAATCAAACACACTGTCGATCAAACTGTCAATCAAACACACTGTCAATCAAACACACTGTCAATCAAACACACTGTCAATCAAGCACACTGTCAATCAAACACACTGTCAATCAAGCACACTGTCAATCAAACACAATGTCAATCAAACACACTGTCAATCAAACACACTGTCAATCAAACACAATGTCAATCAAACACACTGTCAATCAAGCACACTGTCAATCAAACACAATGTCAATCAAACACACTGTCAATCAAGCACACTGTCAATCAAACACAATGTCAATCAAACACACTGTCAATCAAACACACTGTCAATCAAACACACTGTCAATCAAACACACACTCAATCAAACATTGTCTTTCCAAACACACTGTCAATCAAACACACTGTCAATCAAACTGTCAATCAAACACACTGTCAATCAAACACACTGTCAATCAAGCACACTGTCAATCAAACACAATGTCAATCAAACACACTCAATCAAACACACTGTCAATCAAACACACACTCAATCAAACACACTGTCAATCAAACACACTGTCAATCAAACACACTGTCAATCAAACACACTGTCGATCAAACACACTGTCAATCAAACACACTGTCAATCAAACACACACTCAATCAAACACACTCAATCAAACACACACTCAATCAAACACACTGTCAATCAAACACACTGTCAATCAAACACACTGTCGATCAAACACACTGTCGATCAAACACACTGTCAATCAAACACACTGTCAATCAAACACACACTCAATCAAACACACTCAATAAAACACACACTCAATAAAACAGACACTCAATCAAACACACACTCAATCAAACACACACTCTATCAAACACACACTCAATCAAAACACACACTCTATCAAACACACACTCAATCAAACACACACTCAATCAAACACACACTCAATCAAACACACTCAATCAAACACACTGTCAATCAAACACACTGTCAATCAAACACACTGTCAATCAAACACACACTCAATCAAACACACTCAATCAAACACACACTCAATCAAACACACTGTCAATCAAACACACTGTCGATCAAACACACTGTCGATCAAACACACTGTCGATCAAACACACTGTCAATCAAACACACTGTCAATCAAACACACACTCAATCAAACACACTCAATAAAACACACACTCAATCAAACAGACACTCAATAAAACAGACACTCAATCAAACACACACTCAATCAAACACACACTCTATCAAACACACACTCAATCAAACACACACTCTATCAAACACACACTCAATCAAACACACACTCAATCAAACACACACTCAATCAAACACACTCAATCAAACACACTGTCAATCAAACACACTGTCGATCAAACACACTGTCAATCAAACACACTGTCAATCAAACACACACTCAATCAAACACACTCAATCAAACACACACTCAATCAAACAGACACTCAATAAAACAGACACTCAATCAAACACACACTCAATCAAACACACACTCTATCAAACAGACACTCAATCAAACACACACTCAATCAAACACACACTCAATCAAACACACACTCAATCAAACACAGTCAATCAAACTGTCAATCAAACACACTGTCAATCAAACACACTGTCAATCAAACACACTGTCAATCAAGCACACTGTCAATCAAACACAATGTCAATCAAACACACTCAATCAAACACACTGTCAATCAAACACACACTCAATCAAACACACTGTCAATCAAACACACTGTCAATCAAACACACTGTCAATCAAACACACTGTCGATCAAACACACTGTCAATCAAACACACTGTCAATCAAACACACACTCAATCAAACACACTCAATCAAACACACACTCAATCAAACACACTGTCGATCAAACACACTGTCGATCAAACACACTGTCAATCAAACACACTGTCAATCAAACACACTGTCGATCAAACACACTCAATCAAAGACACACTCAATCAAACACACACTCAATCAAACACACACTCAATCAAACACACACTCAATCAAACACACACTCAATCAAACACACTCAATCAAACACACTGTCAATCAAACACACTGTCGATCAAACACACTGTCAATCAAACACACTGTCAATCAAACACACACTCAATCAAACACACTCAATCAAACACACACTCAATCAAACACACACTCTATCAAACACACACTCAATCAAACACACACTCAATCAAACACACACTCAATCAAACACACACTCTATCAAACACACACTCAATCAAACACACACTCTATCAAACACACACTCAATCAAACACACACTCAATCAAACACACACTCAATCAAACACACACTCAATCAAACACACACTCAATCAAACACACACTCAATCAAACACACTGTCAATCAAACACACTGTCGATCAAACACACTGTCAATCAAACACACACTCAATCAAACACACTCAATCAAACACACTCAATCAAACACACACTCAATCAAACACACTCAATCAAACACACACTCAATCAAACACACACTCAATCAAACACACTCAATCAAACACACTGTCAATCAAACACACTGTCGATCAAACACACTGTCAATCAAACACACTGTCAATCAAACACACACTCAATCAAACACACTCAATCAAACACACACTCAATCAAACACACTGTCAATCAAACACACTGTCGATCAAACACACTGTCAATCAAACACACACTCAATCAAACACACTCAATCAAACACACTCAATCAAACACACACTCAATCAAACACACTCAATCAAACACACACTCAATCAAACACACACTCAATCAAACAGACACTCAATAAAACAGACACTCAATCAAACACACACTCAATCAAACAGACACTCAATCAAACACACACTCAATCAAACACACACTCTATCAAACAGACACTCAATCAAACACACACTCAATCAAACACACACTCTATCAAACACACACTCAATCAAACACACACTCAATCAAACACACACTCAATCAAACACACACTCAATCAAACACACTCAATCAAACACACTGTCAATCAAACACACTGTCGATCAAACACACTGTCAATCAAACACACTGTCAATCAAACACACACTCAATCAAACACACTCAATCAAACACACACTCAATCAAACACACACTCAATCAAACACACACTCAATCAAACACACACTCTATCGAACACACTCAATCAAACACACACTCAATCAAACACACACTCAATCAAACACACACTCAATCAAACACACACTCAATCAAACACACACTCAATCAAACACACACTCAATCAAACACACACTCTATCAAACACACACTCAATCAAACACACACTCAATCAAACACACACTCAATCAAACACACACTCAATCAAACACACACTCAATCCAACACCCTGCACACGTTGAGAACGGCGATGTCTGGTTAACAGGTTTATCCTCTGGCGATCGCGTGATCAGTGTTTCTCAGTGTTTCTGGAACTCAGTCTCACGCAAGCGCTCCTCTGACACCATCAGCTTCTCTGAATCATAGTTAGGACATCCAATTAAGACATACGGGGACATTGAAAAAGGAATGAAATTGACATAAAATTTAACATTGAAATTGTTAATTATGACAAGTAAAAGAGTTGCCGGCCACCGCCAGGGTTTTTAATAATGTTCACACAAGTTTCACGGCCCCAGAATAGCCTATTGTGTGAAGGATATCATATTTATGAAATAAAAAGTTGACATCGACACACTAAGCCATAATTATGACATTAAAAATCTAAATTGACGTAAAAAGTAGAAATTGACAAAGTATTGAAATTGTCATGACAATCATAATTAACTCTTTCCTCACCAGCGTTTTTCAAAAGTTGCCAGTCAACGGCAGTATTTTGGATCATATTTCATGATGTGATCTCAAAATTTTCACAGCCCCCTGAATATTGTGTAGAATATCTGAATATGCAATATATCAAAGAAAGAATAGATGCACTCTTTTTTATTAACACTTGAATTTGTGTAAATTTTATAACAAATCATAATTTTGAGCAAAATGGTTATGACTTGGTGTGTAATAATTTCTACTTTTTATCATAACTTCATATTTTTTTACTTTGTAATCTCATAATTATGATATACAGAAGCTGATGTGGCAGAAATGGGTTGATGAACGGCATCGGTCATGACGAGTCCTACAGTAATATCTTAAATCTCCAGTAATATACAGTAATATCTCCAGTGATATACAGTAATATCTCCAGTAATATACAGTAATATCTCCAATAATATCCAGTAATATCTTCAGTGATATCCAGTAATATCTCCAGTGATATACAGTAATATCTCCAGTGATCTACAGTAATATCTCCAGTAATATACTGTAATATCTCCAGTGATATACAGTAATATCTCCAGTGATATACAGTAATATCTCCAGTAATATACTGTAATATCTCCAGTGATATACAGTAATATCTCCAGTGATATACAGTAATATCTCCAGTGATATACAGTAATATCTCCAGTGATCTACAGTAATATCTCCAGTAATATACTGTAATATACAGTAATATCTCCAGTAATATACAGTAATATCCAGTAATATCTCCAATAATATCCAGTAATATCTTCAGTGATATCCAGTAATATTTCCAGTGATATACAGTAATATCTCCAGTGATATACAGTAATATCTACAGTAATATCTCCAGTGATATACAGTAATATCTCCAGTGATATACAGTAATATCTCCAGTGATATACAGTAATATCTCCAGTGATATACTGTAATATCTCCAGTGATATACAGTAATATCTCCAGTGATATACAGTAATATCTCCAGTAATATACAGTAATATCTCCAGTGATATACAGTAATATACAGTAATATCTCCAGTAATATACAGTAATATCTCCAGTGATATACAGTAATATCTCCAGTGATATACAGTAATATACAGTAATATACAGTAATATCTCCAGTGATATACAGTAATATCTCCAGTGATATGCAGTAATATACAGTAATATCTCCAGTGATATACAGTAATATACAGTAATATCTCCAGTAATATACAGTAATATCTCCAGTGATATACAGTAATATCTCCAGTGATATACAGTAATATACAGTAATATACAGTAATATCTCCAGTGATATACAGTAATATCTCCAGTGATATACAGTAATATACAGTAATATACAGTAATATCTCCAGTGATATACAGTAATATCTCCAGTGATATGCAGTAATATACAGTAATATCTCCAGTGATATACAGTAATATACAGTAATATCTCCAGTGATATACAGTAATATACAGTAATATCTCCAGTGATATACAGTAATATCTCCAGTGATATGCAGTAATATACAGTAATATCTCCAGTGATATACAGTAATATACAGTAATATCTCCAGTGATATACAGTAATATCTTCAGTAATATCTCCAGTGATATACAGTAATATCTCCCGTAATATACAATAATATCTCCAGTGATATCCAGTAATATCCAGTAATATCTCCAGTAGAGCCGGATGATTTGAAGAAGTGCCCTTTAAAGCCCTGCTGATGAAGCCATCCGAACACGTGTCACTCATATCACACTCCATCACTCGGGAAATATGAAATCAGGAATGTGAAGTTGAAGGTTTTACTGTACGGATCCTCTAAAGCTTCTTTCACAAGCCATATTACTGTACATTATAGACGGTGTTTATACAGTTTAGCGCGCATACAACAGGCGATTCATTCTGATTTTATTGTTGATTTAGATAATTACTCTGTCACAAGAAGCTCATAAATAAACCATATCTAAATATTCATAATGTTTCTTTGTTTTTTTTCTCTCTGTGTGAATGAGTAACGAAGGCTTCTGTGTTTATTGTTCAGTGAGAGAAACAGTGCTGGAGTTTCTCTGTGTGTGTGTGTGTGTGTGTGTTTGTGTGTGTGTGTGTACAGTAGATCAATGACATCAGTGTCTGCAATCACACAGATGATGTGAGTGTGTATCAGCCAGTCTAATAATCATAATGATAATTTATTAAACTAATGAGGATTATTATCCAGCAGCAACAGAGCAAACTCAGACACTGACAAACATATGAGCTTTTCACTTACACACATACTCTACAAACCTAAAACACACACACACACACACACACACACACACACACACACAAACTCTCTCTCTCTCTCACACACACACACACACACACACACACACACACACACCTCGCCCTCTAGCGGCCGCCGCTCGAGTCGTCAGTCTGAAAGTGTAATGAGTTTCGCTGATTTATAAATCAGAATGACATCATGTCTATAATGTTTAATATAGACGTGTTCTGCAGAACTCGATGCGGATCTGTGTCGTGTTTCAGATAAAACCCTCAAAGGTGTGTGTCAGAATCTGAAGTAAATCTCGCTGTTGTATTGAGTATCAAGTGTGATCATCATTTTTAAAACAAAAGAAAATAAATACTGTAAGAACGGCGTCTTAAACTCCACCGAAAGCCTGAAGTGAGCCGTTTCACACGAGCTTTCTAACAGTGTTTCTGCTATTATAACTCATATTACTGCGTGTCTGTGTTTGTGTGTTTGCAGTGACAGAATGTTCAAAGTGACCGAGTTTTCTTGTCTGTATATTTTTATTTCATACTAGTATTTCCTTCGGCGTCAGAAGCCGGATTGATCTAAAATATTGCCAGATAACAATTTTTGATTCCATAAAAAAAACAACCAAAACAACTTAAACCTAATAACAGTGCGAAGACACTCGGCCGGGAGAATGAAAACATTGATTGGCGGGTGCGCGCAGGACACGCCCCCTCTCAGCGCGCGCCTTCATCAGTGCGCGGGAGCGCGCATCAGTGTGTAATGATGCTGCCGGTGAGTGTGCACGCGGATCAGATGCTCGGGTAAGAGTTTCGGTCAATTCCTCTGTGTTTTCATATTTTAGAGTCTTTAATAACTCTCCTCTCCTGTGTATTAATAGTTGTCCTGTGATATGGAGACCGTGGGATCTTTCATCAAGAGAGACACAGTTAAATAAAGTAACATTTTTATTTTACTTCAAGTTTTGCAAACATTCCCTTAAAGTTATAAAACCTTACTTTTTAAAGTTCTCTGCATGTTCTTTTAAAAGCGTTTGTTCTTGGTTATGTGAACGTTAGGGGAACATTCCTTTGTATCATTCTTCAAACATTATGGGAACGCTACTTTGGAATGTTCTTTGAACGTTCTGTAAACAAGGAGTAACATTTAGAAAATATTGGTAACACTTTACAATAAGGTTCATTAGTTAACATTAGTTATTGTATTTACTAACATGCACTAACAATGAGCAGTATATTTGTTACAGTATTTATTTGTTAATGTTAGTAAATAATAATACAGCTGTTCATTGTGTGTTCATGTTAGTTCACAGTGCATTCACTAATGTTAAGAAATACAACATTTGATTTAAATAACGTATTAGTAAAGGTTGAAATTAATATTAACTAAGATGAATAAATGCTGTATATGTGCAGTTCATTACTAGTTAATGCTAACTAAGGTAGTTAACTAATGTTACCGGTAACTAATGAATCTTATTGTAGTTTTACCAAAATGTTTGAAGAATGTCTAACTAAAATATTTCAGAAAACGTTTCATGAACGATGTATAAATAATGTTTTTGTTCTAATGTTTTGAGAACATTATTAAAGACCAGATAACATTTCTATTAAATTTTCTATTAATTTTACTGGAAGAACGTTTGTACTTAACTTTGACAGAACATTCCTGTGCTGTTTTTCTTTTCTCTGTGTTGAAATCTGTTGATTTCAGAGTCTGTTTTCAGGTGTTCTTGTGTTGAGGTGAGGTGTTCTTGTGTTGAGGTGTTCTTGTGTTGAGGTGTTCTTGTGTTGAGGTGTTCTTGTGTTGAGGTGTTCTTGTGTTGAGGTGTTCTTGTGTTCGGTTTTTTTTTAAGTTTAGGTGTTCTTGTGTTCAGGGGGTTTTTGAGTTCAGGTGTTCTTGTGTTTAGGTGTTCTTGTGTTCAGGTGTTGTGTTCTTGTGTTCAGGTGTGTTTTGAGTTCAGGTTTTCTTGTGTTCAGGTGTTCAGGTGTTGTGTTCTTGTGTTCAGGGGGTTCTTGTGTTCAGGGTGTTCTTGTGTTCAGGGGGTTCTTGTGTTCAGGGGGTTCTTGTGTTCAGGGGGTTCTTGAGTTCAGGGGGTTCTTGTGTTCAGGGGTTCTTTTGTTCAGGTGTTGTGTTCAGGGGGTTCTTGTGTTCAGGTGTTGTCTTCAGGGGGTTCTTGTGTTTAGGGGGTTATTGTGTTCGGGTGTTGTGTTCAGGGTTTTTTTTAGTTCAGGTGTTCTTGTGTTCAGGGGTTCTTGTGTTCAGGTGTTGTGTTCAGGGGGTTCCTGAGTTCAGGTGTTGTCTTCAGGCGGTTCTTGTGTTTAGGGGGTTATTGTGTTCGGGTGTTGTGTTCAGGGTTTTTTTGAGTTCAGGTGTTGTGTTCAGGGGGTTCCTGAGTTCAGGTGTTCAGGGGGTTCTTGTGTTCAGGGGGTTCTTGTGTTCTGGTGCTGTGTTCATGGGGTTCTTGAGTTCAGGGGGTTCTTGTGTTAAGGGGGTTCTTGAGTTCAGGTGTTGTGTTCAGGGAGTTCTTGTGTTCAGGTGTTGTGTTCAGGGGGTTCTTGTGTTCATGGGGTTCTTGAGTTCAGGGGGTTCTTGTGTTAAGGGGGTTCTTGTGTTCCGGGGGTTCTTGAGTTCAGGTGTTGTGTTCAGGGGGTTCTTGTGTTCAGGGGGTTCTTGAGTTCAGGTGTTGTGTTCAGGGGGTTCTTGTGTTCATGTGTTGTGTTCAGGGGGTTCTTATGTTCAGGTGTTGTGTTCAGGGGGTTCTTGTTTTCAGGTGTTGTGTTCGGGGGGTTCTTGTGTTCAAGGGATTCTTGTGTTCAGGGGGTTCTTGTGTTCAGGGGGTTCTTGTGTTCAGGGGGTTCTTGTGTTCAGGTGTTGTGTTCAGGGGGTTCTTGTGTTCAGGTGTTTTGTTCAGGGGGTTCTTGTTTTCAGGTGTTGTGTTCAGGGGGTTCTTGAGTTCAGGGGTTTCTTGTGTTCAGGGGGTTCTTGAGTTCAGGTGTTGTGTTCAGGGGGTTCTTGTGTTCAGGGGGTTCTTGAGTTCAGGTGTTGTGTTCAGGGGGTTCTTGAGTTCAGGTGTTGTGTTTAGGGGGTTCTTGTGTTCATGTGTTGTGTTCAGGGGTTCTTATGTTCAGGTGTTGTGTTCTGGGGGTTCTTATGTTGTGTTCAGGGGTTCTTATGTTCAGGTGTTGTGTTCTGGGGGTTCTTATGTTCAGGTGTTGTGTTCAGGGGGTTCTTGTGTTCGGGGGGTTCTTGTGTTCAAGGGATTCTTGTGTTCAGGGGGTTCTTGTGTTCAGGGGGTTGTTTTGTTCAGGGGGTTGTTTTGTTCAGGGGTTGTTTTGTTCAGGGGGTTCTTGTGTTCAGTGGGTTCTTGTGTTCAGGGGGTTCTTGTGTTCAGGGGGTTGTTGTGTTCAGGGGGTTCTTCTGTTCAGGGGGTTCTTGTGTTCAGGGGGTTCTTGTGTTCAGGGGGTTCTTGTGTTCAGGGGGTTCTTGTGTTCAGGTGTTGTGTTCAGGGGGTTGTTTTGTTCAGGGGGTTCTTGTGTTCAGGGGGTTCTTGTGTTCAGGTGTTGTGTTCAGGGGGTTCTTGTTTTCAGGTGTTGTGTTCAGGGGGTTCTTGTGTTCAAGGGGTTCTTGTGTTCAGTTGTTGTGTTCAGGGGGTTCTTGTGTTCAGGGGGTTCTTGTGTTCAGGGGGTTCTTGTGTTCAGGGGGTTCTTGTGTTCAGGGGGTTCTTGTGTTCAGGGGGTTCTTGTGTTCAGGGGGTTCTTGTGTTCAGGTGTTGTGTTTAGGGGGTTCTTGTTTTCAGGTGTTGTGTTCAGGGGGTTCTTGTGTTCAGGGGGTTCTTGAGTTCAGGTGTTGTGTTCAGGTGGTTCTTGTGTTCAGGTGTTGTGTTTAGGGGGTTCTTGTTTTCAGGTGTTGTGTTCAGGGGGTTCTTATGTTCAGGTGTTGTGTTCAGGGTGTTCTTGTGTTCTTGTGTTCAGGGGGTTCTTGTGTTCAGGGGGTTCTTGTGTTCAGGGTGTTCTTGTGTTCAGGGGGTTCTTGTGTTCAGGGGGTTCTTGTGTTCAGGGGGTCTTGTGTTCAGGGGGTTCTTGTGTTCAGGGGGTTCTTGTGTTCTTGTGTTCAGGGGGTTCCTGGAGGCTTGAGGTGGGTTCCGGCGTCTGAAGGAGTTTTCCATCATCCCGTGAGGTCTGGAACCAAAGCTCTTACTCTTCACTACATGTTTATTAGCTCTCAGAGTTTTCAGATAACAGCTATTCACCAGGAGGAGGAGTCTGTGTTTGTGTTTCTGACGGATGCGTCCATCCACAGGCTGTTCCTGCCCAGATCCCGGATCCAAGAGTATCTGTCTAATCTGGGCCGGACGGTTCTGGCCAGCTTCCCCGCTCAGGCCACGCTGCACTTTTACAACGATGAAGACTCCAGCTCTGAGGAAGAGGGCGATGGAGAAACAGACACACATTAAAGGGTTAGTTCACCCACAAATGAAAATTAGCCCATAATTTACTTACACTGAAGTCATCCTAGGTGTGAATGACACTCTTCTTTCAGTAGAACACAATCAGAGTTATATAAAAAAATGTCCTGGCTCTTCCAAGCGTTATAATGGCAGTGAATGACCGTTTCTGTTTTGAAGTCCATAAAAGTGCATCTATCCCTGATAAAAGTGCATCTGTTCATCATAAAAGTGCATCTGTTCATCATAAAAGTGCATCTGTCCATCATAAAAGTGCATCTATCCATCATAAAAGTGCATCTATTCATCATAAAAGTGCATCTGTCCATCATAAAAGTGCATCTATCAATCATAAAAGTGCATCTGTCCATCATAAAAGTACATCTGTCCATCATAAAAGTGCATCTGTCCATCATAAAAGTGCATCTGGCCATCATGAAGTGCTCCATTGGCTCCAGGGTTAATAAAGGCCTTCTGAAGCGAAGCCATGCGTTTGTGTAAGTAAAATATCCATATTTAACACGTTACAAAGTTAAATTGTAGCTTCCGGCCAAACACAGTCTACTTAAGAGCGCAAGCTTGGAAGAGCCAGGACATGTTTAATATAACTCTATGTTTGCCTGAAAGAAGAGGATGGGTTCAGGGAGAGTAAATCATGGGCTAACTTTCATTTTCGGGTGAATGATCGCTGTAAGGACAGGTGTGCTCATGAACTCGCTGGTGCGCTGGGCGGAGAACACTGTTCAGGACACGGGTCGGAACACCGGGATCTGGATGGAAGATTACGGGATTCTCACCGAGACGCGATCCGAGGAACATCTGGGAATGTGTGCTCGTGTTATTAACCTGATCGTGTAACACTTTACACTACGGTTCATTAGTTAACATGAACTAAGAATGAACAATACTTCTACAGCATTTATTAATCTTAGTAAATAGTAACTTCAACATTTGCTAATACGTTATAACAATCAAAGGTTGTATTTGTTAACAAAGATTAATAAATACTGTAACAAGTGTATTGCTACTTGTTAGTTTATAAGTTTATTAATGTTAACTAATTAACCTTATTTAAACTGTTACCATTTCCATAATATCATTATTGTATGGTATCATTATTACTGTGAAGCTACTTTGAAACAACGCAGTGTATAAAGCGCTATAGTTCTGCTGAATCTAAACACAAATAAACACATAAATTGCTCAGTATGCATTTGTATCCGCATCATTTATTAATAATTATAACAGTGTACAAACTTTAAAAACAGGTTTTTAGAATATTGATGGCTAAACAGCAGAATAATGCAAAGAAACATTAATAAGGATCTGAGTTTTCTATGGAAGCTTGTTTCCACCAATAAATAAAAAAGGTAATTCTGACTTTATCTCATTATTATGACCTTTTTTATATTTATATCTTTTATATTTAGATCTAAATTCGTATTTGTGAGAAAGTCATAATTGTGAGATAAAAAGTATTTTTTTTATTATTTATCCGTGGCAGAAACAAGCTTTCGTAATATTCTAATAAACCAAACATGAGAAAAGAAAACTAGAGAAGTCAGTTTTTCTGCAGGCGACGGCGGTGGGGTCACGGGGTCAAGGGTCACAGGTCACCTGACACCGGTGTGTTTGCTCATGAGGGTCCTCAGGTGCAGACGAGCAGGAACACACACCTTCTGCAGACGGATTGAGGAGATGATGGGCAGATGATGACCGCTTCACTTCTAGCCCGGGGTCTCGGGGGTCACAGAGGTCACGGTCTGACCAAACAGCCACACAACAATTATTATTATTTCAATTTTTTTTTATTGAAAATTTTAACAAACATAAGATACAAAGACAGACAATAAACAAGCTATAGTTCAGTAGTCAAACAGCCACACAACATGACGAGCACGACCGCAGCAAAGATCACATCAGTATCTGAGAAACATGTGAAACACACTGATGTTTTATGGACTTATTATTGGCTTTATTTAAAGTCTTCATATCCACGAGTCCATCAGGGGTCAGCGGGGTCACGGCGGCCGCTCAGGTTCACCTGAAAGTCACATCTCAGGCCTGTCACACACATCTGATGGATCTGACCATCTAAAGCCTGAGCAAACGCCACACGCCTGCCCTGATGACAGGGACACACACACACACTCAGTGTTAGCAGGGATCCAGGTAAAACACACAGTTTATTCGTCACACACACACACCCACACACACACTCAGTGCTCGCGGGGATCCAGGTGAAACACAGTTTATTCGTCACACACACACTCAGTGCTCGCGGGGATCCAGGTGAAACACAGTTTATTCGTCACACACACACACACACACACACACACACACACACACACACACACACACACACAGTGCTCGCAGGGATACAGGTAAAACTCACGGTTTATTCGTCACACACACAAACACTCAGTGCTCACAGGGATCCAGATAAAACACACGGTTTATTTCGCTGATGGGAACGTCTCTGAGTCTGGGAAATGTGGGAATCGCTCCAGCTGGATCCTCATCTGTGCGCTGACTCTTGGCATAGCGATCTAGACAAACAATGAACCAGAAATCATTTCATTTATCAATGCAAGATGTGTAATCTCTTCACCATCACCTCTTCTTTTTGAGGACAGATCTGAATTTAGATGGTTGTAATTCATGAATGTTTTGGTATATAGACCCAAAAAAAGATTAATGCAGAAATGAAAGCAATGAAAGTGTAAAAAACCTGTGATGTTGTGAATGTGATGTTCACCTGTGATGTGATTGTGATGTCACCTATAATGTTGTGATTGTGATGTCACCTGTAATGTTGTGATTGTGATGTTGTGATTGTGATGTCACCTGTAATGTTGTGATTGTGATGTTGTGATTGTGATGGTCACCTGTGATGTTGTGATTGTGATGTCACCTGCAATGTTGTGATTGTGATGTTGTGAATGTGATGTCACCTGTGATGTGATTGTGATGTCACCTGTAATGTTGTGATTGTGATGTTGTGATTGTGATGGTCACCTGTGATGTTGTGATTGTGATGGTCACCTGTAATGTTGTGATTGTGATGTCACCTGCAATGTTGTGATTGTGATGTTGTGAATGTGATGTCACCTGTGATGTGATTGTGATGTCACATGTAATGTTGTGATTGTGATGTTGTGATTGTGATGGTCACCTGTGATGTTGTGATTGTGATGTCACCTGTGATGTTGTGATTGTGATGTTGTGATTGTGGTGTTTACCTGTAATGTTGTTATTGTGATGGTCACCTGTAATGTTGTGATTGTGATGTCACCTGTGATGTTGTGATTGTGATGTTCACCTGTAATGTTGTGATTGTGATGTTGTGATTGTGATGTCACCTGTGATGTTGTGATTGTGATGGTCACCTGTAATGTTGTGATTGTGATGTCACCTGTGATGTTGTGATTGTGATGTCACCTGTAATGTTGTGATTGTGATGTTGTGATTGTGATGGTCACCTGTGATGTTGTGAATGTGATGCCACCTGTGATGTTGTGATTGTGATGTTCACCTGTAATGTTGTGATTGTGATGGTCACCTGTAATGTTGTGATTGTGATGTCACCTGTGATGTTGTGATTGTGATGTTCACCTGTAATGTTGTGATTGTGATGTTGTGATTGTGATGTCACCTGTGATGTTGTTATTGTGATGGTCACCTGTAATGTTGTGATTGTGATGTCACCTGTGATGTTGTGATTGTGATGTCACCTGTAATGTTGTGATTGTGATGTTGTGATTGTGATGGTCACCTGTGATGTTGTGAATGTGATGCCACCTGTGATGTTGTGATTGTGATTTGTGATTGTGGTGTTTACCTGTAATGTTGTTATTGTGATGGTCACCTGTAATGTTGTGATTGTGATGTCACCTGTGATGTTGTGATTGTGATGTTCACCTGTGATGTTGTGATGTCACCTGTGATGTTGTGATTGTGATGTCACCTGTGATGTTGTGATTGTGATGTCACATGTGATGTTGTGATTGTGATGTCACCTGTGATGTTGTGATTGTGATGTTCACCTGTGATGTTGTGATGTCACTTGTGATGTGATTGTGATGTCACCTGTGATGTTGTGATTGTGATGGTCACCTGTGATGTTATGATTGATGTCATCTGTGATGTTGTGATTGTGATTGTCACCTGTAATTTTGTGATTGTGATGGTCACCTGTAATGTTGTGATTGTAATGTTGTGATTGTGATGTTCACCTGTAATGTTGTGATTGTGATGGTCACCTGTAATGTTGTGATTGTAATGTTGTGATTGTGATGTTTACCTGTAATGTTGTGATTGTGATGTTCACCTGTGATGTTGTGATTGTGATTTGTGATTGTGGTGTTTACCTGTAATGTTGTTATTGTGATGGTCACCTGTAATGTTGTGATTGTGATTTCACCTGTGATGTTGTGATTGTGATGTTCACCTGTGATGTTGTGATGTCACCTGTGATGTCACCTGTGATGTTGTGATTGTGATTGTGATGTTCACCTGTGATGTTGTGATGTCACCTGTGATGTGATTGTGATGTCACCTGTGATGTTGTGATTGTGATGGTCACCTGTGATGTTATGATTGATGTCATCTGTGATGTTGTGTTTGTGATTGTCACCTGTAATTTTGTGATTGTGATGGTCACCTGTAATGTTGTGATTGTAATGTTGTGATTGTGATGTCACCTGTGATGTTGTGATTGTGATGTTCACCTGTGATGTTGTGATGTCACCTGTGATGTGATTGTGATGTCACCTGTGATGTTGTGATTGTGATGGTCAGCTGTGATGTTATGATTGATGTCATCTGTGATGTTGTGATTGTCACCTGTAATGTTGTGATTGTGATGTTCACCTGTAATGTTGTGATTGTGATGTTCACCTGTAATGTCGTGATTGTGATGTTCACCTGTGATCGTGTGATTGTGATGTCACCTGTGATGTTGTGAATGTGATGTTCTGATTGTGATGTCACCTGTGATGTTGTCCACTGATGCGAGTGGAGCCGTGTTCATCATATTCACCCCGAACAGCAGCACAAAGCAGGTGGTTAAAGTGACCAGCATGTAAATGGGAGCAGCCAGAGCCCAGTATCTGTGGACAGGTGAACATTAGTCTCGTCCACGGTGAGATCTACACACAACACAAGAGTGTCACTCACTTCTGAGGCCAGTAGGTCAATCCGGCAGAATGAAGCCAGTCGTCAGGAACAGAAGCCCACACCACATACAGCACTAAGAGGAGCAAACACACCTGATCAACACACCACATACAGCACTAAGAGGAGCAAACACACAACACACCTGATCAACACACCACATACAGCACTAAGAGGAGCAAACACACAACACACCTGATCAACACACCACATACAGCACTAAGAGGAGCAAACACACAACACACCTGATCAACACACCTGATATCACACCACATACAGCACTGACGGGAGCAAACACACAACACACCACATACAGCACTGACGGGAGCAAACACACAACAACAGCGCTATAGAAATAAAGGCTACTTGATAAACCAGTCATTTAATTTTATTAATCATGAAAAATACTTCAAATAGTCAAGAAATTGATAATGCTTATACTGTGATTTTTTTCATTAGTGTTTTTAATGTAAACCCCTTATTAAAACTACTTCCGTGATCAAAGTTGAATAAGAAGTGGCTTTCCCAGTTATTATAAGATGTTTGGATCATAAAGTTTATTGAAACATGTCATTGGTGTTACAGTGTGTAATGATCAATCTATTATTAAAGTCTAACTACAGGTAAGTATTTTTGATTTATTGACAAAATTCTCACTGGTTTCAACACTTTCTTCATTTGATTTTTTTTCAAAGCGACTTATGATCATCAAACCAATGAGTCAAAAATAAAGAACAAAAGTCAACTGGCTCTTGACAAGTAATAATGTAAAATGTTAATAAACACATATCAAACATGTATTGGAGAAAATCGAACTGACGGACAGATGTAAACGCGTTTATAGAGTGCCGAGTGTAGATGTAGCAGAGACGTACAGAACCCGCAGTGAGAGGCCAGGAACAGCACGAACCCGTAGATCGCTCTCTCGGGGAGCGGAGAGGGAGAGTTCTCCATCTCCTACATCAACCGCTTCGGCGACGGAAGAACTTCGATCGGTCTGACGGTGTGGAAATCATCAGATCATAAATAATACATAAATATCGCTTCTCTCTCTCTGGTGCGGGTTAGTCTCTGAGGAGCGCTGTGTGTGCAGTGCTGCCCCCGTGCGGACTGGAGACACACACACACACACACACACACACACACACACACTCTCTCTCTCTCTGTCACACACACACACCTGCGGTGTTCCTCGGGCGAGCACTAGAGGCGCTGTCCGGTATTCGCTCATGTTCGCGCTGCTTGTGTTCACGCGTGAGATCATCATCGACAGAGACTCAGACATCAGGAAACATCAGCAGCTCTTCAGTTCCTCTCGTATTAACGGAGGTTAGTAAAAAACACTGTAAATCATATTTCTGATGATGCGCTGTGAGAACTGACCTCAGAAAACTGACGTTTTTGCTGTCAGATAAACGCTTAACGTTATGTGTCGCGGCGAAGACACCTCGCGTTTAACTTCCTGGTAAAGTTCCTCTGCTTCAGAATCAGATAAACCATTAAACATATTGATACTCGTGCAGGTTATTATGCGTTATTAAATTCAAAATCTGTGAGAATCACGTCGAGTTTTGGCGCGACTCGCGAGTAAACGAGCTGAAGGAAAAACTCCCTCAGATGTTCATCACTCGGAATCAATGTGTTAGACAACAAATATCACGGTTTATACCGCAAATATCTGTGTATCATTGAGTGTTTTTGACGCTTTGAGGTGTTTGTGACCTGTCGTCAGTGCGCAGGTGAGGTGCAGTATGGGTAACCTCCCGAATTCAACATTCACGATCTTTGTCATCTGTACACTTTACCACAATTAAATGATTTTATCCTCTCGAGAAAGACGGGGGCATAGGAAACAACACACACACACACATACGATAAGGGATTAAACTGAATACACGGCATGAATAATCACTAATGAAGATGACTCTAATGTTTTGAACCAGAATGTCAGACATTGACGACTCGGATCTGGAGGAGGAGGGAGTAGATGTTGTGCGACACAAAACCAAGATTGTGAGTAGAATTCACACGTCAAGTCAGCTTTATTTATTAAACGGAATCAATGATGCAAACTTTGAGAAGTTCAAATTCTGCTGTTAAGACAAGTCGTGACTCAGATCAAACGATTCAGTGACTCACTGTACTGAACACATCCATGATTCACTCCGTTTTCTCTCAGATCTATCAGAACCAGTTCCCGTTCATTCACATGGAGCCGCCTGGTGAGTGTGTGTGTGTGTGACTCACAGTGTGTGTGATTAATGAGCCGCTTGGCAGATGTTTCAGTGTTGCTGTGTTCTAGACGTCATATATGAGCGGTGGGTGAAGATAAAGCCGGAGGTGAAGAGGCTGGTGGGTCACCTGATGCACGTGTCCGTGTTCTGGTGGCATATTCTCCTCCGACAGCAGGAGAATCACCCCACCACCTTCTGGGCCGTCGAGATGGGCTTCCTGGACTCCAAGTGAGTCGCTTCAGAGAGATCTGATTCAGACGTGACCGTCAAGCCACAGCGCTTTAACAACACAGATGTTTCACAGCAGCTTTACAGTGATAACAGGAGATTACAGTAACAGAGAGTGTTCTGGCTTTACAGCAGCTCTAGAATAAAGTTATTGTCCAGATAAAGTTAGTTTTGATTGATTCAGATCATTAGTTATTAGCTTACACGACACCGCTTCAACTGAAGACTTTAATGTGTTCTGGCCGTTCATCTGCACATCAGTGTTTGGTTGACCGTGAGACGCCTCATTGCGCTGTTTTATCTTCCAGTGTGTCGAATGATCTGAGTCTGAAGAGGCTGGAGAAGATCGAGATCTTGGAGAGTATCCTGGAGGCGATGGAGCAAGGCGTACGTATCAGTCCTGACGCTGCTCGCGCTCGCCCGTCCCTGCTGACCCGGTTCTGATCACATGTCTTGTTTTGCTCAGCTGTCTCACAGGGACATGGAGAGGAAAGCCCGAGCCGTGGTGTCGCTGAGCAGACTCTTCTCCTTGGTACGCTGCCGTAAGCCTTTACTCTGCCAGTGTTCACTCGCCCTCGTGCCGTTCCAGACCCGTAAGACCTTCGTTCGTCTTCGGGACACAATGAAGATATTTCTGAGTAAATCCAGTGGCTCAGTGGGGCTTTTGTTTTTTTTGGGGGACACAAAGTATTCTCGTCGCTTCATAAAATTTAGGTTGAACCGCTGTAGTCACATGGACTATTTTAACAGTGTCTTTCCTACCTTTCTGGGCCTTCAAAGTGTTAATTAAATAGCTTTTCTCACACGCACCGATGGTTTGTCTTCAGTCGTACGGATCAGGATCGCTGCGTGTGGTTTCCCACGAGCCACAGCCGTTAGATCAGGGGTGGGGAACGTTGATCCTGGAGGGCCACTGTCCCGCAGAGTTTAGCTCCAACCCTGAAAAAAACATTCAGCTGCCTGTAACTTTAGTAATCCTGAAGACCTTGATTAGCTTCAGGTGTGTTTGATTAGGGTTGGAGCTAAACTCTGCACTGGCCCTCCAGGATCAACGTTCCCCACCCCTGCGTTAGATGCTCTCGCAGAGATGGAGTATTGTCCTCAAAATGCCTGAAACAACCGCGGTTGGATCAAATAATTGCAATCAGACGGTTATTTAATTAACGAGACAGGCCTAGTGACCTCAAGTCTCCTTCATCTATACAGCGCTTTAACAACACAGATGTTTCACAGCAGCTTTACAGTGATAACAGGAGATTACAGTAACAGAGAGTGTTCTGGCTTTACAGCAGCTCTAGAATAAAGTTATTGTCCAGATAAAGTTAGTTTTGATTGATTCAGATCATTGGTTATTATCTTAGGGGCCGCTAACACGACACTGTTTCAACTGAAGACAGAAAACTTTCATCGAGCCGTTCATCTGCGCACATCAGTGTTTGGTTGGCCGTGAGAATCTTTCAGTGTGTAGAAGAGAGAAAGTCATATCCCCGGGGACGGCATGAGCGTGAGAGAGTTCACCGTTGGCTGGAGTGTCCCTGTAACACACCTGGACTCAGGGCTCCCGCGGGGCCTGGAAATACGTGGAAGTTTGAGAATCTGAAAAAAAAAAATTCAAGGCCATGGAAAGTTTTTGTAAATACTCAGATCACACAGATAAAGGTCCTGGGAAGGCTTGAGTTTATTTTGTGCAAGAAGTTTTCAGGGAAAAATCCCATATTATTCGCTCCGCTCCGCTAATGTGTTATTCCGCCAGCACTGCGTGGCCTGTGCGCACTAGCATTTGCCATGTGTACGTTGCCATGACGTTCACACGCACAAAACTGTAACAATGTATCTTACAAGCTAACACGATGTAACCTTGCTCTCACTTGACATGTGTCGCCACATAAGGCCTTGAGGACTGTCAGTAATGTGTGTGTGTGTGTGTGTGTGTGTGTGTGCAGCAGGAGGACTGTCAGTAATGTGTGTGTGTGTGTGTGCAGCAGGAGGACTGTCAGTAATGTGTGTGTGTGTGTGTGTGTGTGTGTGTGTGCGCAGCAGGAGGACTGTCAGTAATGTGTGTGTGTGTGTGTGCAGCAGGAGGACTGTCAGTAATGTGTGTGTGTGTTTGTGTGTGTGTGTGCAGCAGGAGGACTGTCAGTAATGTGTGTGTGTGTGTGTGCAGCAGGAGGACTGTCAGTAATGTGTGTGTGTGTGTGTGTGTGCAGCAGGAGGACTGTCAGTAATGTGTGTGTGTGTGTGTGTGTGTGCAGCAGGAGGACTGTCAGTAATGTGTGTGTGTGTGTGTGTGCAGCAGGAGGACTGTCAGTAATGTGTGTGTGTGTGTGCAGCAGGAGGACTGTCAGTAATGTGTGTGTGTGTGCGCAGCAGGAGGACTGTCAGTAATGTGTGTGTGTGTGTGTGTGCAGCAGGAGGACTGTCAGTAATGTGTGTGTGTGTGTGTGCAGCAGGAGGACTGTCAGTAATGTGTGTGTGTGTGTGTGTGTGTGCAGCAGGAGGACTGTCAGTAATGTGTGTGTGTGTGCGCAGCAGGAGGACTGTCAGTAATGTGTGTGTGTGTGTGTGTGTGTGCAGCAGGAGGACTGTCAGTAATGTGTGTGTGTGTGTGTGCAGCAGGAGGACTGTCAGTAATGTGTGTGTGTGTGTGTGTGCAGCAGGAGGACTGTCAGTAATGTGTGTGTGTGTGTGTGCAGCAGGAGGACTGTCAGTAATGTGTGTGTGTGTGTGTGCAGCAGGAGGACTGTCAGTAATGTGTGTGTGTGTGTGTGTGTGTGTGTGTGTGTGTGCAGCAGGAGGACTGTCAGTAATGTGTGTGTGTGTGTGTGTGTGTGTGTGCAGCAGGAGGACTGTCTGTCGGAGGCGATCGCGTGGCTGCTGGACTCTGGAGTTCCTGGTGTTCGGCAGAAGCTGCTGGATCTCGGCTCAGTGGAGATTCGCTACCGCACGCTGCGCTTCGTCTTCAACGAGTGTGAGTTTCATTCATGTCCGTCAGCCACCTCACAGTACGAGATCAGGGCTGGGCCGAACATATTCATTTATCTATTAATCGTTCTCATTTTGATGAACCGATATTGATCTATTAGATGCTGTTTTCAGCGGATGCGTTAAACCTCCACTAAACACTCTCTGCAGCTCCTGCCATACAATAATCTCTGACACTTCTGATATGAAACAAAGTCTCATCTCTCAAATCCTGTCAGTTTCATCAGTAAAATCAGTCCATACATGTGTGTGTGTGTGTGTGACAGAAGAACCGATCATCTCCTCTTTACTACTAGTTACAGCAGCAAATAAACATCAGTGAACATCAGAAGGAATGATGAACGATACAGAACAACTTCCTGAAATCAATCATGTCTCATAATCCATCAATCAGTGTTTCTTCAATCAGTCAATAACAGCTGGAGAACAATAATGTCACGCAACGCCACATTACCTCAGAAAGCCATTCAGTAAACACAAACTCTAGTCATTTAGAAAAATAACTCTAGATAGGAGCATTCTGATGCATACACACACACCATATTACATATTCATAATACTTTTACTGTACTTTTAATGTTGTTTGAAGAAATCTGTCATGAAAATTTTTTTGACAGCCACCATTTATGTTTATATTTCAATAACAAATTGGAGTAGAAACAAAATGATGCCATTAAAATAATATTATTGTAATGTTATTATCTTAAAAGCATTGTATAATTTATCAGTAGTTAACTGTAACCTGTAATATTACAGTAATGTAGTGACGCGACTGACGGTTCCTGTAGTTCACAGCTTTAGTTCTGAGTGTTTCCCTTGAGAAAAATGGACATGAACTGAACCTGATGTATGTCCAGATGAGTCCTGCATGGAGATGAGATCATGTGACTGTCGGTGTCCAGATTAGATGAGATCATGTGACTGTCGGTGTCCAGATTAGATGAGATCATGTGACTGTCGGTGTCCAGATTAGATGAGATCATGTGACTGTCGGTGTCCAGATTAGATGAGATCATGTGACTGTCGGTGTCCAGACTCGAGCTGCAGAACACGTTTATGAGACCGTCTCGCCCACAGATGCACGTTATCTTCAGGTGGTGTCGTGCAGTAAGAAGAAGGCCATCGCCGAGCTGAAGTCCGAGCCGGACGCCTGGACTCTGTCGGTGAGAGACGCTCGTGTTCTTCTTTAACGACTGCAGACACACACACACGTTCATCATGAGTATTGTTGGAGATCTGCTGTATTAGCAGAAATACAGATAATGGTGTTTTGACTCTATTCCAGAAAAGCGACGATATGAAAAACAAAGGAAATGAGCAGTTCCAGAAAAAGAAATATGACATGGCTCTAAAGTCCTACACTAGAGCCATTAAATACCAGTAAGTGTCGGAGGTTCGTCACCGCTTTACTCCACACCAGTTCTGTCTCTGTCTATCGCCTGTTCATCTCTCTTCTGTGTTTCAGCCCTAATAACCACATCCTGTACGGGAACCGGGCGCTCTGCTTGATCCGCTCTGAGAAATATCTGTGAGTGTGACTCCCACTGTTCCGATGCACATTACTGAGGAGTGTGTGTGTGATACTGATTGTGGAGCTGTTTTCAGGAAAGCACTCGGTGATGGAAAGAGAGCCATTATTCTGCAGCCAGACTGGGCCAAGGTATTCATCATCATCATCATCATCATCATCATCATCATCAGTTTCATTCAATTCAATTAAATTCATGCTTATTTGTATAGCGCTATTCTCAATACACAACATTTCAGTAAATGCAGAGTCCACATTACAGTGTACAGTGATGTGTCTCGGAGATATCGGGCATCGTCTGAATATTAACGATTGATTCTGCTTATTGATTCTGATTCTAATCAATTCCTGATTTCGATTCCAATGTGGTAAAAAACAACTTGGATATCATTCACATTTAGTCTTATTGCAGAACCTGTAACTGCAGCTGAATATCATGAGCAGAAATCATCAGCTAAAGAACACTTACACAAGCAGCGTTTGCCTGTGCTTTAAAAACACCATAGAAGAACAACTAGCCGAACTAATGTACACTTCCAGCATTATTGAAGATGAGTAAACACTCGGTGATTAAAAAATTAGCAATCGCAACAAATAGACACAACTGAACAAAGATGCGATTGAAATAAACAGTGTTTTAAGATTTTCAGGTTCAGGAACTGTAATCAAATGTTAAATAACACTGCAGTTTATACATAAAATATACATTACAGATATAGTTACAGAAGTTATTCAGTGAAGAGCGAGTGTGTGTTCTCCGTCTTCTGTTGTGTGATTAGTGTTATTATAGAGACGGAGGAATATCAGCGCTGTCACTTTAAGAGCTGCGGGTCCAGTACACTGACACACACGAGGACAGAACACACAGTCTCTCGCGCTTTAACTCATATTGAAACGCTCACAAAGGAATAAGAGGAATCGAAATTAAAAGTTTATAGCAAGTATCCGATTCCTGACCTCAAGTATTCGATTTTCGATCCCCAACCCTAGACTCGGGTCGGACTCTCCCTCATACAGTGTTTTGGTCTCCTCCAGGGTCATTACCGCTTCTGTGACGCTCTGTTCTACCTGGGCGAGCACCAGAAGGCCGTGTTGGCCAACCGCGAGGCTCAGGTGGCGTGCGGCCACGACCCCGACGGGCTCAAAGACCTGCACCAGCAGTGCGAGCGCTTCCACAGCGAGCTGCAGGAGAACGCCGGTAACACACACTCACACTCATGTTTGCCGTTCATTGGTGCTTTGCATGGCTTGTGTCCTGTGCTGAGAACCACAAAACCAGTCACATGGGTCAATTTTTGTGCAATTGAGATTTATACATGATCCGAAAGCTGAATGAATAAGCTTTCCATTGATGCATGGTTTGTTAGGAAATGATAACATTTGGCTGAGATACAACTATCTGAAAATCTGAGGGTGCAAAAAAATCTAAACATTGAGAAAATCGCCTTTAAAGTTGTGCATGATCGGTGATTGTGCTACATTCACTCACAAAAATGTTTATATTTATGGTAGGAAATTAGATTTTTGGCATAAAATAAAAATTGATAATTTTGATCCATACTATTGCCACAAATATGCTCGTGTGACTCGTGACTGGGTTTGTGGTCCAGGGTCACAATTCTTCTTCTGATGTTATTGCTGTCTTTATGGATTATGAGGTCCTCATGATGTACTTTTATATTATTTTGAAGCTTTCAAAAACATCTTGCCAAAGCACTTCAGTTGAAAAACACTGACACATTTACAGAGATGATGATTAGTGTGTGTCCTCCTCTCACACCTCACCGCTTCATTACTGTTGTGTTTCCGCAGGCATGAAGACCAAGAAGACTGAAACTAAAAGGATTTCTTCAAAAACCAGGTTTGTAGGGGTTTTTACATTTGAGTGTTCACCAGACTGGTCCAAGACTCCTGGACTTCTGTCGCACTTGAACCACCAATACACACAAAAATAAAAATGAATGGATTCTAAGAGTTTTGTGGTTTAAATTTAAAAAAGTAACTAATCCTTACTTTTCAACCTGTTCTCCTTCAATTTGACCCATCGGGAATGAATGGAATGTGAGAAATGCTTCAGTTCACATAGAAAAACCTAAAAATGCTTAATTCAAACTAAAATGCTAAAACTTTACCCAAAAAATATTGTATAATGTGTACATGTGTATCTGTATGCACACTGAAGTGAACTTGCTTTAGGACCCAGAGGAACAGCTCATGCTCCATATAGAGCTATAAGCCCATCTAGAGGTGTTGTTGTTATTTTCCACAAGAGCTCAAAGACTCCCATTGAAAGATATTTAGAGCTGAATTAAAAGGGTTATGCATGAAATTGTGAGTTATTTTGAATTTAAGTTGAAAGAATGTGAGGAATGTGCTTAAATTACTATTTATTATTTATTGATCAAAACTAGTAATTTAAAGGTAAAAAGTGTGAGGTGAGGGTTAAGTGTGTATTTGTGCTCATGGTTGAGTAGAGCTTGTGTTTGTGACGCAGAGCGCATGCGGGCGATTCCTCATCTCAGCATCAGAGATCCATTTGTCAGCCTGAAGCGGCGTCTCGGTCCTCCAGCCTGGAGAGTGCGGTGAGAGCTTCCCTTCTGAACACCTGAACACGTCTGAGTCTCTGTCGCGAGTGCTCGGCCGATATACAGCACCGCCTCTGTCACCGCCTCTGTCACCGCCTCTGTCACCGCCTCTGTCACCCTCTGTCACCGCCTCTGTCACCCTCTGTCACCCTCTGTGTCGCGAGTGCTCGGCCGATATACAGCACCGCCTCTGTCACCCTCTGTGTCGCGAGTGCTCGGCCGATATACAGCACCGCCTCTGTCACCGCCTCTGTCACCGCCTCTGTCACCCTCTGTGTCGCGAGTGCTCGGCCGATATACAGCACCGCCTCTGTCACCGCCTCTGTCACCGCCTCTGTCACCCTCTGTGTCGCGAGTGCTCGGCCGATATACAGTATGTGTACATGTTTATGTCCTCAAACCTGGCAAGCGAGTCCAGCTGTGAGATCTTGTGTTTGTAAACGGCGCTGATATACTTCAGACGAAGGTCTTTTCGGTCTTCGTTTACGAGTAAAACAGAGTTATTAATTTCTCTGTGTGTGTGACATCAGCGCTGTATTCTCATTTCCGGAAAAATATGATTTTCAGACGAGTGCATTGAGATTTACCCAAAAAATGTGTTTTGCATGTGTTTTTACTATCTTTAAATGAAATGTTGTGATGGCTTCATATGGGCCGGCTGCTCTCTAGCATTGGCCATCACTGTCGGTCGGCAGTGTGTGTGTGTGTGTGTGCTCTGCTAGTGTAATGACTGTGTTCTTCTCTCGCAGCAGAGCTCTGAGAACGGCAGACCCCGCGGGAACGCTGCAGGTGAGGGAGGACCGCGTTCTTCACATGTTTCAGTAAAGCTTTGAGCTTCAGTTCACACGTGCACTGCTCTTCTGAACGCTGCTGTATGCAGGTCTTATTCTCTGCGTGTTGCGCTTCATCTTTGCATGTTTCTTTATCGTGAGCATGTGGTGCTGCAGGGCTCGACATAAGCAATGGCCCGATGGCCCGGGGCCAGTAAAAGAGTATGTCAGGCTAGTTGATTGGCCAGTCACTTGCCCGCGCGGGCCAGTAACTGGCCATCAGCAAAACAAACAGCAAACGTCATACACAGTGTGGCGCGAAGAGCATCAATGTTACTTCAGGTTATTTATAACGTGTTAAAATGTCAAAGAACTACGAGGCTAATGCGAGAAAGAGGACATTCCTAGTGTCATGGAAAACACAGTACACCTGGTAGGGATGGATGGGTACCGAAACCCGGTATTAAATGTGACTGAATTTTGAAAGACCGCTGTATCGATAAGCTCGGACGTTATTGTTATTGCTGTCGGTACTGGAGAAATACATGTAGGCTATCATTTATTATTGCTATAAAGACGTTATCGTTTTGTTTTTACCATCTCGCTGAGTCGCCAGCCATTTCTATATATAATAAAATTAAACCATTTGTCTGTGATGCATTTTGCTATTCGCGCAGTCCGAGAGAGAGAGAGAGAGAGAGAGAGAGAGAGAGAGAGAGAGAGAGAGAGAGAGAGAGAGAGAGAGAGAGAGAGAGAGAGAGAGCTCACGCGGTGCCACAGCGCGCACAACACCTGACGGAGGACAGAACTAAACATTCAAGTTATGGTTACACTTTAGATCTGTGATATTACCGGTAGTATTATTTTATTTTAGATTTCGGCTTCCAAAGATTATAGAATATATTTGAGGTAAAACTATTAAAAACTGCATTCTGTCTAGCGCAACGTCCTTCCCATCACAGCAGTACAGTAGCACGCTGTCAAACTTTAAGACAGAATCAGCACGATCGGTGATTGTTGTAAAATGAAGTCTCTTCTGTTGCTAAATTGCGGGGTGCGTTTAATAATAAAAAGAGCTATTAAAAGCACAAAAATCGGCGCAAGAGATGTGGTTCCCAATGCGGCGCGCGCTCCGAAACAGACCGCAACGAGACAAGTAAATTATCTTTGGGCTTCATGTGCGCGTCTAAACGATCAAATTTACACAAAAATATGTCAAAATGACTGGCTTGGAGATTCACTTAAACAGTTTATGTCTAAAATGGACGCAGTTATGGAAATAGTTGGGAGAAAATATGGTGCATCAGTAGATTATTAGATCTGCACTCGTTCTTAAAGGGGAAGCAGTCTAATAAACATGCGGACGAATGCGCCATTACTGCGAATCAAACAACAAAAGGCAAAAAGAAAATCACTCACAGCTCTTGAGTGAATAACTTTAGCTTCAATAAGTAAGATGAGGAGACTGAGGAAAAAAGAGAGAGTGATCGAGATGAGGAGAGAGTGATCGAGATGAGGAGAGAGCAGGTATTGACAAATAATCTACTGGACGCTGAAATTTGGTTATTTTTGCAGGTCTCCGCAGGGGCTCTCTCTTAACTCCTGAACTCCCTTCACTGTTTTGATTAATCCTAATGTATACAATAAATACAGTTTAATGGAAAAGTGCTTTTCCTTGTATTTCTTTCTGGGCCAGTCAAAATATAGAAGGGGCCAGCAAAACTCTGATCTACTGGCCCCGGGGGCCAGTGGGGATTTTTTTTTATGTTGAGCCCTGGGTGCTGCTAGTACACTAGTGGACATTAGTGTTAGTTTGGTTAACTCTTTAAATGTACTCTCTTTTATAGTTTTCAGTTATCGTCATATTTAGTCAACCTTGTTCTGTTTTTTAGTCAAGTTTTAATCGACCTTTAGTCAGCTGTAGGATTTACTCCTAAAATTACTTTTGTTTTGCATTAATAAGTGGAGTTTCTAATAATATCTCATGTTTATTTCTTGAAAATGCACTATTGACAGTAAAGCACTGAGCTTGAGTTGACATGCAAAACAAATTAACATTTATAAACCACAGTAACGTGCGAAAACCTCATTTTTGATATGGTAAATTTTAAATATTCTACTCGTATTAAATGTGTCGTTGATCTTCTATAGTATCGTATTAAACCGACCAACAGCTTTAGTGAATATAAAAGTGAAATCTTTACTTGCTTTCTGTGTAATTTAGTCACAAGTTTGTTTTAATAAAGAGTTTTTGTCTTCCTATTTCACACGTCAGTACAAAAAAGTGCCAAAAAAAAATGTATTTCCTGATTTCATAATGTCTAAATATGAATTCTAAAGAAAATGTGTGAAGGAAAATATATCAGGGAGTGGAAACGGCTAAAAGCCTGTAAGCGCTCCAGTGGAAATCAGTCTTTTTATTTTAAAATAGTGTTTTATTATGTTAGTTTTCCTACATTTGGAAACTTAGTTTTACAAATGAGGACAATTTCTGAAGGATGAACAAATGTTTTTTTTTTATATCATATTAAATATTATCCGATTTAAATGTTATTTTTAGAGTTTTGAAGTGCTAGAAAAAGTGTGAAGCTCTTGAAAGTCCTCGGGAAAGGTTGTACGATCCCTGAGATGTAGAAACGTATGGCTATTTCTGGCACGCTAGCATGATTATAGTTAGCGCTACTACTTTAAATCCATGATGAATGTTGGGGATTTGTGGACTAAAAAATCTTTCTATAACTTGTTCATTCAGAAGAACAACTAGTCGAACTAATGTACACTTCAAGCATTATTAAAGACAAGTAAACACTCAGTTATTAAAAAAGAACAAATCAAAAATTAGCAATCGCAACAAATAGACACAACTGAACAAAGATGCGATTGAAATAAACAGTGTTTTAAGATTTTCAGGTTCAGGAACTGTAATCAAATGTAAAATAACACTGCAGTTTATACATAAAATATACATTACAGATATAGTTACAGAAGTTATTCAGTGAAGAGCGAGTGTGTGTTCTCCGTCTTCTGTTGTGTGATTAGAGTTATTATAGAGACGGAGGAATATCAGCGCTGTCACTTTAAGAGCTGCGGGTCCAGTACACTGACACACACGAGGACAGAACACACAGTCTCGCTTCAGTGGTTTAACTCGTATAGAAAGGAATCTAAGTTTTAATTATATTAAGTATTGGATTCCAGATGTCCCAACCCGAGTGTTTACAGATGTAACTTCTCTTATAAAATAGCTGAAATGTAAGGATTTTAATTTTATAACGTTTTTTTTGTTGATCCTGTATTAGACTCGTTTAAACTGACTGTAAAAACCACGATTTAAAGAACTTAACAGTTTACAATTTAATGTGTCTATAGACATTGACCTATTCGTTTTATTTGTGCAGGTCTTAAGCCTTAAAGGAGTAGTTCACTTCAGAATAGATTTTGGATGACGGGGAGTAAATTATCAGGAAATTTTAATTCTAAGTGAACTACTCCTTTAAATTTGACTAAACCCTGCAGATAACCCGTTTAAAACCTGTAATTTATACTGTAATGGCAGTAGGCTTCTCTCTCGTCTCTGAACACACACACACACACACACTGCTCTTTATATCAGTACGTGTGTTATCTCGAAGTGAAGGCTGTATCTCACGTCTGTTCCCAGTGCTCATCCCTCTCCAAGGTCACTGATGGCTCGTGGGTAATGTGCTGTTATGGGCTGGCAAACAGAATGAAGCTTGGATATCTTGTGTAATTGAAAGAATGTGTTTTCCTTCATGTTGTCATGAGGAAGTGTGTGTCACTGTTTCCGGCGAGCCTCGTGCCGCGCTGGCTCCCTCCTTCATCTGATGCGTTTGTTTCTAGACGCTCACAGGTGTTTAGCGACAGCGGTTCTTCTGGTTCTGCGGGTTGTTTCTGAACGCAAGAGTGATTTATTTATTTATTTCCTCAGGAAAGTTTCTTCATTTGAACTCTAATCTCAAATTTCCCTTGTTTCCAGGGAACTCTGGAGCTCGAGCCCATCCTGAAGAACAAGCTGACAGACTCACAGACATGAAGAGGTAATAAACCGGGTTATTGTCATGAAGTGACCAGAAAACAAGCTAATTCTTTCGTTCGGTCAAACAAGTTTTAATTATTCAATGTGTTGATAGAAATCTGACTGACATTAGTTGTAAAGGATGTTTGTGAAGAGTTCTTTTATCTTTAAAGTGAAGCTTGAGCTTGTAATGACAGGTACAATAAAGCTAGATTTACTTTCATTTCTCAGGCGCTCAGTGTCAGGATGTTTCCTTCTGTTTGTGATGCTGAACGTGTCAAACAAACCATTGGTAACGCTTTACAATAGGCATGTGTTAACCAGCACTTTTCTAACTGTGAACATTTATAAATCTTAAAATAGTTGTTCATGTTCACAGTGCATTAATTAGCTAACTTTTGCCCTTAAAAAAGTGTTAGTTAATGTTGAACTTGACATTTAAATGAGATTATTAAATGCTACTAATTATTAAATTATTAGATTATTAAATGATTATTAAATTAAATCTAACTTTAGCTGGAAATAACATTATTCAAGAACCGCTATAAAGCCAAACAATCTCTGTTACCTTAAATTATATGTTTATCTCTGTAAAGCTGCTTTGAAACAATCCATTGTTAAAAGCGCTATATAAATGAAGATGACTTGACTTGACTTGCTGTAGAAATGTTTTTTTTTGTAAATAATGCAACTTCGTGAAGTGTTACCAAAACATGAAATAAACATTTCACTTGAATAACATATATTTAACTGTTTTCAGCTAGTTGCCAAGGTAAAATTTCTTATTCGTTTAGTTTAAAGTGCTAAAATAACTCAAATTTAATCTATGTAGACTTGATGGCATAGAAAAATGGCAAACACAACAAGTACTAAAACTAATTAAAATTAAAATTTAGACAAAATCTGGTAACGCTTTACAAAAAGGTTAATTAGTTTGCATTAGCTAATGTAGTAACTAACATGAACTAACAATAAACAAACAAAATATTTGTTACAGTATTTATTCATCTTTGTTAATGTTAGTTAATAAAATTACAGCTGTTCATTGTTAATTAACCGTCGCGCTCCGCCAGGGCGAGGCGTCTGTACGAACTGGCCAGCGGCCTCTTCTTTAGGGCGAAGAGCGACATGCGTTCCCTGAGGGCAACGGATGTGCCGGGCGAACTGAACCAGGAGCAGAACTGCTGTCCCGGGGCCACGCGTCCCCAGGGGCCCCTCCGTCCCCACACGGCTCAATCGCCCTGGGACGCTTCGGGAGGGCAGAGGTCGAGCTCTTCGCCTCCGGAGACCACTCTCACTGCCCAGTGTTATTCTGCCCACGAACGGCCCAATCTTCCCCTGTATGCTTTCCTCCGGTCACGCTCCTCCCTCACGTCATAGAAAGTACATTAATAAATCATTTTAAATGCACATTTTAAAGCGTTTTTTAAAAAAGCATTTGGTAAACCTTTTCTCTCTCTATTTACCAGTTGCTTTTTCGCCAAATGCTTTTCTTTATCAATATGTCAATTGAGTTAAAAAATGCCATTGGACAGTACACATGTGGGAGCAACCAATCAACTTCTCAATTTGAAGCTCCTCCCTCAGGTCACAGAAGGGATCAGGGAGGGCAGACACACAGTCCTGCTAGTGTACACAGACCCAGCCTGGGTTCCCAGAGGTGATCCAGCTGCCCCGTGGCCGATACCCCGAGGGAAGACCTTCTTTCCCTGGCGAACAGGACACTTTGGCACCCCCGTCCCAAACCACGGGCCCTCCATGTGTGTCCCCTTGCCGGGAGCTTGCGGACCTTCCAGCGAGAGTCCTGAGCACAATCAGCGAGGCTACAGCTCCGTCTAGGAGTCGCCTCTATGCTCTTACGTGGTCTGTGTTCTCCGGCTGGTGCTCAACTAGGAACCAGAACCAGAACCCTGCTTTATGCGAAGTATCTCTGATACTTTAATTTCTTTAAGGGCTACTGGATGCAGGTCGTACCCCATCCACGCTCAGTCTACGTGGCGGCCATCGCAGCCTTCCATGCCCCTGAGGCTCAACCCTCCACACCCTACACTGCCCTCCTGGGACCCATCAGCGGTCCTCAGGGCCTCCATTCGAGCCGCTACAATCGGCAGAATTAAAACCGCTTCAGACTGCATTACTGCTAGCCATCAGTCAAGCGAGTGGGGTCCTCCAAGTGCTCTGTCAGCGCCTCCTGTCTGGAGTTTGGTCCGGGCGACTCTAAAGTCGTCCTCAAACCAAGACACGTCTGCGTGCCCATAGTGCTTTCAACCCCGTTAAAGGAAAATGTAATTACGCTTTCTGCTCTTCCCACAACGGAAGACGTGCACCAATTACACCTGCTCTGCCGGTCCGGGCTCTGAGAGCGTGTACGCAACGCTCCGGCCAGTTCAGACAGCGTCTTCGTACGCTTCGGCGGCCGCACTAAAGGGCTTCCGGTCACGAAGCAAAGATTATCCCGATGGCTGGTGGACGCTATCGCTCCAGCCTACGCTTCTACGGGCCTGCAATGCCCCACAGGCGTCAGAGCTCACCAGAGGCACGGCCTCCTCCGGGGCGAGTCCAGTGGGGTATCTATTGGCGTTACTCACCATCTACCTTCGCCAGATTTTATAACTTGGAAGTCCCAGACATCCTTTTCATATGATTGGAGCCGGCCTCTGTATGAGCCCGGCCCACCATCCTTAGGGTCTCTGCCCTATCGAGCCGTCATGTCAGACATAAGGGGGTCGCACACCGGACGAGAAGCGCAGCCTCGAGTTGTCCTAGTTGTCCGGTGTGCGACCCCCCTCACTATGCATTAACGACGATTTGAGACAAATATAATGTAAATGTCATATAAAACTGTGTAAATGGCACTCTGTGGTGCGGCAGGATTTAAACAGGGTCCTGAGCCGTTGTTGGGCGCCGCGGACAGTCCTGAACCGCAGCACAGTCCTGACTGGTGTGTGTACAATCATAGAGAGTAATGTGTTTGAGTTTTAAGACGCGGCGCTGTGCTTCTCGTCTGGTGTGTGACCCCCTTCAGGCCCTTGCTTTGGACCCTTGTTCAAGAGTCCCAACTGGGGTCATAGAACATGTTGTTCCAGTTAACATGGCACGGTGTGATTGGACTGGTTCCCCAAAGCGTATAGCCACGCAATTCGACTGGCTGTTCGAAAGGGAACGACTCGGTTACTCGTAACCTCAGGACCCCTGAGATAAGGGAACGAGTGTTGCGTAGCCGGCCGTGCTAACCCGCACACGATCTGAGTCCGTCGCTTCATTCGATAAACCTGAATCTGGCACAATCAAGCGTCTTTTCTGGCGGGCTGTGCACCGATTGGTTCGCGCAGTTCCTCCGCTCTGCCATAGGTTCGTCCAGTTCCCACTGGGTGTGCGAGTAGCATCTGCACTTATGGCTGTGCAGTAGCATTGCGTTATTACACAAAAAAGCTTCAGTATTCGGAGAAAAAGGAGTTTTCCCCAAAGCGTATCGCTACGCAATCTCCGGGAACCGAGGTTACGTTAGTAATCAAGCCGTTAATTTGTTAACTAACAGGAACTAACAAATTAACAAAATACTTGTTACAGTATTTATTCATCTTTGTTAATGTTAGTTAATAATAATCCAGCTGTTCATTGTTTGTACATGTTAGTTCACAGTGCATTAACTAATGTTAAGGTAGTTAACTAATATACCTTATTGTTAAGTGTTACCCAAAATCTAAACTAAAATCTGATGAGAGTATTAACATATCAGCTGTTTGACTCCTGAGGAATGTGACCTTGAGCTCTTGGATAATGATGTTTATTTCTGCTGAATCTTGTCCTAGTGAAATGAGTCCACGGAAGAGTAAGAAAGCTTCAGGTGTTGTGGAGAAGCCGTCGGTGCGCAGCAAACACACACCTGTCCCAGAGAGAAGCAAACACACACCTGTCCCGGAGCGCAGCAAACACACACCTGTCCCGGAGCGAGCCGACAGTCCAGCGGTTAGTGTCACACAGAGCAAACTCCTGAGCAGTGTTGGGGAAACTCATTACAAGTAACTTGAGTTATGTAATCAGCAGGGGTGTGACGAGACGCTTCTCTCACGAGACGAGACACGAGATTTTTGCACAATTTTTCTGAAATCCTCAATGACAAAATGCATGACAAAATAGTATGCTGGTGCATTTAGCAATGTTTAACTAATAATCTTATAAAGTAGACCTGAAATGACATGCATTATGAGTATGAATTATCAAATGCATTGAAAGAAAACAATATACAAGCACTGTAAAAGGTTTTTATTGACTGGCTTTCCTCTGTATGATTTCACATTAGTCTCTTCAGCCCTTACTGTACATTAAGAGCTTTCAGAACTTCTGATTGAGGCTGTGTGTGACCTCCTAACTGAACTCCTTGAAGTCTTATTAAGCGTAAACAATAAGTGCAAGTGCAACCATAATCAAAGTTAGCACACAGACTCTTTATAATTGTTTTCAAATTGCTGTTTTGAAAACAGAGCCTCCCTTGTCTGTTGTCCTTACGACGTTACAGTACTCTCTCAATATAGTCAAAGTGCAAACTGAGACCATAGTCGCAAATAAACAGTCCAGAGATGGGTATTAGGAGACGGACTATTGTATGTTCGCGGCCTAATTTGTGCGCAATGCACACCAGGGAGCTTGTGTTTTACTTTCACTTTCGTGATCGCGCAGCGGTGCTGAGCGTGCATTCTACAATACATTTATCAGACGTTAGTCTATGTTGCGCAACGAATCCTCCGCCATCCTCACGCGATCAGTGAACTGTGATTCGTCCTGCACTGATTGCAACGGCAACTCGTGCTGGATGAGCAGAGCAGACTTTTACATTATTTTATAATGGTTTTTATTATTTTTATAAAACAGCAAACCGATAGTTTAGGCGAATGTGAGTGTACAGTAGCGGTGGAATATTCTATGGTAATATCACCCTCACGCTCAGTCATGGCGATATCGCGAGACAGCTTTTCACTCGACGAGAAATCTCGTCATGTTTTAGTCTCGCGAGATCTCGTGGCACGAGATCTCGTCACACCCCTAGTAATCAGATTACTTTTCAAATAAGTAACACTAGTTAGTTTTCCCATTTATTGGCTGACAGCTCTCCTGTCCCCATGTTGAGACAAATTGAGACGAAGTGCAGAGGCGTTGTGTGTGTGTGTGAACATTTTCTAATGCTACGCGATACATTAAAATAATTTAAAATCATGCTTGAATAATTAACAAGCGTGCCGGTGTGTGTGTGTGTGTAACGCTGGCGCGTGTGTGTAACGCTAGCGTGTGTGTGTAACGCTGGTATGTGTCTAACGCTGGCGCGTGTGTGTAACGCTGGCGCGTGTGTGTAACGCTGGCGCGTGTGTGTAACGCTGGCGCGTGTGTGTAACGCTGGCGCGTGTGTGTAACGCTGGCGCGTGTGTGTAACGCTGGCGTGTGTGTAACGCTGGCGTGTGTGTGTGTAACGCTGTCGTGTGTGTAACGCTGCCGTGTGTGTATCGCTGCCATGTGTGTGTAATTCTAGCGCGTGTGTGTAACTGGCGTGTGTCTGTAACTGGCGTGTGTCTGTAACTGGCGCGTGTGTGACGTTGGTGTGTGTGTAACGCTGGCGCGTGTGTGTAACGCTGGCGCATGTGTGTAACGCTGGCGCGTGTGTAACGCTGTTGTGTGTGTAACGCTGGCGTGTGTGTGTGTTACGCTGTCGTGTGTCTAACTCTGGCGTTTGTGTGTGTAACGCTGGAGTGTGTCTGTAACTCTGGCGTGTATATACGTGTGTGTAACGCTGGCGTGTGTGTGTAACGCTGGCGTGTGTGTGTAACGCTGGCGTGTGTGTGTGTGTGTGTGTGTAAAACGCTGGAGTATGTGTGTGTAACGCTGGAGTGTGTCTGTAACTCTGGCGTGTGTATTTGAGGCTGGTGTGTGTGTGTGTAACGCTGGTGGTGTGTGTGTGTGTAACGCTGGTGGTGTGTGTGTGTGTAACGCTGGCGTGTGTAACGCTGGCGTGTGTAACGCTGGCGTGTGTAACGCTGGCGTGAGTGTAACGGTGGTGTGTGTAACGCTGGTGTGTGTGTAACGCTGGCGTGTGTGTGTAACGCTGGCGTGTGTGTAACGCTGGTGTGTGTCTGTAACTCTGGCGTGTGTGTGTGTAACGCTGGCGTGTTTAACACTGGCGTGTGTGTTTAACACTGGTGTGTAACGCTGGCGTGTATGTTTGAGGCTGGCGTGTGTGTGTGTGTAATGCTGGTGTGTGTGTGTGTGTAACGCTGGCGCGTGTGTTAAACACTGGCGTGTGTGTGTGTGTGTAACGCTGGTGTGTAACACGTTTGAGGCTGGTGTGTGTCTGTGTAACGCGTGTGTGTGTGTGTGTAATGCTGGTGTGTGTGTGTAACGCTGGCGCGTGTGTTTAACACTGGCGTGTGTGTTTAACACTGGCGTGTGTGTGTAACGCTGGTGTGTAACGCCGGCGTGTATGTTTGAGGCTGGCGTGTGTGTGTGTGTAATGCTGGTGTGTGTGTAACGCTGGCGCGTGTGTTTAACACTGGCGTGTGTGTGTGTGTAACGCTGGTGTGTAACACGTTTGAGGCTGGTGTGTGTCTGTGTAACGCGTGTGTGTGTAATGCTGGTGTGTGTGTGTAACGCTGGCGCGTGTGTTTAACACTGGCGTGTGTGTTTAACACTGGCGTGTGTGTTTAACACTGGCGTGTGTGTGTAACGCTGGTGTGTAACGCTGGCGTGTATGTTTGAGGCTGGTGTGTGTCTGTGTAACGCTGGTGTGTGTGTGTGTGTGTGTGTGTGTGTAGGAGGCCGTCAGCAAGGCGTGTTCGAGAGAGCTCTTCTGTGCTGCGGTTCAGGACGGTCACACGGCTCTGAGTGACCAGCGCTGCAGAAACGCTCATCAGTCCTTCACTGTGGCCCTGCGGATCCTGGAGTCCACCGGCACCACGGTAACATAGTGCTACACACACACACACACACACTCACTGGCTATTCATTCCGATTCATGAATCTGAATGTAGTGTTTACATGAACGCTACACATGTGATCGGGTTGATGCTTCACAAGCTTCAAATCGAAATATATTTTATGACATGCGCACACTGTACGAATATACAGAGTTTCCCGATGTTTGCGCATAATAACCATTCTCCTACATTGATTCTTTATTTATTTTAAACCGCAGACTTTATTTTTATCTATTTCTGGTCATAATTTGGAGACGATGAGCGTATGAACCGTTGTGTCGCTTCTTATATTGATCACACAGTAAAACTGTCCAAACCCAGTGGTGTGTGTGTGAGAGTCTGAAGCGGCACTGGTGGCCGTCGTCCTGCTCCACTTCACACACGCTGAGAACGAGGATTATAGAATTACGGGAAACTGGTTTACGACACTTTATTCAAAAGGAGGAACAGCTTGTTCAGCGCCTCACACATCATTACACTATTTCTACATCATTGCGCTATTTCTACATCATTACGCTATTTCTACATCATTACGCTATTTCTACGTCATCAGCTATTTCTACATCATTGCGCTATTTCTACATCATTACGCTATTTCTACATCATTACGCTATTTCTATGTCATTACGCTATTTCTACATCATTGCGCTATTTCTACATCATTACGCTATTTCTACATCATTACACTATTTCTACATTGCGCTATTTCTACATCATTGCGCTATTTCTACATCATTACGCTATTTCTACATCATTACGCTATTTCTACATCATTGCGCTATTTCTACATCATTACGCTATTTCTACGTCATTACGCTATTTCTACATCATTGCGCTATTTCTACATCATTACGCTATTTCTACATCATTACACTATTTCTACATCATTGCGCTATTTCTACATCATTGCGCTATTTCTACATTGCGCTATTTCTACGTCATCAGCTATTTCTACATCATTGCGCTATTTCTACATCATTACGCTATTTCTACATCATTACGCTATTTCTACGTCATTACGCTATTTCTACATCATTACGCTATTTCTACGTCATTACGCTATTTCTACATCATTACGCTATTTCTACGTCATCAGCTATTTCTACGTCATTACGTTATTTCTACATCATTGCGCTATTTCTACGTCATCAGCTATTTCTACGTCATTACGTTATTTCTACATCATTGCGCTATTTCTACATCATCGCACGTGCAGTCCTTTCAGTTTGGGTTTTCAGTCGGATCAAGTGTTCACATGTTCTCTCGATCGCTTTAGAAAAGGAATAAACACTCCTTTCCACCTGATCGTCGTGTCATTGGGATCGAGGTCGATAGGGGTTATGTGCAACATTCTTCCGGGTTCTACAAAACGGGTATAACTACTTCCGGTCGTCAGCTACTGAGGTAAGCACAGCACAGTAATGGCGACATTTATAGCCGGTGTTTACAGGAGCTACCCATTTATCCATTTCAGATGTACATCGTATTGCCAAATGAACGTCCAGAGCCCCGAGTACTCTGTTAGATAAAGGATTTAAGTTTTACGCCTCCTCATTTAACGTTACTCATGATTATGAAGGTATGTAAGACAGTGGTGTGTCTCCTTACCCCATAGTTAATTTCGCCCGACACAGAAGAGATCGGTACACAACAAAAACTGCTGTTCGGATGTTCTCGTTTCTGATACTTCAGCATTCGTGACATTTTAATTAAAACAGAAATAAGAATTTTATTATAAATAAAAAAAGCGAAAATTAAAGGATTAGTTCACCTCAAAATGAAAAATTTCCTGATAATTTACTCACCCCAATGCCATCCATGATGTTCATGTCTTTCTTTCTTCAGTGGAAAAGAAATTAAGTTTTTTGAGGAAAACATTTCAGGATTTTTCTCCACACAATGGACTTCATGCGACACCATCATGCTGAAGTCCAAATCAATACAGTTTCAAAGGGCTATGAAGTGCTTCGAACGGCTCTGCACGATCCTAGTTGAGGAATGGGGTATTATCTAGCGAAACGATCGTTCATTTTCCACAAAAAAAACCCAGAAACATTTATATACTTTTTAACCACAATTGTTAGTCTTGTGCCGTCTGCGACGTGCCTGGCATTACGACATCGTGGTGGAAACGTCACGCGTCACGTCATCTATCTAAGTTATCTGTCTACTCCGGTTCAAAAAGGAAGGGAAGGGCGGAAAATTCCATCTCATTTTCTCCTCCAACTTCAAATTGTCCGACATCTTTGTTTTAATTTATTATTTAAAAAAATATATATTCCGTGACGTTTCCAACGTGATGCCGTAATGCCTGGCGCGTCGCAGACCAGCACAAGACGAACAATTGTGGTTACAAAAAGTATAAATGTTTATATTTTTTTTGAATATGAACGATCGTTTCGCTAAATAAGACCCCATTCCTCAGCTGGGGTCGTGCACAGCCCTTTGAAGCACTTCATAGCCCTTTTAAACTGCATTAATTTGGACTTCAACATGTTGCTTGAAGTCCATTGTGTGGAGAAAATTCCTGAAATGTTTTCCTCAATAATCTTAAATTTCTTTTCCACTGAAGAAAGAAAGACATGGACATCTTGGATGGCATTGGGGTGAGTAAATTACCAGGAAATTTTCATTTTGAGGTGAACTAATCCTTTAAATTACCTCAGAGATCACCTAACCACTGCAAACCGGAAATGCTTAGGCCTGTTTTCCGGTTTGAACGTTGGGCGCTCCGCATAACCCCTATTAAAGTGTTTACATGAAGGATTTTCAGTGCCATTGAGCCGTCAGTCCCATTACTAGCGGATGATTTGGTTGCATGTAAACGTAGCCGATGATGCAACTTCATCAAATATGCGACACACTGCTGTAAAGCTGCTCTAAAGGACAGTCATTATACAGATTCAGTTCAAGATGTGTCTGTGTTTCCATCCAAAGTTGAGAATTTATTTGGAATATTCCATAAAACATTTGAGAATAAAGCAGTGTTTCCATCCATGTGTTCAAGAGAACAAAATCAGCTCTTCTTTGGAATTTGGAGCAAAATATCAGTAAGTTTCTGCAATCAGGCTGTTTTGTTCTCTAGCGTGCGGACGCTGGTGTTCGGGAACACACTCGTGTGTGTGAGACGCTTCTGGAGGGAATTACACCCAATCACTCTGATCACACACTTCCACTCCGGCCTTTAATGTGCATTTTTAGAAGTTATGCACATCTTGCTTTCTCCATCCAATGTTGTTATGCAATATCCCATAATTCAGATTAACAGGTGTATGAAACACAGCTGGAGAATCAGCGCGCGTTTGACTCTGCAGAACAGCGACTCTCGTGGTGTGTGAATGTTGTGCTTGGATACTGGGCTCTGACACACTGAATGGTTGCACTGGTTCACGAGTGTCCACTTCTGCTTCTTCAGGCGCTGGGTCTGACGGAGCTGGATAAAGCTGTGCTGGTTTATGGGTACGCCACCGCCCTGCTGGAGATCGGACAGCCAGAGGTAATGCAACACGGTTCGGCTCGCTTCCCCAAGCAAACGCTCACACTGACCAGCCGACCGGCTTTAGCTAGCGCACACACGTGTAGGAGACGCGACCGCATCACAGCGTGTGGGAGACGCTGAAGAAGTCATGTGACTCACCTTCCCCTACACACCTGACTGAAGTTAACCTGCGGCGTCTCCTGATCGAACTCTCCCTTAACACTCATCTTTCTTCACCAAAATTACTTTTTAAACGTTTTTTTTCTTGAAAGAAGTTTCATTTCTTTATTTCTTTCATTTCGAACATCAGCTCCCAAAGCAATAATGACGGGTGATGTAAATTCAAGGTTGTATTTCATTGTGGACATAATTAGTGATTATAATGATTTACTCTCTTTACACGCCGTGCTACGCTGCGAGAACGCTACGGTGTGAGAACGCTACGGTGGTGTGAGAACGCTACGGTGCGAGAACGCTACGCTGCAAGAACGCTACGGTGGTGTGAGAACGCTACGGTGCGAGAACGCTACGGTGGTGTGAGAACGCCACGGTGCGAGAACGCTACGGTGGTGTGAGAACGCTACGGTGTGAGAACGCTGCGGTGCTAGAACGCTACGGTGCGAGAACGCTACGGTGCGAGAACGCTACGGTGTGAGAACGCTACGGTGCGAGAACGCTACGGTGGTGTGAGAACGCTACGGTGGTGTGAGAACGCTACGGTACGAGAACGCTACGGTGCGAGAACGCTGCGGTGCGAGAACGCTACGGTGCGAGAACGCTACGGTGCGAGAACGCTACGGTGGTGTGAGAACGCTACGGTGTGAGAACGCTACGGTGTGAGAACGCTACGGTGCGAGAACGCTACGGTGGTGTGAGAACGCTACGGTGTGAGAACGCTACGGTGCGAGAACGCTACGGTGCGAGAACGCCACGGTGCGAGAACGCTACGGTGGTGTGAACGCTACGGTACGAGAACGCTACGGTGCGAGAACGCTGCGGTGCGAGAACGCTACGGTGTGAGAACGCTACGGTGCGAGAACGCTACGGTGGTGTGAGAACGCTACGGTGTGAGAACGCTACAGTGTGAGAACGCTACGGTGTGAGAACGCTACGGTGCGAGAACGCTACGGTGGTGTGAGAACGCTACGGTGTGAGAACGCTACGGTGCGAGAACGCTACGGTGCGAGAACGCTACGGTGCGAGAACGCCACGGTGCGAGAACGCCACGGTGCGAGAGCGCTACGGTGCGAGAGCGCTACGGTGCGAGAACGCTACGGTAGTGTGAGAAGGCAACGGTGGTGTGAACGCTACGGTGGTGCGAGAACGCTACGGTGGGGCGAGAACGCTACGGTGCTAGAACGCTACGGTGGTGTGAGAACGCTACGGTGCGAGAACGCTACGGTGCGAGAACGCTACGGTGCGAGAACGCTACGGTGCGAGAACGCTACGGTGCGAGAACGCTGCGGTGCGAGAACGCTACGGTGGTGTGAGAACGCTACGGTGCGAGAACGCTACGGTGCGAGAACGCTACGGTGGTGTGAACGCTACGGTGCGAGAACGCCACGGTGGTGTGAACGCCACGGTGGTGTGAACGCTACGGTGGTGTGAACGCTACGGTGCGAGAACGCTACGGTGCGAGAACGCTACGGTGCGAGAACGCTACGGTGCGAGAACGCTACGGTGCGAGAACGCTACGGTGCGAGAACGCTACGGTGCGTGAACGCTACGGTGGTGTGAGAACGCTACGGTGCGAGAACGCTACGGTGCGAGAACGCTACGGTGGTGTGAACGCTACGGTGGTGCGAGAACGCTACGGTGCGAGAACGCTACGGTGCGACAACGCTACGGTGCGAGAACCCTACGGTGCGAGAACGCTACGGTGCGAGAACGCTACGGTGCGAGAACGCTACGGTGCGAGAACGCTACGGTGCGAGAACCCTACGGTGCGAGAACCCTACGGTGCGAGAACGCTACGGTGCGAGAACGCTACGGCGCGAGAACGCTACGGCGCGAGAACGCTACGGCGCGAGAACGCTACGGAGCGAGAACGCTACGGTGCGAGAACGCTACGGTGCGAGAACGCTACGGTGCGAGAACGCTACGGTGCGAGAACGCTACGGTGCGAGAACGCTACGGTGCGAGAACGCTACGGTGCGAGAACCCTACGGTGCGAGAACCCTACGGTGCTAGACGCTACGGCGCGAGAACGCTACGGCGCGAGAACCCTACGGCGCGAGAACTCTACGGTGCGAGAACGCTACGGTGGTGCGAGAACGCTACGGTGGTGCGAGAACGCTACGGTGCGAGAACGCTACGGTGCGAGAACGCTACGGTGCGAGAACCCTACGGTGCGAGAACCCTACGGCGCGAGAACGCTACGGCGCGAGAACGCTACGGCGCGAGAACGCTACGGCGCGAGAACGCTACGGCGCGAGAACGCTACGGTGCGAGAACGCTACGGTGCGAGAACGCTACGGTGCGAGAACGCTACGGTGCGAGAACACTATGTAAACATAAAACCATGTCTGCATTTGTGATCGTTGAAACGACAAGCAAGCGCGACTTGCATTTAAATAGTCAGTAGAAAATTCTTAAAATATGAAAAAATATGAGAGTCTGAAGCGCCTGACCGTACATGCAGGCCTGTGCTCGCAGGCTCGGGACACTGTCCTCCGAATAATGCACAGCACACAGTCAAATATTTTGTTTGATAAATCTCAATCTCTGATTCTAGTCCGTGGGGAAGAAAAAAGAAAAAAGTCCTGGAATTTGATTTTACAGAATCTGTACGAACGTTGTTAAAATAAGCTGTAAACTGCAAAAACTTGAATGTCATTGTTGGTCCTGATAAAGTGTGTTTTCTGTGTGTGTGTGTGTGTGAAGGAACTGGCTGAAGCTCAGAGGAGGTTCGCCACGTTAGAGTCGTCAGACAGAAAGTTCCAGTCGCTGGTGCATTATGGGATGGGGCGAGTGTATCTGAAAGAGAACAGGTTGGTGTTGATGAACGCTCTCCGCCAGATCGTCTCGCACGTCAGGCTCATGTTCTGTGTTTTACAGGTTTGCTAAAGCCCTGGAGCGCTTCTCTAACGCGCAGCTCATGATTCAGAGACACGTCACGCCTGGGAAACTCACCTGGCCCACCACTAAAGCTATCGTTGAGGAGACACAGGTGGCATGTTTAAAGGTGTGTGTGTGTGTGATTTCTGCCATTCATCAGGATATTCTAGGATTCAGTGTCTGATTTAGTTGGACATAATGATTTTAAACAGTTCTCACTTTGACGAACCGGTATCAATTCCCAAGATGGCTCCTGCCATCCAATAATCACAATAATCTCTGACACTTCTGATATGAAACAAAGTCTCATCTATCAAATCCTGTCAGTTTCATCAGCAAATTCAGTCCATAAGTGTGTGTGTGTGTTTGAGACAGATGAACCGATCATCTCTTCCTCTTTACTACTTCGATTTGATTTCAATTCGATATCGATTAGTTTGTATATGTACTGTATTTTTCTCCAGTAATCTCTCAGAACTAAAGCTGTGAACTACAGGAACCCTCAGTCGGACATTACTGTAATATTACAGGTTACAGTTAACTAATGATTTATATACAAACATTTAAATTACCCAAGCCTATTTTTATTAAAATGAATTTTTAATGACATAATTATATTTCTACTGTAATTTGCTTTTCGAAATATACATTTAAACGGCGGCCTTCATAACTTGTTTTTATGACGAATATATTCAAATCAATATTGAAGAACAGGTTGAGTAAAAATGTAATGAATACATCATAGTGCATGTGTCAGTCAGAATGCTCCTATCTAGAGTTATTTTTCTAAATGACTAGAGTTTGTGTTTACTGAATGGCTTTCTGAGGTAATGTGGCGTTGCGTGACATTATTGTTCTCCAGCTGTTATTGACTGATTGAAGAAACACTGATTGATGGATTATGAGACATGATTGATTTCAGGAAGTTGTTCTGTATCGTTCATCATTCCTTCTGATGTTCACTGATGTTTATTTGCTGCTGTAACTAGTAGTAAAGAGGAGGAGATGATCGGTTCTTCTGTCACACACACACACACACATGTATGGACTGAATTTACTGATGAAACTGACAGGATTTGAGAGATGAGACTTTGTTTCATATCAGAAGTGTCAGAGATTATTGTATGGCAGGAGCTGCAGAGAGTGTTTAGTGGAGGTTTAACGCATCCGCTGAAAACAGCATCTAATAGATCAGACTTGGGATTAAAGAATCAATATCGGTTCATCAAAATGAGAACGATTAAAATCGAGCTCTAGTATAGATGACTAACCCTGAGAGCTGTTATGATCTGATGTTGATGATGATGATGATGATGGTGACCATGATGATCTCACCTCTGTCTTGAAGGAACACCTGCAGAGGTTTGTGGAGTTGTGTAAGTTTCCTCCTAAAGCAGACGCAGTGTGTCGACATCAGCACTGCCTCTCTCACACCATCCACATCTACTTCAGCGACCCCGACTTTAAAGTGAGTGAGTGAGTGAGTGAGTGTGTGAGTGTGTGAGTGAGTGAGTGTGTGTGAGTGAGTGTGTGTGAGTGAGTGTGAGTGTGATTGAGAGTGAGTGTGATTGAGTGTTGGAGTGTGTGAGAGTATTGAGCTGAATCTGCAGTGTGTTGATGTGTGTGTTCTCAGGGCTTCATCCAGCTGATCTGCTGTCAGAGCTGCAGAGTCGAGTTTCATATGAGCTGCTGGAAGAAGCTCAAAACACTTTCATTCTCCGATAAGAATGACAAGGTCAGAAAGCGTGACTCCGTGATTGAGATCTGAAGAGGACAGACACACTCACTCGCTTTCTCCTTTCACTGCAGGAATTTCTAAAAGATTCGTGTTTTACGCCGGACTGTGGAGGGCGGATCTGTCACGTTGTAATATTTGGCTCGACGGGGCTGATAAAGTGTGAGGTGAGGTGTTTACACACACACTCTCTCTCACTCACTCTCACTCACCCACTCACTCACTCACTCACTCACTCACTCACTCACTCGCTCTCACTCACTCACTCTCACTCTCACTCACTCACTCTCACTCACTCACTCACTCACTCACTCACTCACTCGCTCTCTCTCACTCACTCTCACTCACCCACTCACTCTCTCACTCACTCACTCTCACTCACTCTCACTCACTCACTCACTCACTCACTCACTCACTCACTCACTCTCACTCACACTCACTCACTCACTCACGCTCTCACTCTCACTCACTCACTCACTCACTCACTCACTCACTCACTCACTCACTCACTCTCACTCACTCTCACTCACACTCACTCACTCACTCACTCACTCACTCACTCACTCACTCACTCACGCTCTCACTCACTCACTCACTCACTCACTCACTCACTCACGCTCTCACTCACTCTCACTCACTCACTCACTCACTCACACTCACTCACTCACTCTCACTCACTCATTCACGCTCTCACTCTCACTCACTCACTCACTCACTCACTCACTCACTCACTCTCACTCACTCATTCACTCACTCACTCACTCACTCACTCACTCACTCACTCACACTCACTCACTCACTCACTCGCTCTCACTCTCACTCACTCACTCACTCACTCACTCACTCACTCACTCGCTCTCACTCTCACTCACTCACTCACTCACTCACTCACTCACTCACTCACTCACTCTCACTCGCTCTCACTCACTCACTCACTCGCTCTCACTCACTCGCTCTCACTCACTCACTCACTCTCACTCAATCACTCACTCACTCTCACTTGCTCTCACTCACTCGCTCTCACTCACCCACTCACTCACTCACTCACTCACTCACTCACTCACTCACTCGCTCTCACTCACTCACTCTCACTCTCACTCACTCACTCTCACTCACTCACTCACTCACTCACTCACTCACTCGCTCTCTCTCACTCACTCTCACTCACCCACTCACTCTCTCACTCACTCACTCTCACTCACTCTCACTCACTCACTCACTCTCACTCACTCACTCACTCACTCACTCACTCACTCACTCACTCTCACTCACTCTCACTCACACTCACTCACTCACTCACTCACTCACTCACTCACGCTCTCACTCACTCACTCACTCACTCACTCACTCACTCACTCACTCACTCTCACTCACTCTCACTCACACTCACTCACTCACTCACTCACTCACTCACTCACTCACTCACGCTCTCACTCACTCTCACTCACTCACTCACTCACTCACACTCACTCACTCACTCTCACTCACTCTCACTCACTCACTCACGCTCTCACTCACTCTCACTCACTCACTCACTCACTCACTCACTCTCACTCACTCACTCACTCACTCACTCACTCACTCACTCACTCACTCACACTCACTCACTCACTCACTCACTCGCTCTCACTCTCACTCACTCACTCACTCACTCACTCACTCACTCACTCACTCGCTCTCACTCTCACTCACTCACTCACTCACTCACTCACTCACTCACTCACTCACTCTCACTCGCTCTCACTCACTCACTCACTCGCTCTCACTCACTCGCTCTCACTCACTCACTCACTCTCACTCAATCACTCACTCACTCTCACTTGCTCTCACTCACTCGCTCTCACTCACTCGCTCTCACTCACTCTCACTCACTCACTCACTCACTCACTCGCTCTCACTCACTCACTCTCACTCACTCACTCACTCACTCACTCACTCACTCACACTCACTCACTCACTCACACTCACTCACTCACTCACTCACTCGCTCTCACTCACTCTCACTCACTCACTCACTCACACTCACTCACACACTCGCTCGCTCGCTCGCTCGCTCGCTCTCACTCTCTCACTCTCTCACTCACTCACTCACTCACTCACTCACTCACTCACTCGCTCTCACTCACTCACTCACTCACTCACTCACTCACTCACTCACTCACTCACTCACTCACTCACTCACTCACTCACTCACTCACTCACTCACTCACTCACTCACACACACACACACACTCACTCCTTTCACCTGCGCGATTGCTTTTGTCCGCCTCGCTGCCTGCTGTGAGCTGCGAGTTTGTTTGCGTCGTGGCTGTCTAAGCCTCGTATTAGCTTCGTGACAACTCTTCCTTCTGTTTTTCCGTATTTCTCTCTTTTATTCTGTTCTAAACCATCATTTAACTCATAATTACAACTCGGACTGTTGGCCAGACGCGTCTCAAGCCATTATACGGCTGGAACCGCAAATACGGTTGGAACATTGTTTGTTGGTCGTAGAGCGAGACACTGCTTCACTGCTGCTCGCCCTGCGATCGACTGCTTTTGTCAGCCTCGTTGCCTGCTGTGAGTTTGTTTGTTTGCGTCGTGGCTGTCTAAGCCTCGTATTAGGTCGTATTTCTTTCTGTTTCTCCGTATTTCTTTCTTTTATTCTGTTTATTCTGTTTTGTTAAAATGGGGAATATATCAGGTGTATGTTATCTACCTTTTGGTGCAGATGAGAACAAATCTGATTTGCTCGCGGTGCAGTCTGAATTAGAAGCTGTAGAAAAGCAGATCCGTGACCTTCTAGAGAGACAAGCTGAGCTGAGAGAACGGCGTTTAGCTCTTGACACATCACGCGCTGATGCACACGGATCAGTGATTAACGTTAGTAACCCGCTGACGCCGACCTCGTCTACTCCGTGCGTTTCTCAGCATTGGTCCCGAGCGTCCAGGTCACGATCAGCCATGGTTTCATTCACTCCGGCTCCAACACACCACCACGAAGCCTGGGTGGTTCCGCGGAAGCCGCGAGCCAGGACAAGAATCTTTTCGCCCCTCCCGGTGTTCGAGATCTCCACTCAGAACCGCTTCTCCCCTCTTCGTGAAATGGAACGCGATGCTGTGATCATCGGCGATTCCACCGTCCGACACGTCCACGCTACGTTAGGTAAAAGTAAGGTGCACAGTCACTGCTTTCCTGGTGCTCGTGTTCTCGATATCACTGCGCGGGTAACTGAGATCTTGAACGGTGACGAGCGCGTCGGAGCTGTGGTGCTGCACGCGGGAGCTAACGACACTAGGCTGCGACAGACGGAGGTTCTGAAGAAAGACTTCAGGAGCCTTATCGATACGGTACGCAGCACATCGCCTGAAACATCGATTATTGTGTCTGGACCGCTTCCTACGTACCGACGAGGGCATGAAAAGTTCAGTAGATTATTCGCGCTAAATGAATGGTTATTGTCATGGTGCAATGAGCAGAAACTGCTTTTTGTAAATAATTGGAATCTGTTTTGGGAGCGACCAAGGCTCTTCCGCGCTGATGGCTTACACCCAAGTAGAATCGGGGCAGATCTTCTGTCGGATAACATCTCCAAGATGTTAAATACCGTTTGACTAGTATCCAAAAATCCAAATCACAGTCTCTACTGCACCAATTTAATTGATATTAATACTAGTGTAGAACATTGCATAGAAACTGTGTCTATTCCTCGTTTACTAAGATCAAATAATAAATCTACTGCGGGATCTAGAAAAAATCTAATTGTTATTAAAACAAAAAATCTCGCTATTAGTGAACAAAAACAATTTCTAAAGCTAGGTCTTCTAAACATTAGATCGCTCACACCTAAGGCGGTTATTGTAAATGAAATGGTCACAGATAATAATTTCGATGTTCTGTGCCTTACTGAAACCTGGCTTAAACCAAATGATTATTTGGGTCTAAATGAGTCCACTCCGCCAGGATACTGTTATAAGCATGAGCCCCGTCTGATCGGTCGTGGCGGCGGTGTTGCAACAATCTACAGAGATATCCTTAATGTTACTCAGAAAACTCGTCATAGGTTTAATTCGTTTGAAGTACTTGTGCTAAATGTTACGCTCTTAGATGTAAGAAAAAAATCCCTATTATCTCTAGCATTGGCTACCGTATATAGACCTCCAGGGCCTTACGCCGATTTCCTAAAAGAGTTTGCTGACTTTCTATCAGATCTTTTGGTCAACGTCGATAAAGCATTAATTGTTGGAGATTTTAAAATACACGTAGATAATTTAAATGATGCGTTAGGGGCTGCGTTTACAGATTTATTAAACTCCTTCGGGGTCAAGGAAAACGTCACCGGACCAACTCATCGTCTTAATCATACACTCGATTTAATTATATCATATGGAACCGATCCAACCGATATAGATATCATTCCACAAAGTGATGATGTCACTGACCATTACATGGTAACTTGCATATTAAGTACTGCTGTAATATGTCATGCTGCGCCACGTTATCGACCAGGTAGAACAATTCTTCCATCCACCATAGATCATTTCTCAAATAGCTTATCTGATCTGTCTCAGCTGCTGCCTGAACCCAAACAAACAGATGAACTAGATGAACTAACTAGCACTATGAGCACCATTCTCTCTAGAACATTGGATATTGTTGCACCCATTAGATTAAAAAAGGTCAGAGAAAAAAGTATAGCACCATGGTACAATAATACTACGTATGTTTTAAAGAGAGAAACCCGTAATTTAGAGCGTAAATGGAAAAAAACTAATTTAGAGGTCTTTAGAATCGCGTGGAAAGACAGTATGTCACGTTATAAAAAGGCACTTAAAACGGCCAGGGCTGAGCATCTCAGCAAATTAATAGAAAACAACCGAAATAATCCAAGGTTTTTATTTAATACCGTGGCTAGACTAACAAATAAACAGACGTCGTCTGAACAAAATACCTCGTTACAGTTTAGTAGTAATGATTTCATGAACTTCTTCACCGAGAAAATTTAAAGCATCAGAATCAAAATCGTAAACGTTCAATCTTTACTCGCGCCTTATAATTCAGCCGCAATTATCACCCCGCAAGAACAATTACAATGCTTTACAACCATAGAACAAAAAGAGTTAAATAAACTTATCACTTCATCTAAAACAACAACGTGTTTATTAGATCCTATACCAACTGAACTACTGAAAGAAGTGTTACCTATAGTGGAAGAGCCTCTTCTCAATATTATTAACTCATCTTTATCTTTAGGTCATGTTCCAAGAACGTTCAAGCTGGCTGTTATAAATCCTCTTATTAAGAAACCACATTTAGATCCAAATAACCTAGCAAATTACAGACCCATTTCGAATCTTCCATTTATGTCAAAAATATTAGAAAAAGTTGTGTCCAGTCAACTCGGCTCTTTCTTGCAAGAAAACGACATCTATGAAAAGTTTCAGTCTGGATTCAGGCCACATCATAGCACTGAAACTGCGCTTGTTAGAATCACAAATGATTTACTTTTAGCTTCGGACCAAGGCTGTATCTCAGTACTAGTTTTACTTGATCTTAGTGCTGTTCGACACTATAGATCACACAATACTCTTAGATCGACTACAAAATTACACTGGTGTTCAAGGACAAGCATTAAGCTGGTTCAGGTCATACTTATCTGACCGCTACCATTTCGTCTACTTAAATGGAGAAAAATCGATCATAACTTCGGCAAACTATGGAGTGCCGCAGGGATCTGTGTTAGGCCCTTTATTATTCTCAATATATATGCTGCCACTTGGTAATATTCTAAGGAAACATGGAATTAGTTTCCATTGTTATGCTGATGACACTCAAATATATATTTCATCACGGCCAGATGAATACGCTAAATTATCCAAATTGACAGATTGTGTTAAAGATATAAAAGATTGGATGACGCGTAATTTTCTTTTATTAAATCCAGACAAGACAGAGGTAATACTTATCGGTTGTAAAAACCGTCCACAAAACCTTTCACAGCACGACTTTAACATAGTAGGATGCCCTGTTACTTTATCCGCTACAGTAAAAGACCTGGGTGTTACATTAGACTGCAACTTGTCTTTTGAAAAGCATATTTCATATGTTACAAAAACATCCTTTTTCCACCTTAGAAACATTGCTAAGCTACGTAACATGCTATCAGTCTCTGATGCAGAAAAGTTAGTTCATGCATTCATGACCTCGAGACTAGATTACTGTAATGCTTTATTAGCTGGTTGTCCTGCATCTTCAATAAACAAGCTACAGTTAGTCCAAAATGCAGCCGCTAGAGTTCTTACTAGATCAAGAAAATATGATCATATAACACCGATTTTATCATCACTTCATTGGTTACCTATAAAGTTCCGTATTAATTACAAGGTATTGCTTTTGACTTATAAAGCTCTAAATGGTTTAGCTCCAGTCTATTTAACGGATCTTCTATCGCTCTACAATCCATCGCGCTCTTTAAGATCACTAAATTCGAGGCTTCTGGTCATTCCTAGGATATCCAGATCCACCAAAGGAGGCAGAGCATTTTCACATTTAGCTCCGAAGCTCTGGAATAGCCTTCCTGATATTGTTCGTTGCTCAGACTCGCTCTCCCAGTTTAAAACTAGACTGAAGACGCATCTATTTAGCCAGGCATTCATATAAAAATTTTTTTATCTTACAGTAACTGTAAATTCGGCCTCTAGTTCATAAACGCCAGAGGAGAACTGGCCCCCGACTGAGCCTGGGTTCTCCCAAGGTGTGTTTTCCTCCATTGGGTCATCTGATGGTGTGTTAGGACACCTTTAGGTCACTGGATGGAGTTTTTCGGTTCCTTGCCACTGTTGCCTTTGGCTTGCTCAGTTGGGGATATTCAAATTAATTAACCAATCATACCATTGATCAGCTCTACCAAACTTGGATGTCTTTTTTTTCCAGTAATAAACAAACATTGTTAAGTTGTTTTGATTGATACTGTGAAGCAGCTTTGATACAATCTGTATTGTGAAAAGCGCTATATAAATATATTTGACTTGACTTGACTTGACTTACTCACTCACTCACTCGCTCTCTTGCTCACACTCACTCACTCTCTTACACACACACACACACTCACTCACTCACTCACTCACTCACTCACTCACTCACTCACTCTCTTACACACACACTCACTCACTCACTCACACTCACTCACTCTCTTACACACACACTCACTCACACACTCACTCACTCACTCACTCACTCACTCACTCACTCTCTTACACACACACACACACTCACTCACTCACTCTCTTACACACACACACACACACACTCACTCACTCTCTTACACACACACTCACTCACTCACACTCACTCACTCTCTTACACACACACTCACTCACTCACACTCACTCACACTCACTCACTCACTCACACTCACTCACACTCACTCACTCACTCACTCTCTTACACACTCACTCACTCACTCACTCACTCACTCACTCACTCACTCACACTCTCACTCACACTCACTCACTCACTCACTCACACTCACTCACTCACTCACTCACTCACTCACTCACACTCACTCACACTCACTCACTCACACTCACTCACTCACTCTCTTACACACACACTCACTCACTCACTCACTCACTCACACTCACTCACTCACACTCACTCACTCACACTCACTCACTCACTCACTCACTCACTCACTCACTCACTCTCTTACACACACACACACTCACTCACTCACTCACTCACTCACACTCACTCACACTCACTCACTCACACTCACTCACTCACTCACTCACTCACTCACTCACTCACTCACTCACTCACTCACTCTCTTACACACACACACACACACTCACTCACTCACTCACTCACTCGCTCTCTTGCTCACACTCACTCACTCTCTTACACACACACACACACACACACACACACACACACACACACACACACACACACACACACACACACACACACACACAGACTCTCACTCACTCTCTCGCTCACTCTCTCACTGACACTCTTACTCCAACACTCACACACACACACACACACACACTCACTCTCTCACTCACACTCTCGATCCAACACACACACACACACTCTCTCACTCACTCACTCACTCCAACATTCTCTCTCTCTCTCTCTCTCTTACTCACACTCACTCACTCCAACACTCACTCTCACACACTCACTCACTCACACTTTCACTCCAACACTCTCTCTCTCACTCACTCACTCAGCAACACACACTCTCTCTCACAGTGATGTTTCATGGCTTAATTTGCTAACTAACACTCTCTTCGTCCCTCAGTTTAAAACGTGTATTCCTAAACCCAGCCCTGCTGGACGAGCGAGAGTCCGGCAACGATGTTCAAGGTGATGTTGATCCTGCTAGATTCAGCGCTTTAAGACTAAGCTTCGCTCATTTACCGTGATTTCTCTCGCTGTGCCTCAACAGTATTAAGAAGTTGAAGTCTAAAAATGATCGAAAGCTTCGTCGGAAACAGCAGAAGTTGGCGAGACGTTCTGCGTGTCGAGAGAGAGATGAAGTAAAGGCTGAGGACGCGGCTAGCGAGCAGCAGAGAGGATCACGTGAGCACACCACACTCATTCTGTGCTCAATTTATCACCTCACAAAATATATATATATATATATGCCCATGAAGTTAGAGGATTTTAGGACTTTTAAAGTTCTAGAAACACTTAAAATTAGACACAATAAACTGTTGTTGAGAGCGAATTCATTGATTTTTACACTGGCGGTCAAAGGTTTAGAATAACTACAGTTCTGCTCACAAATCTGCATTTATTTGATCAAAAATGCTGTAAAAACAGTGAAAAATTATTCAGATTTAAATCAGCTGTTTTCTATGTGAATATACAGTAAAGTGTAATTTATTCCTGTGATCAAAGCTGAATGTTCAGCATCATTACTCCAGTCTTCAGTGTCACATGATCCTTCAGAAATCACTCTAATATGATGATCTGATGATCAGGAAACATTTATGATTATTATCAATATTATAAATCAATTTGATCAAATAAATGCAGCCTTGATGAGCAGAAGCGACTCTTTAAAAAAACGCAAAAAAATCATAATCATTCCCAACTTTTGACCCCCAGTGTCGTTGTTTTAGCTTGTTTTGCTGTTTGAAGTGTTTTCTGAGTCCACTGTGTGTGAACTGATCTCCGTAACGCTGCGTCTCTGTTCTTATCCTGCAGCGCCACCTAGAGACTCTATTTATGTGGACCGTGTTTTACATCAAATTCATGATAACAAAGGACTTTTTAAAGAAGAGCCAGTGAATATTTCTGTGTTTTGGGAGTTCCTGCGGCCGTGGCTGGATCTGTGTGAGAGCGAGGAGTCGAGGCGCGTGTGGAGCGGGCGCAGGGACACCGGGCCGCTGGCGGAGCTGGCCGAGCTTCTGCTGGAGTCCAGGAACCGGGTCTGGGCTCGAGTCTTCATACACACACTGGCGTCCGGGCTTCATATCACACCCAGACTGCAGCAGTGGGCGCAGCATCTGGATAACGCCGGTAATCGCTCTCCTTCCTCTGCTTTCCCAGATCAGTGAGATGTAGTGGCAAACCTTCAGACAGAGTCTTTGATCAGGAACCCTCTCTGAGCATAGATCAGAACATAAACGGTTGTATATGAATGCTTCAGACCTAACGCTGGTGCTCTTCGGTCATTTTTGGCTGAAAAATTTGCCTTTTTTCCCATTTATTTTTTTTTTTTTTTTTTAATCTTCATCAGAATGGTATGAAACTTGGTAAAGGTTTTGGCACTTGCTACACAACTTGTTTATATTTATGGATTTGTTTTTCTCACAGTTTTAAGTTTATTATTCAGTTTATTAGTCATTATTCAGATCAATATATCACTGAATATTAACTCTTTCCCCACCAGCATTTCTTTTATTTTATCTCTTTTTTTTTTTTTAAGATGCCAGTAACCATTTATTTTAGGGTGTCGTAGTTACATATTACTTCATGCACTTAATATAGTAATAACAGTAAATTATGCATAATTACAAGTAAAGCCTCTACTTTTTAAAAACAAAACAAAACCATTTTATTCCAGCTTCATGCATTCTTTTTATCATATGTGGGAAAGTTTTATAAAGAAAAGTACCTGTAAAACAAATTTTTCTCCTCATCGGAATGGTATGAAACTTTGTAAAGGTTTCGGCTCTTAGTATGTGAACACACACAAATCATGGCCCTGATCTAAACAGGTCCTGTAGCAACAGTCACACTTGTGCTCCTCGCGGTCAGAAACGACGCATTGGAAATGAATGAGAGTTTCCTCTAGTGGAAGCGTTTGGAACTGCAGCCGAACACATCTCACATTTTTTTCAGATACCAGCCTCACATTAAGAGCACAACTTTAGATTTATGGCTTTGATTTTCTCACAGTTTAAGAATAAACATGTTTTTGAAAATATATAGTTCATGTAAAAATTGAAAATAGTATTTTTGCACATTTTTCATAACAATAAACATAACTTTTTTTAAGTTCACTTTTTAAAACTTTTTTCACTTCAGCAATAATCTGCCAAGTGTCGTCTTTAAAAAGAGTGCTCTAAATCTGTGCTCTAAAGCATTCAAAATTTACCACAGTTTAAGATGGAAATGCAAGTTTCAGGTCTATGCTCAAAAAGTGAATCAAACAGGAAAGTCAAGGTTGACGGGTCTATTTTGACATTTCAGTGTGGAGTTCATGTTTGATTCTTGATCAAGTATGTATTTTCCAGCTCCTCCATATATATATATATATATATATATATATATATATATATATATATATATATATATATATAAATATATATTTTTTTTTTCTTTTTTCTTTTTTTTGCTGATCCAAAAAAGATCTGCTTCTCAAAATCAATAAATGATCCGAACCGTGAGTTTTGAGATCAGTTGCACCACTATTAACAGTCTGTTGGGTGTTTTGCCGTTTTAGTGTGACGTTCATGTTTGGTTCATTGGTTGAAATGTGTGTTTCCTGTCCTCAGGTCTGAGAGCGGCGCAGGCGTTCATCAGCCGCTACAGTGCTCACCTGGAGGAGCTGGACCTCAAGCCTCTGCTGGCCTTTACACCCCTGCACGACACGCTCCAGAAATACGCCACCGTTTCGGAGTTATTTGACCGTGACGGTTTTACAGTAATGGAGTATTTAAGGCAGGCTCCCGCTAAAGAAATGCGTCTGCTTATTTGGACTCTAGAGTCGAATCGAGAGCGCTATCGCACCTGTCACTCCATTCTCGATCAATATTTTGAAGATGGTACGTAAGCTGAAACGGGTGATGTATGTATATATGAAGGGAGTTTTTGTGCAAATTACTTTTTCTTTATCTTTAGATGCTGTTTGTTTAGTCATTAAAAAGACGGATGATGAGGAGCACATGGTAAGAGACGCGCGTTCTCGCTACCGGTTTGTCTGTGGCCGAGGTTGGGCTGTTTCAGTGATGCTTCATGTGTGTTTGTTTCAGAGTTCAATATTTAGGAGTAAAAACAGACATCGCAAAAAGAAGCAGAAGGAGTTAAAGGTCAGTGTTGTGAGTGTTGTGAGTGACGTCAGTGCGCCGGTGGGTTAAGGGCTTCATGCTCATCTGTGTGTGTGTGTGTTTCAGTCTGTTATTGTGCTGTCTGGAATGAGAGGGCATTCGAGAGAGGAAGATGAGGAGGATGAGCTGTTCTCTGAGGAAGACTCGCTGTGAGTTCAGTCATTGCACATCACGGCTGTGAAGTGAAGGTTCTCCTCTGTGAGATGAGTCCTTGAGTTGACTGTGATTGGCCTGTTCCAGGCTGTTCCTGAATGGCTTGGACCCGTTCAGCGTTCCCGAACACTTGCGAGGTCAGCTAGCGGAGTTTGAGGAGCAGTACGCCGGATCAGCGCACCGGAGCCATTACGAGAGGATCCTGGACAATCACCCCGACCCCACTAAAGAGAGTTTATATGAGTATGTGTCGTCTGTGCTTGCGCTCTAGAGTGGTTGTTTTTCTACTCTGTTATAACAACATCGTCACAGTGGCGGATTTTAGACGTCGCTGATGGGTTCGACTTGTTTCTGTAGCACATTTTTATACAGTAGTAGCAGATTATTAGCGTCCACACCAGCGGACAATAACGAACACTATAATGATAACTATATTAGCGTCCACACCAGCGGACAATAACGAACGCTATAATGATAACTATATTAGCGTCCACACCAGCGGACAATAACGAACACTATAATGATAACTATATTAGCGTCCACACCAGCGGACAATAACGAACGCTATAATAACTATATTAGCGTCCACACCAGCGGACAATAACGAACGCTATAATGATAACTATATTAGCGTCCACACCAGCGGGCAATAACGAACGCTATAATGATAACTATATTAGCGTCCACACCAGCGGACAATAACGAACGCTATAATGATAACTATATTAGGGTCCACACCAGCGGACAATAACGAACGCTATAATGATAACTATATTAGCGTCCACACCAGCGGGCAATAACGAACGCTATAATGATAACTATATTAGCGTCCACACCAGCGGACAATAACGAACGCTATAATGATAACTATATTAGCGTCCACACCAGCGGGCAATAACGAACGCTATAATGATAACTATATTAGGGTCCACACCAGCGGACAATAACGAACGCTATAATGATAACTATATTAGGGTCCACACCAGCGGACAATAACGAACGCTATAATGATAACTATATTAGCGTCCACACCAGCGGACAATAACGAACGCTGTAATGATAACTATATTAGCGTCCACACCAGCGGACAATAACGAACGCTATAATGATAACTATATTAGCGTCCACACCAGCGGACAATAACGAACGCTGTAATGATAACTATATTAGCGTCCACACCAGCGGACAATAACGAACGCTGTAATGATAACTATATTAGCGTCCACACCAGCGGACAATAACGAACGCTGTAATGATAACTATATTAGCGTCCACACCAGCGGACAATAACGAACGCTATAATAACTATATTAGCGTCCACACCAGCGGACAATAACGAACGCTATAATGATAACTATATTAGCGTCCACACCAGCGGACAATAACGAACGCTATAATGATAACTATATTAGGGTCCACACCAGCGGACAATAACGAACGCTGTAATGATAACTATATTAGCGTCCACACCAGCGGACAATAACGAACGCTATAATAACTATATTAGCGTCCACACCAGCGGACAATAACGAACGCTATAATGATAACTATATTAGCGTCCACACCAGCGGACAATAACGAACGCTATAATGATAACTATATTAGCGTCCACACCAGCGGGCAATAACGAACGCTATAATGATAACTATATTAGCGTCCACACCAGCGGGCAATAACGAACGCTATAATGATAACTATATTAGCGTCCACACCAGCGGGTAATAACGAACGCTATAATGATAACTATATTAGCGTCCACACCAGCGGGCAATAACGAACGCTATAATGATAACTATATTAGCGTCCACACCAGCGGGCAATAACGAACGCTATAATGATAACTATATTAGCGTCCACACCAGCGGGCAATAACGAACGCTATAATGATAACTATATTAGGGTCCACACCAGCGGGCAATAACGAACGCTATAATGATAACTATATTAGGGTCCACACCAGCGGGCAATAACGAACGCTATAATGATAACTATATTAGCGTCCACACCAGCGGGTAATAACGAACGCTATAATGATAACTATATTAGGGTCCACACCAGCGGACAATAACGAACGCTATAATGATAACTATATTAGCGTCCACACCAGCGGGCAATAACGAACGCTATAATGATAACTATATTAGCGTCCACACCAGCGGGCAATAACGAACGCTATAATGATAACTATATTAGCGTCCACACCAGCGGACAATAACGAACGCTATAATGATAACTATATTAGCGTCCACACCAGCGGGCAATAACGAACGCTATAATGATAACTATATTAGCGTCCACACCAGCGGGCAATAACGAACGCTATAATGATAACTATATTAGGGTCCACACCAGCGGGTAATAACGAACGCTATAATGATAACTATATTAGGGTCCACACCAGCGGGTAATAACGAACGCTATAATGATAACTATATTAGCGTCCACACCAGCGGGCAATAACGAACGCTATAATGATAACTATATTAGCGTCCACACCAGCGGACAATAACGAACGCTATAATGATAACTATATTAGCGTCCACACCAGCGGGCAATAACGAACGCTATAATGATAACTATATTAGCGTCCACACCAGCGGACAATAACGAACGCTATAATGATAACTATATTAGCGTCCACACCAGCGGGCAATAACGAACGCTATAATGATAACTATATTAGCGTCCACACCAGCGGACAATAACGAACGCTATAATGATAACTATATTAGCGTCCACACCAGCGGACAATAACGAACGCTATAATGATAACTATATTAGCGTCCACACCAGCGGACAATAACGAACGCTATAATGATAACTATATTAGCGTCCACACCAGCGGACAATAACGAACGCTATAATGATAACTATATTAGCGTCCACACCAGCGGACAATAACGAACGCTATAATGATAACTATATTAGCGTCCACACCAGCGGACAATAACGAACGCTATAATGATAACTATATTAGGGTCCACACCAGCGGACAATAACGAACGCTATAATGATAACTATATTAGCGTCCACACCAGCGGACAATAACGAACGCTATAATGATAACTATATTAGGGTCCACACCAGCGAACAATAACGAACGCTAAAATGATAACTATATTAGGGTCCACACCAGCGGACAATAACGAACGCTATAATGATAACTATATTAGCGTCCACACCAGCGGACAATAACGAACGCTATAATGATAACTATATTAGCGTCCACACCAGCGGACAATAACGAACGCTATAATGATAACTATATTAGGGTCCACACCAGCAGACAATAACGAACGCTATAATGATAACTATATTAGCGTCCACACCAGCGGACAATAACGAACGCTATAATGATAACTATATTAGGGTCCACACCAGCGGACAATAACGAACGCTATAATGATAACTATATTAGGGTCCACACCAGCGGACAATAACGAACGCTATAATGATAACTTTATTAGGGTCCACACCAGCGGACAATAACGAACGCTATAATGATAACTATATTAGTGTCCACACCAGCGGACAATAACGAACGCTATAATGATAACTATATTAGCGTCCACACCAGCGGACAATAACGAACGCTATAATGATAACTATATTAGGGTCCACACCAGCGGACAATAACGAACGCTATAATGATAACTATATTAGCGTCCACACCAGCGGACAATAACGAACGCTATAATGATAACTATATTAGCGTCCACACCAGCGGGCAATAACGAACGCTATAATGATAACTATATTAGGGTCCACACCAGCGGACAATAACGAACGCTATAATGATAACTATATTAGCGTCCACACCAGCGGACAATAACGAACGCTATAATGATAACTATATTAGCGTCCACACCAGCGGGCAATAACGAACGCTATAATGATAACTATATTAGGGTCCACACCAGCGGACAATAACGAACGCTATAATGATAACTATATTAGCGTCCACACCAGCGGACAATAACGAACGCTATAATGATAACTATATTAGCGTCCACACCAGCGGACAATAACGAACGCTGTAATGATAACTATATTAGCGTCCACACCAGCGGACAATAACGAACGCTGTAATGATAACTATATTAGCGTCCACACCAGCGGACAATAACGAACGCTGTAATGATAACTATATTAGCGTCCACACCAGCGGACAATAACGAACGCTGTAATGATAACTATATTAGCGTCCACACCAGCGGACAATAACGAACGCTGTAATGATAACTATATTAGCGTCCACACCAGCGGACAATAACGAACGCTATAATAACTATATTAGCGTCCACACCAGCGGGCAATAACGAACGCTATAATGATAACTATATTAGCGTCCACACCAGCGGACAATAACGAACGCTATAATGATAACTATATTAGCGTCCACACCAGCGGACAATAACGAACGCTATAATGATAACTATATTAGCGTCCACACCAGCGGGCAATAACGAACGCTATAATGATAACTATATTAGCGTCCACACCAGCGGACAATAACGAACGCTATAATGATAACTATATTAGCGTCCACACCAGCGGACAATAACGAACGCTATAATGATAACTATATTAGCGTCCACACCAGCGGACAATAACGAACGCTATAATGATAACTATATTAGCGTCCACACCAGCGGACAATAACGAACGCTATAATGATAACTATATTAGCGTCCACACCAGCGGACAATAACGAACGCTATAATGATAACTATATTAGCGTCCACACCAGCGGACAATAACGAACGCTATAATGATAACTATATTAGGGTCCACACCAGCGGACAATAACGAACGCTATAATGATAACTATATTAGCGTCCACACCAGCGGACAATAACGAACGCTATAATGATAACTATATTAGGGTCCACACCAGCGAACAATAACGAACGCTAAAATGATAACTATATTAGGGTCCACACCAGCGGACAATAACGAACGCTATAATGATAACTATATTAGCGTCCACACCAGCGGACAATAACGAACGCTATAATGATAACTATATTAGCGTCCACACCAGCGGACAATAACGAACGCTATAATGATAACTATATTAGGGTCCACACCAGCAGACAATAACGAACGCTATAATGATAACTATATTAGCGTCCACACCAGCGGACAATAACGAACGCTATAATGATAACTATATTAGGGTCCACACCAGCGGACAATAACGAACGCTATAATGATAACTATATTAGGGTCCACACCAGCGGACAATAACGAACGCTATAATGATAACTTTATTAGGGTCCACACCAGCGGACAATAACGAACGCTATAATGATAACTATATTAGTGTCCACACCAGCGGACAATAACGAACGCTATAATGATAACTATATTAGCGTCCACACCAGCGGACAATAACGAACGCTATAATGATAACTATATTAGGGTCCACACCAGCGGACAATAACGAACGCTATAATGATAACTATATTAGCGTCCACACCAGCGGACAATAACGAACGCTATAATGATAACTATATTAGCGTCCACACCAGCGGGCAATAACGAACGCTATAATGATAACTATATTAGGGTCCACACCAGCGGACAATAACGAACGCTATAATGATAACTATATTAGCGTCCACACCAGCGGACAATAACGAACGCTATAATGATAACTATATTAGCGTCCACACCAGCGGGCAATAACGAACGCTATAATGATAACTATATTAGGGTCCACACCAGCGGACAATAACGAACGCTATAATGATAACTATATTAGCGTCCACACCAGCGGACAATAACGAACGCTATAATGATAACTATATTAGCGTCCACACCAGCGGACAATAACGAACGCTGTAATGATAACTATATTAGCGTCCACACCAGCGGACAATAACGAACGCTGTAATGATAACTATATTAGCGTCCACACCAGCGGACAATAACGAACGCTGTAATGATAACTATATTAGCGTCCACACCAGCGGACAATAACGAACGCTGTAATGATAACTATATTAGCGTCCACACCAGCGGACAATAACGAACGCTGTAATGATAACTATATTAGCGTCCACACCAGCGGACAATAACGAACGCTATAATAACTATATTAGCGTCCACACCAGCGGGCAATAACGAACGCTATAATGATAACTATATTAGCGTCCACACCAGCGGACAATAACGAACGCTATAATGATAACTATATTAGGGTCCACACCAGCGGACAATAACGAACGCTGTAATGATAACTATATTAGCGTCCACACCAGCGGACAATAACGAACGCTATAATAACTATATTAGCGTCCACACCAGCGGACAATAACGAACGCTATAATGATAACTATATTAGCGTCCACACCAGCGGACAATAACGAACGCTATAATGATAACTATATTAGCGTCCACACCAGCGGGCAATAACGAACGCTATAATGATAACTATATTAGCGTCCACACCAGCGGGCAATAACGAACGCTATAATGATAACTATATTAGCGTCCACACCAGCGGGCAATAACGAACGCTATAATGATAACTATATTAGCGTCCACACCAGCGGGTAATAACGAACGCTATAATGATAACTATATTAGCGTCCACACCAGCGGGCAATAACGAACGCTATAATGATAACTATATTAGCGTCCACACCAGCGGGCAATAACGAACGCTATAATGATAACTATATTAGCGTCCACACCAGCGGGCAATAACGAACGCTATAATGATAACTATATTAGGGTCCACACCAGCGGGCAATAACGAACGCTATAATGATAACTATATTAGGGTCCACACCAGCGGGCAATAACGAACGCTATAATGATAACTATATTAGCGTCCACACCAGCGGGTAATAACGAACGCTATAATGATAACTATATTAGGGTCCACACCAGCGGACAATAACGAACGCTATAATGATAACTATATTAGCGTCCACACCAGCGGGCAATAACGAACGCTATAATGATAACTATATTAGCGTCCACACCAGCGGGCAATAACGAACGCTATAATGATAACTATATTAGCGTCCACACCAGCGGGCAATAACGAACGCTATAATGATAACTATATTAGGGTCCACACCAGCGGACAATAACGAACGCTATAATGATAACTATATTAGCGTCCACACCAGCGGACAATAACGAACGCTATAATGATAACTATATTAGGGTCCACACCAGCGGACAATAACGAACGCTATAATGATAACTATATTAGCGTCCACACCAGCGGGTAATAACGAACGCTATAATGATAACTATATTAGCGTCCACACCAGCGGGCAATAACGAACGCTATAATGATAACTATATTAGCGTCCACACCAGCGGGCAATAACGAACGCTATAATGATAACTATATTAGGGTCCACACCAGCGGACAATAACGAACGCTATAATGATAACTATATTAGGGTCCACACCAGCGGGCAATAACGAACGCTATAATGATAACTATATTAGGGTCCACACCAGCGGGGAATAACGAACGCTATAATGATAACTATATTAGCGTCCACACCAGCGGGTAATAACGAACGCTATAATGATAACTATATTAGCGTCCACACCAGCGGGTAATAACGAACGCTATAATGATAACTATATTAGGGTCCACACCAGCGGACAATAACGAACGCTATAATGATAACTATATTAGCGTCCACACCAGCGGGCAATAACGAACGCTATAATGATAACTATATTAGGGTCCACACCAGCGGACAATAACGAACGCTATAATGATAACTATATTAGCGTCCACACCAGCGGACAATAACGAACGCTATAATGATAACTATATTAGGGTCCACACCAGCGGACAATAACGAACGCTATAATGATAACTATATTAGGGTCCACACCAGCGGACAATAACGAACGCTATAATGATAACTATATTAGCGTCCACACCAGCGGACAATAACGAACGCTATAATGATAACTATATTAGCGTCCACACCAGCGGACAATAACGAACGCTATAATGATAACTATATTAGCGTCCACACCAGCGGACAATAACGAACGCTATAATGATAACTATATTAGGGTCCACACCAGCGGGCAATAACGAACACTATAATGATAACTATATTAGCGTCCACACCAGCGGGCAATAACGAACGCTATAATGATAACTATATTAGCGTCCACACCAGCGGGCAATAACGAACGCTATAATGATAACTATATTAGCGTCCACACCAGCGGGCAATAACGAACGCTATAATGATAACTATATTAGCGTCCACACCAGCGGACAATAACGAACGCTATAATGATAACTATATTAGGGTCCACACCAGCGGGCAATAACGAACACTATAATGATAACTATATTAGCGTCCACACCAGCGGGCAATAACGAACGCTATAATGATAACTATATTAGCGTCCACACCAGCGGACAATAACGAACGCTATAATGATAACTATATTAGGGTCCACACCAGCGGACAATAACGAACGCTATAATGATAACTATATTAGCGTCCACACCAGCGGGTAATAACGAACGCTATAATGATAACTATATTAGGGTCCACACTAGGGGTGGAACGGTACATGTATTTGTATCGAACCGAAACGGTACGGGCGTCACGGTTCGGTGCACGAATTTGCACGGAGAATACACGGTACAAAAAAAAACTCTTAAATAGCGATAAATTTCGCTTTATTCGCTTTTGGTGTGACTGTGAACGCAGGCTGCGATCAAGACTGTGATCAAGATTGCAGTGCTGGAGTGTGTGTGTGTGTGTGCGCGCGCGCGCGCGCGTGTGCGAGAGAGAGAGGCGCGGGCGCGAATCGCGCGATCGAACAGTGTGTGTGTGTGTGTGCGTGTGTGTGTGCGCGCGTGCGTGCGAGAGAGATAATAATCTCTCATGCGAGATCGAACAGTGGAAACATAAAAACATACTCCGTCATTTTTTTTATACAGGACATCATTAAAACTGCAAATTGTTACTTATATTTGTGTACACTCGCAATAAAACACTACATTGTGCTTTTGTCACACTCTAAACTCTTGTCGAACTGTAACCTACAACTGTTAACAAAAGTTTTGAATGGTAGTATTATTTTATACGGAAATCAACTATTTATAATTCAGATGAGAATAAAGTTAGGGTTAACTAAAATGAAGGAAAACAAATATATTGATCTGAAATAGTAAATTAATTTTAAATTCATTCAGGTACAATTACCAAACATATCTCAAGGTCTTTTCATCTTTTTATTATTGTCAGTGCACTACAAATAAACTGGTTCTATGCCTTTATTAATAAAACTTATTTAAAAAATACAAGGCTTAAGACATTTATAAAAATGCCTTCTGCATTTTTGTTTTGCTTTTCACTCCATTGTACCGAAATCATACCGAACCGTGACGTCTGAACCGAGGTATGAACCGAACCGTAACTTCTGTGTACCGTTCCACCCCTAGTCCACACCAGCGGGCAATAACGAACACTATAATGATAACTATATTAGCGTCCACACCAGCGGACAATAACGAACGCTATAATGATAACTATATTAGCGTCCACACCAGCGGGCAATAACGAACGCTATAATGATAACTATATTAGCGTCCACACCAGCGGACAATAACGAACACTATAATGATAACTATATTAGCGTCCACACCAGCGGACAATAACGAACGCTATAATGATAACTATATTAGGGTCCACACCAGCGGACAATAACGAACGCTATAATGATAACTATATTAGGGTCCACACCAGCGGACAATAACGAACGCTATAATGATAACTATATTAGCGTCCACACCAGCGGACAATAACGAACACTATAATGATAACTATATTAGCGTCCACACCAGCGGACAATAACGAACGCTATAATGATAACTATATTAGGGTCCACACCAGCGGACAATAACGAACGCTATAATGATAACTATATTAGGGTCCACACCAGCGGACAATAACGAACGCTATAATGATAACTATATTAGGGTCCACACCAGCGGACAATAACGAACGCTATAATGATAACTATATTAGGGTCCACACCAGCGGACAATAACGAACGCTATAATGATAACTATATTAGCGTCCACACCAGCGGACAATAACGAACACTATAATGATAACTATATTAGCGTCCACACCAGCGGACAATAACGAACGCTATAATGATAACTATATTAGGGTCCACACCAGCGGACAATAACGAACGCTATAATGATAACTATATTAGGGTCCACACCAGCGGACAATAACGAACGCTATAATGATAACTATATTAGCGTCCACACCAGCGGACAATAACGAACGCTATAATGATAACTATATTAGGGTCCACACCAGCGGACAATAACGAACGCTATAATGATAACTATATTAGCGTCCACACCAGCGGACAATAACGAACGCTATAATGATAACTATATTAGCGTCCACACCAGCGGACAATAACGAACGCTATAATGATAACTATATTAGGGTCCACACCAGCGGGCAATAACGAACGCTATAATAATAACTATATTAGGGTCCACACCAGCGGGCAATAACGAACGCTATAATGATAACTATATTAGCGTCCACACCAGCGGGCAATAACGAACGCTATAATGATAACTATATTAGCGTCCACACCAGCGGACAATAACGAACGCTATAATGATAACTATATTAGCGTCCACACCAGCGGGCAATAACGAACGCTATAATGATAACTATATTAGCGTCCACACCAGCGGGCAATAACGAACGCTATAATGATAACTATATTAGGGTCCACACCAGCGGGTAATAACGAACGCTATAATGATAACTATATTAGCGTCCACACCAGCGGGCAATAACGAACGCTATAATGATAACTATATTAGCGTCCACACCAGCGGACAATAACGAACGCTATAATGATAACTATATTAGCGTCCACACCAGCGGACAATAACGAACGCTATAATGATAACTATATTGGGGTCCACACCAGCGGGCAATAACGAACGCTATAATGATAACTATATTAGCGTCCACACCAGCGGACAATAACGAACGCTATAATGATAACTATATTAGCGTCCACACCAGCGGACAATAACGAACGCTATAATGATAACTATATTAGGGTCCACACCAGCGGGTAATAACGAACGCTATAATGATAACTATATTAGGGTCCACACCAGCGGACAATAACGAACGCCATAATGATAACTATATTAGCGTCCACACCAGCGGACAATAACGAACGCTATAATGATAACTATATTAGCGTCCACACCAGCGGACAATAACGAACGCTATAATGATAACTATATTAGCGTCCACACCAGCGGACAATAACGAACGCTATAATGATAACTATATTAGCGTCCACACCAGCGGACAATAACGAACGCTATAATGATAACTATATTAGCGTCCACACCAGCGGACAATAACGAACGCTATAATGATAACTATATTGGGGTCCACACCAGCGGACAATAACGAACGCTATAATGATAACTATATTAGCGTCCACACCAGCGGACAATAACGAACGCTATAATGATAACTATATTGGGGTCCACACCAGCGGACAATAACGAACGCTATAATGATAACTATATTGGGGTCCACACCAGCGGACAATAACGAACGCTATAATGATAACTATATTAGCGTCCACACCAGCGGACAATAACGAACGCTATAATGATAACTATATTAGGGTCCACACCAGCGGGTAATAACGAACGCTATAATGATAACTATATTAGCGTCCACACCAGCGGACAATAACGAACGCTATAATGATAACTATATTAGCGTCCACACCAGCGGGCAATAACGAACGCTATAATGATAACTATATTAGCGTCCACACCAGCGGACAATAACGAACGCTATAATGATAACTATATTAGCGTCCACACCAGCGGGTAATAACGAACGCTATAATGATAACTATATTAGCGTCCACACCAGCGGACAATAACGAACGCTATAATGATAACTATATTAGCGTCCACACCAGCGGGCAATAACGAACGCTATAATGATAACTATATTAGCGTCCACACCAGCGGACAATAACGAACGCTATAATGATAACTATATTAGCGTCCACACCAGCGGGCAATAACGAACGCTATAATGATAACTATATTAGGGTCCACACCAGCGGGTAATAACGAACGCTATAATGATAACTATATTAGCGTCCACACCAGCGGACAATAACGAACGCTATAATGATAACTATATTAGCGTCCACACCAGCGGGCAATAACGAACGCTATAATGATAACTGTATTAGCGTCCACACCAGCGGGCAATAACGAACGCTATAATGATAACTATATTAGCGTCCACACCAGCGGGCAATAACGAACGCTATAATGATAACTATATTAGCGTCCACACCAGCGGGCAATAACGAACGCTATAATGATAACTATATTAGCGTCCACACCAGCGGGCAATAACGAACGCTATAATGATAACTATATTAGCGTCCACACCAGCGGACAATAACGAACGCTATAATGATAACTATATTAGGGTCCACACCAGCGGACAATAACGAACGCTATAATGATAACTATATTAGCGTCCACACCAGCGGGCAATAACGAACGCTATAATGATAACTATATTAGCGTCCACACCAGCGGACAATAACGAACGCTATAATGATAACTTTATTAGGGTCCACACCAGCGGACAATAACGAACGCTATAATGATAACTATATTGGGGTCCACACCAGCGGACAATAACGAACGCTATAATGATAACTATATTAGCGTCCACACCAGCGGACAATAACGAACGCTATAATGATAACTATATTAGCGTCCACACCAGCGGACAATAACGAACGCTATAATGATAACTATATTAGGGTCCACACCAGCGGACAATAACGAACGCTATAATGATAACTATATTGGGGTCCACACCAGCGGGCAATAACGAACGCTATAATGATAACTATATTGGGGTCCACACCAGCGGGCAATAACGATAACCCCTCTCTCTCTCTGCTGTTGTTTAGTTATTTCGCCCAGATCCTGCAGGAGCACGGGCCGCTGTGCGCCGCGGACCCGCTGATGGTGGGCGAGCTGGAGAACTTCCCTCCGGAGGCGCAGCAGAAGATCTCGGACGCCGGCGGACTCAAACCCTTCCTGCTGGAGTCCCTGCGCTTCACCATGACGGAGGAGCTGATCGGGCTGATGAAGCACGCCGTGTCCCTGACCGACAACGGCCCGTCGCACCTGAACCCGTCCGCTCGCGAGTTCTGGCCGCACGCCGACGCTCTGAGTGACGACTTTGCACAGATCAGCTTGGGTTCTTACGATAACAAAGATGAGCCTGTGTCCTCGGATCCGTTCCCGATGTTCCCTGATCCGTATGATTCTGAGATTCCCATCACAGATTACGAGTATTTGGCCGCAGACATGTTGGTCGCTGAGGAGCACGCGTGTGACGCTGTAGCGACGCGAGAAGACAAACAAACAGCCGTGTGTGTGCGGGTAAGCTGTGCCACGTAAGGGGAATGTCGTCACGTTCAATGCCGTCTCTGACCTCTAACCTTTGCCCCTTACAGGATTTTGCAGACTATACAGATGTTTCTATCAACACAGAGCCGTCTGTATCCTTCGAGAGGAATAATGTGAGTTGATTTCTTTGAGCCGTTCAGAGCAGGACAGTGTTTATTCAGTGTCATTCAGATACTGTCGTTTTTATTAGGGCTGGGAGAAAAAATCGGTCACCAAACTATCGTGATTTTTTTTTAAAATTTTTTTTTAATGATTTTAAAAGTTTTTTTTTTAAATTCCAGAATCGATATTAATACAAATTAAATTGCTTTATTTTTGTCCTTGCTTACAGACGAGGTTGACATAAGTTAGCCACTTTCGTTCCAACAGAGGATGAAATGTGTCGTTATCTATGAGTGTCTAGTGACGTAATGTCCCAAGTGTGCGCGTGGAAGCGGCGTGAGACGGAGCGCACCGAAAGCCCACGCGCCGCTCGTATGCTGAGAGAGAGATGAGCCTATTGAGCTGCACGATTCATCTTTAAAAGACTGATCTCGATTCAAACACCCTCGCGATCGTCTTCCAATTCGTATGTCTATTAAACCTTTAAAAAAACATCTCGCAACATTCAGATCTGTGTTGGCGCTGACCCGGAGAGAGATGTCATGAAACAGCTTCACAAACAGTCTTTTTAACCTCATAGTATCATTATTTCTGTGATACAATAGTCCAAATTAACACAGAAGTACTGGGATGAAAGTTTAAAGTTCAAATATACACACTGATGTCTACGGTAGCGATCAAAATAGAGTAAATCAGCATTTGGTAGAAACTTAGCGCTTAAAATAACGCATTTTTCAATTACATTGTTTCGTCACTAAGTGGCGACGTGACTGTTATATTTATTTATTATTGAATCATTTATTCAAGAGAATGTAGTACTGTATGATGCTTCTGAAATAAAATTCAGAAAGATTTTTTTTTTTTATACATATATATATAAATATGACTCATCATATTTATATAAATACTCTTATACATCATGTACAGTCTGTATAAGTGTATGATTTAACCTAAGAATCGTGACAGTATCGAATCAGGAGATAGGTGTGTCGTGTACCAGTCCTACTTTTTATTAAGTTTCTTTCGGTCATAATAATTAGGTTGGTTCAGGAATGATGACTATCAGGAATGTGAATGATAGTCAAGTCAGCTTTATTTCTACAGCGCTTTATACAGGACAGATTGTTTCAAAGCAGCTTCACAGTGATAACAGGAAAGTAACAGAATCAACCATGCAAACTTCATTAAATATGAGACCTAAGCTAAGTTCAGTACTAAGTTTTGTTCTCAACTGATTGTCAAATCGATAATATTACTGAATATTAAGTGCCACTTGTACTTTAGCATTCTGTCATATTAAGGATGTCACATAAATGCAGGACTGAGAATACAAAGTGAATGTGAAGCATTAAGGCCAGCCCATTACCTCCCTTCTGAAACTACTTGATAAAAGTAAACCAATAGATCACTAGTGTCATGTTTCCTCCAGGGTGACTTGATGCAGAAAGAGAAACAGCAGCAGCAGCTGTTGAAGAAGCTCCAGCAGATGAAGGACGATCACGCAGCCGTCCAGCAGAAGAGGGCTGAGGAGTTATCAGCGCTTCAGGAGGAGACCCAGAGAATCACACAGAGCAAGCAGGTAGAGAAACGGCCGTCAACATCTTCTGAAGCGTTTCTGTGGTTCTGCAGCTCAGGCGTACGCTTGTGTTCAGATCGCCAGCGCAGAGCTCGCCATGTTCCAGCAGAAACTTGAGGAGGAGGTCAGGAAAGACCAGCAGGAGAAGAAGGAGAACCAGGAGACTCTGAAGAACCTGAAGATGGAGATCAAAGATCTGACAGATTTACATGAAAGGTCAGACACGCATTCAGAAACAGATATGAATCATTGTGAATGATGAACACAGGATTCACACAAACACTGTACCTGTACATACTTGGTCACTCACTGACACATACATACTTACACACACACTCTCTCTCTCACACATACACACACACACACACACACTCAGCCACTGGTTTACTGCTGAATGAAACTGTTTTTTTTTCTCTAGTTACTCCAGAGACATCAGTGCCAAGAATAAAGAGTATCAGACTACCCTGGAGCGATTCCTTGACATCAAGTGAGTGTGAAATTATACAACATTTAGACAACGCAAGTCTTGTGTATAACATCTACTGCAGTAACACCCGTCCTGTTTAACACGTGTCCTGTGTGTAACACCTGCCCTTTGCGTAACGCCTGTCCAGTGTGTAACATCTACTGCAGTAACGCGTGTCCTGTGTGTAACGCGTGTCCTGTGTGTAACGCGTGTCCTGTGTGTAACGCGTCCTGTGTGTAACGCGTGTCCTGTGTGTAACGCGTGTCCTGTGTGTAACGCGTGTCCTGTGTGTAACATCTACTGCAGTAACGTGTGTCCTGTGCGTAACGCCTGTCCTGTGCGTAACGCGTGCCCTGTCTGTAACGCCTGTCCTGTTACATCTACTGCAGTAACGCCTGTCCTGTGTGTAACGCCTGTCCTGTAACATCTACTGCAGTAACGCCTGTCCTGTGTTATGCGTGTCCTGTGCGTAACGCCTGTCCTGTGCGTAACGCCTGTCCTGTGCGTAACGCCTGTCCTGTGCGTAACGCCTGTCCTGTGCGTAACGCCTGTCCTGTGCGTAACGCCTGTCCTGTGCGTAACGCCTGTCCTGTGCGTAACGCCTGTCCTGTGCGTAACGCCTGTCCTGTGCGTAACGCCTGTCCTGTGCGTAACGCCTGTCCTGTGTGTAACGCCTGTCCTGTTACATCTACTGCAGTAACGCCTGTCCTGTGCGTAACGCCTGTCCTGTGTGTAACGCCTGTCCTGTTACATCTACTGCAGTAACGCCTGTCCTGTGTTACGCGTGTCCAGTGTGTAACGCCTGTCCTGTGTGTAACGCCTGTCCTGTGTGTAACGACTGTCCTGTGTGTAACGACTGTCCTGTGCGTAACGACTGTCCTGTGCGTAACGACTGTCCTGTGTGTAACGACTGTCCTGTGCGTAACGACTGTCCTGTGCGTAACGCCTGTCCTGTGCGTAACGACTGTCCAGTGCGTAACGTCTGTCCTGTGCGTAACGTCTGTCCTGTGCGTAACGACTGTCCTGTGCGTAACGCCTGTCCTGTGCGTAACGGCTGTCCTGTGCGTAACGCCTGTCCTGTGCGTAACGACTGTCCAGTGCGTAACGACTGTCCTGTGCGTAACGACTGTCCTGTGCGTAACGCCTGTCCTGTGCGTAACGACTGTCCTGTGCGTAACGACTGTCCTGTGCGTAACGACTGTCCTGTGCGTAACGACTGTCCTGTGCGTAACGCCTGTCCTGTGCGTAACGCCTGTCCTGTGTGTAACGACTGTCCTGTGCGTAACGCCTGTCCTGTGCGTAACGACTGTCCAGTGCGTAACGTCTGTCCTGTGCGTAACGACTGTCCTGTGCGTAACGCCTGTCCTGTGCGTAACGACTGTCCAGTGCGTAACGTCTGTCCTGTGCGTAACGCCTGTCCTGTGCGTAACGCGTGCCCTGTGCGTAACGCCTGTCCTGTGCGTAACGCCTGTCCTGTGCGTAACGCCTGTCCTGTGTGTAACGCGTGCCCTGTGTGTAACGTGTGTCCCTTGTGTAACGCGTGTCCCTTGTGTAACGCGTGTCCCGTGCGTAACGCGTGCCCCGTGCGTAACGCGTGCCCTGTGTGTAACGCGTGCCCTGTGTGTAATGTGTGTAACGCGTGCCCTGTGTGTAACGCGTGCCCTGTGTGTAACGCGTGCCCTGTGTGTAATGTGTGTAACGCGTGTCCTGCAGTAACCAGTGTGCGGCTGAGCGGATGAGCCTAGAGGAGGAGATCAAGAGGTTCAGAGACGCGTGTGTGAAAGCGCAGAGGAGATCTATGGCGGCTCAGGTGAGATTTCAGCATCAGCTGGTGTGTTTCATCGCCTGGCGCTGCAGTGACGCTGATGTGTGTGTGTGTGTTCAGCTGTGTGTCCTGCAGAGCCGACAGGAACACGCACTGCGGCGGCTGAGGATGAGCGTCTCTGAAGGCCAGATGATAGTCAAACACATGACGGAGGCGTCGCTCAGGTACGGCGCAGGATTCACACAGATTCAGAAGTGTGCTGTACTCGTGTGTGTGTGTGTGTGTGTGTGTGTGTGTGTGTGTCTGATGATGGTTTGTGCTGCAGTTTCCCCTGTGCTGCGCTGCTGTCAGCCATAGACGACTGGAAGAGACACGTGTGTGACATGGAGGACAGAATCAACAGGACTCAGGTGAACTTCCTTCTGTTTCTCATCACAGCACACTGATTCAATGCCAGCTTACATTCAATAGTGATTTGTGTGTGTGTGTGTGTGTCTATCAGGGAAACTACAAAGAGAAAAAAGTCTCAATTAAAGCTGTATATACAGGGAACCTGTCAGTCACTACATTACTACAATATTACACTTTAAAATGAACAACAAAACTTTTAAATTGATTATAATGTAATGATAACATTTATGTTTATTTGCTGCTGTAACTAGTAGGGGTGTAACGATACCCTCATGTCACGATTCGATACATATCACGATGCTGAACTCACGATTAGAGGTTGACCAATAGTGGATTTTACCGATACCGATATTTAGGTTTGACCGTACATGCCGATAACCGATAATTCAACCGATATTTTTTTTAATGGATACTGGATTAAAAACAAACATAACACTCACAATATAACAGGGCTGAACTGAAATGTGCTAAATTAAATAAATATATAAATATGAATATATTAAAACTCTATACAGAAAATAATTTAAACATTAAAATATTACAGGTTTCGTTAGCTATAACCTAGAAACATGCATACATTTCATAGGTAACACTTTGCAAGTCCCATTTGTAAACAAGGATGTATTAGCTAGCTTTCATTAACTATATGCATTATGCAATATACGTTTTTACTGCATGTATTATATGAGCAATACAATTGTACCTTTATCATTCATGTTAGTTCATAGTACATTAACTAAGGTAATAACAGATCAAATAAGAATTAAAACTCCATTTCAAATGCATTATTAAATGTTGAAATTAACAAACTAACAATGAATAATACTTATACAACTTGTATTAACCTTAGTTAATGCTAAAAAGGGAATCTTATTGTAAAGTGTTACCATTTCATATAATTACAAAGAGTCGTGCTTAAAGATGGCCATTAAAATGTAATAAAGACCTGTATTTTGTATACGTAATATAGCCTATAGTCTCTCACTCTATTTGCTTCTATTTTAGAACACGTGATGATTATCTAATCAAAATAGCAAGATGTATTGTAGTGATTAAAAAGATCTTAAATCGAACACGTTTCTGATTTGTTTGTTTCTGTCGGCTGCATGAACATATCAATGTTGAGAAAGCAATCACGTCACTAATTTTAAATATGCAATTTCGTCGGCTAATGAATGCATAAAAGTGACCAGCCGGATATAAAATAATGCAAATAGATGGTAACAATTGCGCCATAAAACATTTGTGTCAGGTCTGCGTGTGTTTTTGTCACATTAACGCTTGACTGAGGTATAATGTTAGAGTCCTCACAGCCTCGACGGCAAACTACTGTTCTTTCTCTGCTGATGCAGCATCTAGTCAACAAATGAATTACTTTATAATGATATGGCAATATGTACTTTAGTGTTCTGTATTCATACCGTTTCGCTGTCGGTGTTTTAAATGCGCGTCTGAAGTGTCAGTGCTCTCGCTGCGTGTTCTCTCCGTGCTCGCGCTGCCTCACGTGTTAACGTAAACAACTCAGCCAGTGATAGTTTGTTATTTGTCCTCTAGAGGCCACTCTCGCTCTGTATAATGCCAGCAGTCTCTTCCCAGCGCTCTCGTGCTGTGTAATGTAATGACCGCGCGCACTTCTCAGCCGCTCCAGCAACGGACGCAACCTGGAAAAACTATCGGTGTGGATTTTTGCCGATAACGATAGTTCCACCAATCAACTATCGGTGCCGATTAATCGGCAAAACCGATGAATCGGTCGACCTCTACTCACGATATGATATTATTGCGATACTCAAAGACATATGGGGAAAAGGTTAACAAAAAATGTACTGTTGATTAAAATGCTAAATTTGATATTACATTGTGGGTTTAAATGAATAGGCTTGGACTTGGTGCTTCTAACCCAAGGACAATAATGACACCAGAATAAAAATATTCATTATTCTGAAGCTGAAAATACTGAATTATTTTGGACGAATATGCTTGTACTCTTTCACTGACTAGATATATTTAAAATAATGTCGGCCACTTTTTACTGGTAACATCAGACATTTGGCATTATCAGGACACACAAATATCCACGATACGTATTGTTGCATTTTTGTATTGCGAGATATTGTGGCACGATATATTGTTACACCCCTAGTAACTAGTAGTAAAGAGGAGATGATCGGTTCTTCTGTCACAAACACACACACACATGTATGGACTGATTTTACTGATGAAACTGACAGGATTTGAGAGATGAGACTTTGTTTCATATCAGAAGTGTCAGAGATTATTGTATGGCAGGAGCTGCAGAGAGTGTTTAGTGGAGGTTTAACGCATCCGCTGAAAACAGCATCTAATAGATCAATATCGGTTTATCAAAATGAGAACGATTAATCGATATTCCCAGGCCATCACACCATCATAGAAAGAAGATCTTCCTGATTCATGAGCTTCACCTCTTCTGATCAAGAGACCCCTAACATAACACTGCTGCTTTTTAAACAATATTTAATATCTTTCATAAACATTATTATATCATGTTTGTTTCAACTTAGATCATAGTGAGATCCAGAACAGTGTCGATGGAGAGACATTTACATTCGTTTAATGATGATTTTTTTTCAGACATTTCTTCACACAAAACACCTGCAGACATTATTTTAACCAGTATATAATAATAATCTGCATGTTGTGTGTCAGATGAAGCTTTTCCCGTCAGTGTGTCTGAAACTGGTTTGGACGGTTTGTTTCAGATGGCGTTTGACGCACAGATGGATGAGGTGACGAAGGGCACTAGACTGTGTTCACTGCCTGATATCTGTGTTCCCTGCGTTCCCACTGCGCCCGCCCTGCCGGTAAGAGCTCGGGTCATGACCTCTTCTTCATCATCATCGTCATCATCATCGCGCTCGGCTCTGGGTTCACTGTGAACCTCGTCGGCAGCGTTTGTGGCGTGATGTTCGTGTGTGTCAGAGCTCGATCCCGTGTTTTCTGCAGTGTAACCGATGTTTCAAGCAGAAGCTCGTGTTGATTTATTTATCATATCAGGGTTCGGACAAGGGCTTAGAGGGCTGAGTTTCTGAAACTGAAGTCCTGGAAACCCCTTGGAAACAGCCATGTGTATGAAAAGGTTCTTGAAACATGCTTGAATTATTGAAAGACAAAATATGTGCAATAAGCATTTAATTTTATTGATAAAACAATTTTTTCACTCAAAATTAAAGCGGAAGCCCGTCTGATGTAGATATAGTGAGTGTGATATTGCTCATAAATATCCAAGTATATGATACAGCTTTTATTCTTCAGCTTAATCATATTCATGGGAGATTAAATCAGATTTAATAAAGAAACCGATATCTCTGTCATACTGTCCTCTCAATAGTTAGAGTTGCCTCACCCATCGCATGTGCTGCACTTTATGTACCATTTTGTTTTATTAGTTTATTTTTATTGATCTATTGACCTTTTTTAGAATTTGAAAGATATAGAGGGAATGCATTAACGTCACTTCCCCGCCGGAACACGCCCCCCTCAGCGGGACTGAGTGGCAGAAGAGCTGCTGCGTGACTGGAGTTAATAGGGGAAACAGCGAAAACGCGAGTAAAACAAACTATTATCAGTTTAAACTAAAAGTTGGACTCGATATAGTGTTCCTTACAACTTATCAAAGATCCAGTGATCCATGGATATTGACATGCAGCCAGGAATCGTGTTTCCTGACATTTATATGTGCCTGATTTCGACGCCGGGGAAATAAATTAAGAAAATTTGCCTGTAAACGTTTTATATAAATACAATATAGATAGGTCTAAATCCGAGTGATCACTTACATTAATGTTATACTGTATATCATCATATCGTCCCCGTATAGTTTTTGGTCAGTGTTTATTTAAAAACATCCAATTATGCAGAATATAGTCTGTTCTGTAGTTTTTTGCAGTCTGTAAAAATATACAGTACCTCAGATTTCTGGTCAAATCTAGTTGTACAGTCAATCGCAAAGCTCTTTCCCGTTTTAGATGTGTTTTGTGTGTTTTTCACGGCATTCACGCTGAAAACAAATGCTGCCGCTCAGTCTTTTTGCCACTTGTGGGCGTGACCGCATTTACTCCGGCCGACGGTGACGTCATGCGCATACCCTCTATTGTTTAATAAGTGAGATCTCTGATTGTAGTGCTTGAGAACCAAAAAAGTAGCGCCTTGAAAGTCCTGCAATTTCATTTGACAGTGTCTGTACGAGCGCTGATATCGCTTGCGTTCACAACTGCTTCTCCTTGGAGGGAAACACTTCCTCATCTCCTCCCTGCTGTGGTGGTGGTGTTGTTGTTGGTTATTTCTGAATGTATAAAAACGATGTGAATAATGTCCTGTTAATGAAGATTAAGCCACAGATGCTTCTCATACTGAAAGGCAGATCCGGCCCGTATGAAGGCCGCAGTGACTGATGGGTAATCCTTGTGTCCTGCAGGCAATTCCTCCGCCTCCGGTTCCTCAGTCCGGTTCCCAGTTCTACGGTCCGGTGCCGCCCTCCCGAACCCCCACGCCCACGGGACGGGCCACTCCTCAGGCCCCCGAGAGGCTTGACGAGCCGCTGCCCCGCCAGGCCTCGACCCCACAGCCCCAGACGGTGTACGAGCGGCTGCTGGAGCGCCTGAACATGATGTTCCCGCATTACAACAGGTGCTGCTCCCACAACTAGTGTTGTTTTTGGCGGCCTATTTTAATTTTAGTTTTAGTCTAGTCTTTGTGTCAAGCTGTCATTTTAGTTTTTATTAGTTTTAGTCACGCTCATGCTCTTTTTAGTCTAGTCTAGTTTTAGTCGACGAAAGAAAAAGTCTAGTTTTAGTCAATGAAAATGGCATTTTAGTCTCTTTTTAGTAATGCAATTCTATTTAACCCAGTCAATATAGTATAAGTACCTAGTAGTATAGACGAAACCAAAATTTTCTTTTAGCCAAACCCATTTCAAACAATCTTATCTTCTTATAGTTATCTTATTATATTATTGTTACCTTATAGACTCAAGAATGCATCCATTCAAGACACGGAAGACGCTCTGATTTGAATTTACAACATATTTATTTTACCAACCAAACATGTTAGAAGTAGCCTATGCACATGATGAAATGAAAGTTTTTCCAAATGTCATTTCTTCTTTTTCTCCCAAAGACGAATCCCTTTCTCTGTGTCAGAATTAACTTTGTTTGTTGTCGTTTATGCTAACGCCTGTTTCACGCATACTCCGTTTGCAGTGCGTATTTTTCCCCGCACCCATGTTAACAGGTTAGAGCGCTCACACCGCACGCGGATGCGTCCGGCAATGCGCTCCAGGAGCAGTGTGTGCATAACAGCAGAGCAGAGATCTACACAGTTCCTCAACAACGCGACATAATGGATGTAGGCTAAAAATATTGATTTGAAATAAAAAAATAGAGAATGTTGTGATTGTGGTACAGCCGTAGATCAAGTCAAGTCAAGTCATCTTCATTTATATAGCGCTTTTAACAATGGATTGTTTCAAAGCAGCTTTACAGAGATAAACATATAATTTAAGGTAACAGATTGTTTTGGCATTATAGCGGTTCTTGAATAATGTTATTTCCAGCTAAAGTTAACTTTGATTGATTCACCTCCGTCGAAATGATCAGACTTTAAACTGAACCTGTGATTAACGCTGACGGCGTTCACATGCTCATTCAGAATGGATTCTATAGTTATGTGCTTTTTAAAATATGTGCGCAGGTTTATAATTCATACAACCCAGCCTAAACAAACTACTTTTCTTGCCTATAAATTTTGATACAGAATTTTGTTTTATTTTATCACTTCGGGGTACGCGAGCCGGAATTCACAAAGCTTTATCTGTAGAGTGGGAAAGGGATCCTCCATAGGGAGAGGATAGTGGACACTTCAGCACTGCATTGTCATCGGGTCCAGGCGGATCTCCTTCGTCAGATCTGGACACGGCCTGGATCCGGCAGGCTGCGGTAAAACCTCGGGATAAACAAAGACACTAATATTAGCGTAGATGCCATTCTTCTTATGATGTAGCGAGTACATCAAGATTTAAGGGAAGTGTTCCCAGTTCCGGCTGACCTAATCTATGCAGCCTAACATTGAATTTATAGAAGTCTATAGTGTGTTATGTGTATGCTAGGTCAAAGAGATGTGTTTTTAGTCTAGCTTTGAACTGACAGAGTGTGTCTGCTTCCCGGACAATGGTAGGAAGACTGTTCCAAAGTTTTGGTGCTAAATAGGAAAAGGATCTACCGCCTGCAGTCGATTTAGATATTCTAGGTATTATCAACTGGCCGGAGTTTTGAGATCGCAATAGACGTGAAGGACTATAATGCGTTAAGAGCTCGCTCAAGTACTGTGGAGCTAAACCATTTAGTGCTTTGTAGGTAATCAACAATATTTTAAAATTTATACGATGTTTAATAGGGAGCCAATGCAGTGTTGACAGAACCGGGCTAATATGGTCATATTTCCTGGTTCTGGTAAGAACTCGAGCTGCGGTGTTTTGAACTAGCTGTAGTTTATTTATTAAGCGTGCAGGGCAACCACCCAGTAGAGCATTACAATAATCTAGCCTTGAGGTCATGAACGCATGAACTAATTGTTCCGCATTTCCCAATCAGAGCATATGGCGTATTTTAGATATATTTTTAAGATGGAAAAATGCAGTTTTACAGATACTAGACACGTGGCTTTCAAAAGAAAGGTTGGTATCAAAGAGCACACCCAGGTTCCTAACCGACGACGAAGACTTGACAGAGCAGCCATCAAGTGTTAGACAGTATTCTGGGTTATTACGTGTGGAAGTTTTTGGTCCAATAATTAGAATCTCTGTCTTTTCAGAATTTAGTAGTAGGAAATTACTAGTCATCCAATTTTTTATATCAGCTATGCATTCCGTTAATTTTGTGAATTGGTAAGTTTCGTTGGGTTTTGAAGAAATATACAGCTGAGTATCATCGGCATAACAGTGAAAGCTAACTCCATGTTTCCTAATGATATCTCCTAATGGTAGCATGTACAGAGTGAACAGCAGCGGTCCTAGTACTGAGCCTTGTGGTACGCCATACTGAACTTGTGATCGATAAGACATCTCTTCATTTACTGCTACAAACTGATAACGGTCAGTTAAGTATGATTTAAACCATGCTAATGCAATTCCACTAATGCCAACATAGTTTTCTAGTCTATTTAAAAGAATGTTGTGGTCAATGGTGTCAAATGCAGCACTAAGATCGAGTAACACTAATAGAGAGATACAACCACGATCGGATGATAAGAGCAAATCATTTGTGACTCTAATGAGAGCGGTCTCAGTACTATGGTACGGTCTAAATCCGGACTGAAAATCCTCGCAGATATCATTTCTTTCTAGAAAGGAACACAGTTGTGAAGATGCTGCTTTTTCTAATATCTTTGACAGAAAAGGCAGATTCGAGATCGGCCTGTAATTGACTAATTCTGCAGGATCAAGTTGTGTTTTTTTAACAAGCGGTTTTATCATAGCCAGTTTAAAGGTTTTTGGTACGTATCCTAGAGACAAAGATGAATTAATGATATTAAGAAGAGGATATATGACCTCTGAAAACATCTCTTTCAGTAGCTTAGTCGGTATAGGATCTAACATACAAGTTGTCGATTTAGATGAATTAGCGAGTTTGCTGAATTCTTCCTCTCCTATAGCAACAAATGAATCAAATTTTTCCTCAGGGAGACTACAATGCACTTCCTGATGCGATACTGTGGTAGACGGTTGCATAGTTATAATTTTGTCCCTGATATTATCAATCTTATAAGTGAAGAAGTTCATAAAGTCATCACTGCTGTGTTGCTTGGACACTTCTGAGCTTGAAGCTTTCTTTTTCGTTAGTTTAGCCACTGTTTCAAATAAATACCTTGGATTATGTTTATTTTCTTCTAATAGGTTTGAAAAATAAGCAGATCTAGCAGCTTTTAAAGCCTCTCTGTAAGCAATCGAGCTCTCTTTCCACGAAATCCGAAATACCTCTAGTTTAGTTTTCTTCCAGTTGCGCTCCATTTTTCTGGCTGCTCTCTTAAGGGCCCGGGTGTGCTCGCTGTACCACGGCGTTGGGCTATTTTCTTTAATCTTCTTTAAGCGCAACGGAGCAACTGCGTCTAAAGTGCTGGAAAAGAGAGAGTTAAACGTTTCTGTTGCAATATCAAGTTCTTCTAAGCTATCCGGGATGCTGAGATGATGAAACTGATTAGGAAGATTATTGATAAAGCAATCTTTAGTGGCAGAAGTTATAGGTCTAACGTATTTATAACACGGAGTCGGCTTTGCAGCCTTGGCTAAATGTAATTTACATGAGACTAGATAATGATCTGAGATGTCATCGCTCTGCTGCAGAATTTCAACGGCATCAACATCTATTCCATGTGATAATATTAGATCTAGAGTATGATTACGACGATGAGTAGGTCCTGACACGTGTTGTCTAACTCCAATTGAGTTTACAATGTCTTTAAATGCCAATCCCAATGCATCTTTTTCATTATCTACATGTATATTAAAATCACCAACAATTAGTACTTTATCTGCAGCCAATACTAATTCTGATAGAAAGTCCGCAAATTCTTTGATAAAATCTTTATGGTGCCCTGGTGGCCTGTATACAGTAGCCAGCATAATTCTCAAATGTGATTTATCGTTTACACTATATATTTTTACATTAAGCACCAATACTTCAAAAGAAGTATATTTAAAGCTAGATTTCTTAGTGGTTTTGAAAATATTACTATAAATTACAGCAACACCTCCCCCTTTGCCTTTCAGACGAGGTTCATGTTTATAACTGTAATCTTGTGGGGTTGACTCATTTAAAATAATGTAATCGTTTGGTTTTAGCCAGGTTTCTGTCAAACACAGCATATCAAGATTATAATCTGAAATCATATCATTAACTATGAGAGATTTTGAAGTAAGGGATCGAATATTCAGCAACCCAAGCTTTATCATTTGCTCATCTGTATTATATCTGTTTTTTATTTGTTGAACATCAATTAAATTTTTAACCTGACGTTTTTTGGATTTCCAAATTCGGGGAACAGACACAGTCTCTATATGATGACATCTAGGTGAAAGAGGCTCTATGTGATGGGATTTATCTGACCTTGGTGACGTGAGGCCGCTAGCAGACGGTCGGTTTAGCCAGTCTGTCTGCTTCCTGACCTGAGCCCCAGATTGTCATGTTTTATCTCTAAGACTATGAGCCAAATTACTAGAGAGAAGAGCAGCACCAGCCCAGGAGGGATGGATACCATCTCTTTTCAACAGATCAGGCTTGCCCCAAAAACTTTTCCAATTGTCTATGAATTTTATATTATTCTGCGGACACCACTTCGACAGCCAACCGTTCAGTGAGGCCAATCGGCTAACTATCTCATCACTCCTGCGTACAGGAAGGGGGCCAGAGCAAATTACAGTGCCTGACATCGTACTTGCGAGTTCACACACCTCTTTAATATTAATTTTGGTGATCTCCGACTGGCGGAGTCGAACATCATTAGTGCCGACATGAATAATGATCTTAGAGAATTTACGTTTAGCATTAGCCAGCACTTTTAAATTTGCTTTGATGTCAGGCGCTCTGGCTCCCGGCAAACATGTGACTATGGTGGCTGGTGTCTCTATTTTCACGTTCCGTGTGATCGAATCACCAATTACCAGGGCACAATCAACAGAATTCTCAGTGGGTGTTTCACTGAGTGGGGCAAATCGGTTTGTTATGGGAATCGGAACGGAAGAGTGGTTCTTTGATCCGCGACTAGAACGATCTCTCACGGTCACCCATCTGCCCTGCTGCACGGGCTCTACTTCAGCCGGAACCGAATCATGTAAAGAGTTCACTATGCTAGGCGCATCCAAAACACTATCTAAAGATCTAGCATTCTTACCATCCTCAATTAAAGTTTGGATGCGTGTCTCTAGTTCTGAAATCTTCTCCGTCAGCCTGACTGTCTCCTTGCATTTATCACATATAAATCCTATATTGCCATCGGAGAAGGCTATACTAAACATATGACATGTGACACAGGTGACAATAACAGGACAAGAAGACATTACTCACCGTGTTTGTTGACTGATTTCTTACTTACCTGGACTTTATGAACTCAAAGGCGCGGGCGCGCGAGAGAAAATAAATAAATAAATGAGCGCACGGGTGGCGCGTTAGCAGGCTAACGTTAGCGAGTTACTATCGTGCTGTGTTAACAATAACGGAAGCTAGAGATGTAAGGTTAATCTGAGATGTTGGGTAAGCTGTATTTAGTAGTATAAACAACTAGATAGTAAATGATGGCTCAAAACATAAAGAAATACGAGGCTCAGGCGAAGCTTACAGCCTCGAAGCAAACAAACACACAGCAGACAGCGAGGCAGACAGGAGCAATCGATCAGCGATCAGACAGGAGCAGATCAGTTGCGCACTGCAAACGCAGCACATGTGAAAGCACAATAGCGCGTGCTGCTCCTGCACACACACCGCAACACGCACCGCATACGCACTACACACGGAGTGTGTGTGAAACAGCCGTAACTCACGCAGCTGCATCTTCTAAATAATGCCGCGAGTGGGGCTTGAGGATGTGACGTCGCCTGCGTCTGCGCAGTGCGATCTAATGCAGCCCCTGAAGTGACACGGGAAACAGAAATGCTGCATAGTAGGACGAATAATAATGCAAGTAAACGAGATGAAATAACGTTAAATAACATTTCGTCTCGTTTTGGTCAACGAAAATGAAGAGACATTTTAGCATAGTTTTTATTTTGTAAACCACATTTAGTCTCGTTTTTATTCGTCAACGATATTGCATTGTACATTTAATTATAGTCATCGTCACATGACCAGCATTTTCGTTTCGTCTCGTCTCGTTTTCGTCACGTGATAAAGGTTCGTTGACGACGATATTTAGTCATAATTTTCGTTGACGAAAGCAACACTACCCACAACACTAGCTTTAGCGACATGAGCTTTAGCGACACGAGCTTTAGCGACACAAGCTTTAGCGATCCCAGAGCTTTAGCGACACGAGCTTTAGCGACACGAGCTTTAGCGACACGAGCTTTAGCGACACGAGCGTTAGCGACACGAGCGTTAGCGACACGAGCTTTAGCCACACGAGCTTTAGCCACACGAGCTTTAGCGACACGAGCTTTAGCGACACGAGCGTTAGCGACACGAGCGTTAGCGACACTAGCTTTAGCGACACGAGCTTTAGCGACACGAGCTTTAGCGACACGAGCTTTAGCGAGCTTTAGCGACACGAGCTTTAGCGACACAAGCTTTAGCGACACTAGCTTTAGCGATATTAACTTTAGCGACACAAGCTTTAGCGATATTAACTTTAGTGACACTAGCTTTAGCGATATTAACTTTAGCGACACTAGCTTTAGCGATATTAACTTTAGTGACACTAGCTTTAGCGATATTAACTTTAGCGACACTAGCCACTCGCTTTAGCGACTCTAGCTTTAAAGACACTAGCTTTAGCGACACTAGCTTTAGCGACACAAGCTTTAGCGACACTAGCTTTAGCGACACGAGCTTTAGCAACACTAGCTTTAGCGAACACTAGCTTTAGCGAACACTAGCTTTAGCGACACGAGCTTTAGCGACACGAGCTTTAACGACACTAGCTTTAGCGATATTAACTTTAGCGACACTAGCCACTAGCTTTAGCGACACTAGCTTTAAAGACACTAGCTTTAGCGACACTAGCTTTAGTGACACGCGCTCCACAGGCACTGAAGACTGGAGTAATGATGCTGAAACTCAGCTTTGATCACAGGAATAAATTACACTTTACTGTATATTCACATAGAGAACAGCTGATTTACACTGGAGTGTAAACACTGGATGAGCAGAAGAGACTCTAAACCAGCGTAACGGCTCCAGATTGTAGAGCTAGTGTTGGTCAGGTGTGTTAGTGTAACAGCGGTGTGTGTGTTAGTGTAACAGCGGCGTGTGTTTCTCCACAGGCTAGTGTTGGTGTGTAAGTGTAACGGCTGTGTGTGTGTGTGCGTGTGTGTTTCTCCACAGGCTGGTGTTGAACCGGTTCATTCAGGAGGTTCGCTTGTCCAGCGGAGGCGCTCTCGACTCGCTGACCTATGATGATGTCATCAACCGCGTGGCTCAGCTGATCCTGGACCATCAGGAGAACACGCGTGTGCGTGAACAGCTCTCTCTCTCTGTGTGTGTGTGTGTGTGTGTGTGTGTGTTGCTGTGTAGTGACGCTGTTGTCTGTTGTGCAGGAGCGCATGAGCTTCACGGGCCGAGCGAGTCCTGGTTCTGACTCTAGAGTCACGGCACCGCTAGCACACGTGTGGAAGAACGTGTCCGACAAACACCGCAACGTAGCGCTGGCGGTAAGAGTCCGCATCATCACGGTGCAGAATTAACCCTAACCTGTTTTTCTCCAGTTGTGTCAGGGTTATTTCCCTGTTCTTCATCAGGTCAGCTTTATTTCTACAGCGCTTTATTCCATACAGTGTTTGAAGGCAGCTTTACAGACATAACAGGAAAATATCTGCTGTAAAGCAGCTCTAAAAACACACGTGTAATTTTTCAGATCAATTGAGTTGAGTGATTCAGTTCAGTGTCGATTCAGTCCAGGTCAGTGATTCAGTTCAGTGTCGATTCAGTCCAGGTCAGTGATTCAGTTCAGTGTCGATTCAGTCTAGGTCAGTGTCGATTCAGTCCAGGTCAGTGAATCAGTTCAGTGTCGATTCAGTCCAGTTCAGTGATTCAGTTCAGTGTCGATTCAGTCCAGGTCAGTGATTCAGTTCAGTGTCGATTCAGTCCAGGTCAGTGATTCAGTTCAGTGTCGATTCAGTCTAGGTCAGTGATTCAGTTCAGTGTCGATTCAGTCCAGGTCAGTGATTCAGTTCAGTGTCGATTCAGTCCAGGTCAGTGATTCAGTTCAGTGTCGATTCAGTCCAGTTCAGTGATTCAGTCTAGGTCAGTGATTCAGTTCAGTGTCGATTCAGTCCAGGTCAGTGATTCAGTTCAGTGTCGATTCAGTCTAGGTCAGTGTCGATTCAGTCCAGGTCAGTGATTCAGTTCAGTGTTGTCTTGTATATTTGTGATCGTGTCACATGAAACATGATCACCTCATATTTCTAATGCTAGAACATACAGTAGAGTAAACGTTGCCAACAGATCCACAATTCTTTGATTTGATTCCCTCGCGTCTCTTCAATCACGGAGATTCAGATTAACATTCACTGTTTCTAAAGTTTGATTTACTCACTAAAGCCGTTCATTCGTTTAGCTCTCTGTGTCCATCATCGTGTTGGTCTAACCTCTGTGTGTGTGTGTGTGTGTGTGTCCACAGCTGAACATGGAGGACCCGTGCATCATCTGCCACGAGGACATGAGTGCTGAGGAGATGTGTGTGTTGGAGTGCCGCCACAGTTTCCACAGAGAGGTCAGAGCGTCGTCTGAGCGCTAGTGTGACGTGTTTGCGTGCGTCACGCAGACTGAGTGACGATGTGTGTGTTTTTCAGTGTATAAAGTCGTGGCTGAAGGAGCAGAGCACGTGTCCCACCTGTCGAGAACACGCTCTCCTACCCGAGGACTTTCCTCTGCTTCCCGGACGACAGCGCAAGAGTCACACACCCACGACTGCCTTTCACTGACACCACGAGTGTGTGTTTCACTGACACCACGAGTGTGTGTTCAGAGCTCATCTGTATTAACACACATTCTGAGGAAACTTTGCTTTGGGGTGTTGGAGGCTTTAGGGACCAATCGGTGATGTTTTATTTCTAGAACACAGTTGTGTTTTTCATTCCTGGAATAAAGTTCATTTGCATGAACTGATTTTACTCATCCACTTTTACCTTTTATTGCCATTTTACCTTAATTTTACTTTATTAAACATTTGACCAAAGAACAGTCCTGCTGTGTTTGTTTTGGACGTTAGCGTATTATTAGCGTATTATTTCCTCAGATCAGGGTTTAGAGGAAAAAGCTAATAATTAAATCAATGTAAAATGAGAATAATTTGATGATTTTACTATTAAGAATTTAGTTATAATAATTGTATTGTGATTATAAAATTATATATTAATTATATAATTTACATTTAATATTAAATATATAAAATTTTATATTAATAATTTAAAATACAATCAATATAAAACTAAATCACTAACTAAAGATTCCTTCAAATGCATAATACCACGTCTCTTTTGAATATTTATATAATGAATTTAAGCACATAAAGACAGTCAAAGGTCTTCATACGAAATCCAGACTTGTGGGATTAATCAGACTACATTATATTATAATAAAAATAATCTGAATAATTTACACAGCATTAAATATTATCATATAGGCCTTTATATATATCTCTGTCAATAACATTTCAAGTAAATAAATGTTATGCTTACTCTGTACATGACATGAACAAAACTGAATTGAGTCTTTTTTTGCAAATATTTGTATGACAATCATCAGCACAAAATTCATGATCATGACAGGCTTAACTTAAATATTTTAGCTTCAGCTGACAGATGTCTGCAATACATAATGCCTAAAAATCAGACGGTAAAATCAGTTTTTTTTTTTTTTTTAATGACGATCAGTATCAGGTGAGCGATGACTTTTATAAACACTAGCAAATATCTATATTCACTCATGATCAAAAAAGTCTTTTAATGTAATTTACTGTGAGAATAGCAATTTCATTCATTGCAAAGAAAAAAAGATTCTTGTGACGGATCCGAAGGCTTCAGGTGTTTTTGGACTCAAACTCTGACCAGCTTCAGTGGGAAGTTTTCCGTTATCAAATGATCGTCGTGAAGAATAATCACAATGTTCACCTCAAATTCTAGAAGGGAAGAAAGTAAATCTATGAATGCAGTAATGGACTTTGTAATGTGTGTGTATATATACACACACACACACACAGCCACAAACAAACCCAATATTGAACACGGCTGTAAAAAGAGTTCCTTACCGACTTTAAAGTTGGTGGTTTCAAGTGTCGGGCAGGTGAAGAGCCGAGGAAACACCATGTATATGGGGATGGAGAGGCCGTGACAGACGTCTCCTTCAGCTATCTGGATGTTCTGGATCTCGGTGGCGTCTCTAGCGTAACCCTCCGCACAGCCTGAACACACGCAGGTTACACTGAATACGGTGATGTAACACTATCCGAACACACGCAGGTTACACTGAACACGGTGATGTAACACTATCCGAACACACGCAGGTTACACTGAACACGGTGATGTAACACTATCCGAACACACGCAGGTTACACTGAACACGGTGATGTAACACTATCCGAACACACGCAGGTTACACTGAACACGGTGATGTAACACTATCCGAACACACGCAGGTTACACTGAACACGGTGATGTAACACTATCCGAACACACGCAGGTTACACTGAACACGGTGATGTAACACTATCCGAACACACGCAGGTTACACTGAACACGGTGATGTAACACTATCCGAACACACGCAGGTTACACTGAACACGGTGATGTAACACTACCCGAACACGCAGGTTACACTGAACACGGTGATGTAACACTACCCGAACACACGCAGGTTACACTGAACACGGTGATGTAACACTATCCGAACACACGCAGGTTACACTGAATACGGTGATGTAACACTATCTGAACACACGCAGGTTACACTGAACACGGTGATGTAACACTATCCGAACACACGCAGGTTACACTGAATACGGTGATGTAACACTATCCGAACACACGCAGGTTACACTGAACACGGTGATGTAACACTATCTGAACACACGCAGGTTACACTGAACACGGTGATGTAACACTATCCGAACACACGCAGGTTACACTGAACACGGTGATGTAACACTATCCGAACACACGCAGGTTACACTGAACACGGTGATGTAACACTATCCGAACACACGCAGGTTACACTGAACACGGTGATGTAACACTACCCGAACACACGCAGGTTACACTGAACACGGTGATGTAACACTATCCGAACACACGCAGGTTACACTGAACACGGTGATGTAACACTATCCGAACACACGCAGGTTACACTGAACACGGTGATGTAACACTATCCGAACACACGCAGGTTACACTGAACACGGTGATGTAACACTATCCGAACACACGCAGGTTACACTGAACACGGTGATGTAACACTATCCGAACACACGCAGGTTACACTGAATACGGTGATGTAACACTATCCGAACACACGCAGGTTACACTGAACACGGTGATGTAACACTATCCGAACACACGCAGGTTACACTGAACACGGTGATGTAACACTATCCGAACACACGCAGGTTACACTGAACACGGTGATGTAACACTATCCGAACACACGCAGGTTACACTGAACACGGTGATGTAACACTATCCGAACACACGCAGGTTACACTGAACACGGTGATGTAACACTACCCGAACACACGCAGGTTACACTGAACACGGTGATGTAACACTATCCGAACACACGCAGGTTACACTGAATACGGTGATGTAACACTATCCGAACACACGCAGGTTACACTGAACACGGTGATGTAACACTATCCGAACACACGCAGGTTACACTGAACACGGTGATGTAACACTATCCGCACAGCCTGAACACACGCAGGTTACACTGAACACGGTGATGTAACACTATCCGCACAGCCTGAATACACGCAGGTTACACTGAACACGGTGATGTAACACTATCCGCACAGCCTGAACACATGCAGGTTACACTGATCTGTCACTGTTCGTGGTTTTAAAGCTGAACATCAGATCTGTGTTTCTCACCGCAGGTCTCCACACGGACTAGCTGCAGCTCGATGCTCTTGATGGCGACCTCTGACCTCTCCACCACCAGCTCGCCGGTCAGAGGTTGTGTGATCGCACAGCTGGTGGCGTCCAGGTGACCTTTTATCAGGAACTTGGGTAACGAGGTCCTCTGTTGAACACAAAACCACACGCACATGTGGGAACAATATGCGTTTTCCTGTTTGGATGTGTCAGATTTATTTGAACAATTTCTTAATACAAAATACTATAATAGGATGTAGGCTAAAATCAGGGCAGAAAATTGACTTTTACTTATAAATTATGACCACTTTAGATGTAAAAATCATGATAGAATTATAGGAGCACTTCAGAAAAGTTCATGACCCACATTCTGAATAATATTTGAATAAAGGGTGTGAAGGCTGGACGTGACTTTTGACCAGTACTGTATATGAGCTTGGTATAGTCCATCAGAGACCTACGCACCTCTTTGACGTTCTGCATTGTCTCTGGAGTGATGCTGAACTCCACCGGGTTCGGCGGGAGCTTGGGCTTCTGCGGCTGAAACACAGGCTGCTATTACTGCAGGTACTCATCGCGCGGCCGTACTGATAGTGTCGCCCATCGCGTGGCCATACTCATGTCGGAGTCTCACCTGGCAGTGCAGCATGAATTCGCAGCTCTTGCTGAGGTCTTTGGCGAGCAGCGGGCGTCTCATGTCGCAGCGGAGCGTGTACTGCAACACAATCACAACACACCACATCACATCAACGCATCATCACGCCATCAGCGCGGAACACGAGTGTGTGTGTGACGCTCACCTGTATGTTGACGAACACGCCGTGGTATGTCTCGTACAGGACCTTGCTGCCTTTGGCCTGCAGCGGAAACTCAAACGGGATCTCGGTTTTTCCCGCCGGGACTTTTCCTGGTTTCACCACCTCCATGTTGCTGGACACCAGCTGAATGGGCTGAACCATCACACACACTTTACTTCTACAGCGCTTCAGATCATGAGTGTGTGTGTGTGTGTGTGTGTGTGTGTGTGTGTGTGTGTGTGTGTGTGTGAGAGAGAGAGAGAGTAAGTCTGTGTGTGTGTGTGTGTGTGTGTGTGTGTGTGTGTGAGAGAGAGACCTTGACAGAGTTGTAGAAGGCCTCGAACACCCCCACACTCTTCGAGCTGAGCTGCAGGTTCACGAGCCCCTCCAGACTGAGAGAAACTCCCTGATGCTGCAGCGCGTCTCTGGTGCTGATGACCAGAACTCCGCTCAGCCGCTCCTGGAACACACACACACACACACACACGCCTGATTAACCGCGGCACACCCCGCAGATACAGCGCACACCGAACCAGAGTCACTCACCCCTTCATGATACACTTTATTCGCCCGTTTCAGCCTGATATCCAGTGAAACGCTCATCTTCTCAATCCGCGCATTCTCTTCCGCGTCGCTGTCATATGATCTCTGACGTCACCGGGAGGGGCGTTTCCGAGTTAATCGTTATTAAACCTCTTTAGATATAAAAGTAGAGTAGCGTTTTAATGTTGTGTAAACGTACTTATAATCATTATATTATTAGCAAAACCTTCCTTGCTTTGCATAAAAACTACAAACTTTACTACGTTCACCAGAACTTAAGTTATCCTGCGTCCTGAGAAGAAAAACAGAAACACGACGACGTATGAAACCACAAAAAGTGTCGTTTACAGTAATATCTGGTAAAACGAGCTTTATTATATTTACAGTGTGTAATATCGCGCACGTACCTTCACTTTCGCTTAAGAAACGTAAAATTGATTGGCAGTTTCCATGACAACCCCGAGAACGGTTCCTGCGTCATGAGGTCATCCGGGAACTTGGCCGTGTGATGGACAGTCGTCATGGAAACCTTCTCACTCGGCTTCCATTTTGTTCCTGACTTTTTTTCTCCCTTCAAAGGACCGATGACCGCCGTTACCGAAGCGGTCGATAGCGATTGAGAAATCGATCGTCGATTCGCGCGTCGTATCGATGACAAACAGCCCTGTGTGGCGAGTTTAGTGCGCAAGTCCTGTGCGCGGGTTTGTAGCGCGCGCGTGCGCGCCATTTTGTCCAGGGCCAGCGGCGGCGCGCGCGCAGGATGAGTGACTGACGGACGGGACCGCGGAGCGCGCCGACGCTCACCGAGAGAGTTCTCGCTGTTCTGTGTGTTCTGCGAGGCTTTGCATCCGACACGCTTTGGGAAAGGGATTCCTGAGGAACACGGCTGGGAATTACTGCGGATTCTCCCGGAGGATTTTCACTCCTCTCGTCAGAAAGAAACGCGCGCGACACGGTGAGTGATGACGGCTAGCGCGTCGGCTAACGGTTAGCTTCCCTCAGCGATCCCGACGCCTCGTTCCCCGCTCGCCGCGTCTCAATCCGGGCGAGATCCGACGCGTTCTTTGCGTTTTCGGAGGCTCGTCGAAATAACGGCTCTGTTTTCTCGCTAGCTTCGTTCTGGCTTCGGTCCGTTCGCAGGCCCGGGCAGCTAAGGTCCAGCTAGCCTCGGCATCGACAGCTCCGTGTGAAGGTTTCACAGATGAGGAGTTTATTCAGTGCTCAAGCTCGTCTCTCCCGGGCGACTGACCGAGTGTCTGCCGCTGTCCGCGCGGGACAGTGCGGGTGTTGTGTCGTTAGCATGCTAGGCTAACTAACATTAACGCGAGCCAGTGTTTTGACAGCTTTGATTGTCGTCATGTGCGCGAAACTGATTTACAGCATCAAACAATCGCAATCGTGTAAAAGTCACACTGGAGAATTTGCAGTAGAAGCTTAACAACCTTCTCTAGATATTTGCCGTTAACTGGAGATCCTGATGACGATGATGACGAGCTCTTCATCTTGTAGATTAGACTGATGTTTGAGTGATTTGTGAAAGTCTTGTGATTGTGTTTACACGGGCTGCAGGATCTAATGTGCGTTTGCTGTCTCTGGGCACACATAAACACAATGTATGCTTATATGTTGTTCTAGTATGCATTGTGCTTAATTGCTAGTTAGTTAATATGCACTCCTAAACTGATTGAGTGAGTGTGTGTGGATTAATTTCACGGCAGATCTTCACCAATGGTTGTGCAAGTTGAAGATCAACTCAACCATCTCGAAACACGGCAAGACCCTGCTGAAACACCAGGGCTGTTCTCACCTGGAAACCACTCGCGAGTCGCTTCAGGTACGCTGATGTCACCCACACACACACACACACACACACACACACACAGGTACAGTATGTGTTCCTCACTGTCTGCTGTTCTCGCAGTGGGCTGTGGTTTGCAGATGGACTCCCCTGTCACAATGATATGAGATTTGTCAGAAGACGATGCATACAGGTGAGCCTCACACTAACCCACAGGTGCGCTTGCACAGACACACACACACACACACACACTCATGATCATGTAAACGCTCAGACTCGGACTGTGGGCAACATCTGTCCCTTTTTCATGTAGCTTCCCATCACACACCAGTGTTGTAGAGGAGGGTAGCGCTGCGCTACAGATGTTTGGGGATAAAGGCCTGTCTCCGGGGTCTCAGACAAACTGATTCCGGGTTCCTCACCCGAGAGCTTTTCTGTCAGCAAATACTGTGTTAAACTGTGCTGGGAAATGTGTCAAAGTGCAATTCAATTTCATGCCTCTTACCCGTTTTCCTATTGGACGGAGCCTCGCAGCTTTGCCCTAGCAACAAAAGTGGGTTATTTGCATACCCTTTCCTGATTGGCTGCCGCTTTAGCCGGCTGGCCAATGGCGCGGCATCTTCCTGGTGGTAGGCTATGGTAATGAAGCACTGTTGCTGGGCTTCGAGCGCTGGTTACCAGTGTGAATGTGCTGCATTGTGTTTGCTGGTGAGAGACGCTGATAAATGACGACTTAATGATCTGCAGAATTCCCGCTCGCTGCAGACCGTCACATTTACAAACATCACAAACGCTCACATGTAGGCTTTATTGTACTGTGATTTGTGGCATTAAAATCCTCAGCTGTTGTCTAGACGTCTGTAGTTGTGGAATCATTGGCTGGTTCTGTTCAGTCACGCTTCATGTCTGTCGCTGTAATCATCTCGTTTCAGAACCTTATATGAGCGGTTTAGTTTGATGGAGTTCTGAGTGTGTGTGTGATCCTGATGCTGAGTCATAAACACACTCGATCAGCTCTGATTTGACCTGTGTGTGTGTGTGTGTTTGAAGGACTGAGTGTCGTCATGTGACAGAAGCGCGACCACCCTGATCTCCCATTTTGGTCCGAGCTTTTTCAGGTGTTCTGTAACCGGATCTGGCTTTTGGATCGGAGCGTTTGCTGCCGCGTACATAGACACAATGAAGGAAAAAAGAGCCTGTTTTTCAATTATATGAAACTAAAAGCAAGATAGCGTATCTGTGGGTGTGCTGAAGTTGTGTGTGTGTGTGTGTGTGTTTCAGGAGGAGAGACCTCAGCATGCAAACCCTCCTCTGTTCGGCTGGCCCCCTCGTTTTCTTTCCATTCGGCTGGTGTGCAGATGGATGCGCAGACGCCCCATTCTCACCCGCCGTTCAGTGATGCTCACCCGCCGAGCGCCGCGGACCTATCAGGCGCCTCGCAGCCCAACACCTCACAGGTACGCGTGTGCGGCGAGCGCGTGTGTGTGTGTCCTCGAGCGCGCTCACTCACGCCGCTTGTGTTGCAGGTAACTGCGGATCTGGTGATGCTACAGAGGCGGATGCCGCAGTGTTTCCGGGACCCAGCGTCTGCGCCCTTAAGAAAACTCTCCATCGAACTCATCAAAACATACAAACACATCAATGAGGTGCGACACTCACATTACTCACGTTTAGGGTTGGGGATCCAAAATCGATACTTGAGGTCTGGAATCGGATACTTGTTATAAAATGTAAATTTCGATTCCTCTTATCGATTCCTTAGTTGTTCTTCTATGGTGTTTTTAAAGCACAGGCAAACGCTCCTTGTGTAAGTGTTCTTTAGCTGATGATTTCTGTTATCTGATGCTGATATTCAGATACAATTACATGTTCTGGGTTAGGGTTATGTTCTGCAATAAAAGTAAATGTGAATATCTACGTTTTTTTTTTCTTACCTTATTGGAATCGATAAGAATCGGAATCGTTAAAAGTCGAACGAGGCCCAACCCTATGATCCAAATGTAAAGAAATGAAATGGTTGAATGTGTCACGTGACTCCACTAAGCACGGCTCTTTCCGCTTGTTTGCAGGTTTACTATGCAAAGAAGAAGCGTCGTCACCAACAGGGTCAGGGCGAGGACTCCAGCAACAAGAAGGAGAGGAAGATCTACAACGACGGCTACGATGATGACAACTTCGACTACATCGTTAAGAACGGCGAGAAGTGGATGGACCGATATGAGATCGACTCTTTGATAGGCAAAGGCTCGTTCGGTCAGGTCAGTGTGTGTCGGTGAGACGGGCCGGTGTTGTGCGGATCAGTGTGTGTGTGTGTGTGACGCTCGTGTTGCTCTCTGTGCTGGCAGGTGGTGAAGGCGTACGACCGTGTGGAGCAGGAGTGGGTCGCCATCAAGATCATCAAGAATAAAAAGGCTTTCCTCAATCAGGCTCAGATTGAAGTCCGACTGCTGGAGCTCATGAACAAACACGACACCGAGATGAAGTACTACATCGGTACGGGTGACTTTATTTGCGTTCACAGTAGTGGTGTCACGATTCTGAACTCACAATACCATATTATTGCGATACTCACAGACATATGATAAAAAGATAAACAAAAAATGTACTATTGATTAAATGCTAAATTTGATATTACATTGGTATTACAGTGTATGTAGTCAGGTCAGTCATGTATGATGGATGTAATTAATAACATTATATTAAAATGATTATAACCACATAACAGTCAATATTACTACATAGTGTTGAATTTCTTTTGGGTTTTGTCTAAGGTTTTGTATTCATAAGCTAGTAGAGACAGAGTTGGATGAATACCTTCAATACAACGCCAATGTTCTGTACAAGAGTGCATGTTTTATATGAAGTTTATATTAGTACTAGTGGCTTACTTCTGCTATGGTCATTACATGTACATCAAATGATTCAAAAGACACTTTTATAAAAAGTAATTCACCATATAAAAGCAATATTACTAGTCTTTCAGGAGAAACCCAGAAGTGTAAAGGGCCGTTCACACCAAGAGTTAGCATAGAGATGACTGTAATGTATTAGCGTCCTCATGATGTCATTCTGTTTATTCGTCGTCTGCTGCTTTAAAGGGGAAATTAAGCAGTCAATCAAGTTTATATGATTTACAAGATGGATTTCAATTATAATCAACAATTATGTAAGAAACATGACAAATGTAAACATATAAAAGAAAAAAGAAACACCGTTATATCTTTCGCGGCAAGGGCGCCACCATTGTGCAGGATTATAACCGGTGACGTCACGGGGTTGGTTGGCTTTAAAGGCTCTGGGCTGAGTTCAGTACAACGCAGTGAAAGACATAAAGCTTAACATTAAACTACGCATAAAAAGCGTTCATCTGCTATCGTACTATCATTTCAAACCTCTCATACATGTTTGCATCACACTGGCTCGTAACAAAATGCATGTTATTATTTTTGATAGTGTTACACATTTCTTACAGATAATCACGATGATCATTGCGTTTGTCTTACCGATTGTGGTATCTTCCTGTACGCAATTACATTTATTCTATAAGCTTTTTTTATTATTAATGCCGACAGTAAAATGTTGCCAGATACTACTACGAAAAACAAGCAAAAGTTAAATATAAAAAAAATAATCTGAAATAAGCTCAAAGCTTGCGTTTGGTAATAAGATTAATATATCACAAACCCTAACATGCAACTTTCCACTTTAATAACTTCCTATAGTGTGACATTAAATCAGAAAAACAAGTCCAGAAGACTAACTTACTGCACTGACACCTTTCCATAAGGTAAATCAGGGAACACGGAGGCTGCATCCGCGCCATCACAGCGCGCTCTCAAGATCCGTTCACTGCGCTAGCTTCTCGCAGCAAAATGAATTGCAAACACTCATATGAGGTGGTTTAAACCTTTATTTTACTGTCTATGGTTAAAACGGCAATTTTATTTTTGAATGTAAAAAAATTACAGAGGTCCGGGACCTCGGTGACCTCATAGCTGGCTACAGCCATGTTCGACATAGCGAAGTACACTGCTCGGTTCCCACGCCCTATCGACTCAAATGCATAAGCAATGGGACACGACTCAACAGGTCTTTCAAGTTCGTCTTCCACCATTTCAAATCAAGTGCGTATTGAGTCCGGTTGTCTCTGGTCCGGTCCAGTAACGCTTCACTCACCAACGGAACCAACCAACCCCGTTACGTAGGCTGTGAAGTCACTCCAAAATGGCGACTCGTAAGCTAGATAGCTAGCTAGAAATTACGAAATTATTTTGGTCATATCTCTGGTTTTAACAACTTTTTAAAATATTTTTTTTGGCAAGGTGATAGGTGAGTAGATTTTAATGTACAGCTGTCGAGGAATTGATTGTTAATGTGTGACGGTGCATCAGATCCAGCTCAGAAACTCATGCAAACGTCTGGTTCTAGCTAAAGTGCTTTGGAAAGAGTCGCCCTGTGATTCGCACACCGTGTTTTTAGTCTGCTTCATTAGCGCTGACGTCAGCCTAAGCTGTGCCGTGCACGTCACCATGGCCTGTTGTTCTCTCTCCCCCAGTTCATCTGAAACGCCATTTCATGTTCCGGAACCACTTGTGTCTGGTGTTCGAGATGCTGTCCTATAACCTGTACGACCTGCTGAGGAACACCAACTTCCGCGGCGTGTCGCTGAACCTGACGCGTAAGTTCGCCCAGCAGCTGTGCACCGCGCTGCTGTTCCTGGCCACGCCGGAGCTGAGCATCATCCACTGCGACCTCAAGCCAGAGAACATCCTCCTCTGCAACCCCAAGAGATCCGCCATCAAGATCGTGGACTTCGGCAGCTCCTGCCAGCTGGGCCAGCGGGTGAGACTCCGTCACTAGGGTTGGGGATCCAGAACACTCGAGGTCAGGAATCGGACACTTGTTATCAAATTAAAATTTCGATTCCTCTTCTCGATTTCTTTGTGAGCGTTTCAATATGACTTTAAACCATTCAAGCTCGAGACGACTCGCACGCTGTTTCCTGTGTGAAACGCATTCAATTGGTGTTCTTCACTGAATAACTTCTGTAACTATATCTGTAATGTATATTTTATTGATAAACTGCAGTGTTATTTTACATTTGATTACAGTTCCTGAACCTGAAAATCTTAAAACACTGTTTGTTTCAATCGTATCTTTGTTCAGTTGTCTATTTGTTTGCAATTGCTGATGCTGATTAGCTGATGATTTCCGTTCATGATATTCATTACATGTTTAGCAATAAAACTAAATGTGAATGATATCAAAGGTTGTTGGAATCGAAATTAGGAATCGATAAGCAGAATCGAAATCGTATCAAAATCGTTCAAATTCAATCGAGATACCCAACTCCATCAATGACACTACCGGTCCTTCACCTTCTGCTGTGTGTTCGGGATTTGACACGTCCAGCCTAAAAGCGTGTTGATTTGTGGAGCATGTGTGTTAGTGTGTTCGCCTCAAAGCTCTTCAGTAACGTGTCTCGTGTGTCCTCAGATATACCAGTACATCCAGAGTCGCTTCTACCGCTCGCCTGAGGTGCTGCTGGGGATGCCGTACGATCTGGCCATCGACATGTGGTCTCTGGGCTGCATACTGGTGGAGATGCACACGGGAGAGCCCCTGTTCAGCGGCGCCAACGAGGTGAGCGCTCCTGAGGCCCAGTGTCCTCAGAAACAGCCGTACGGAGAACCTCTGTCATCATTTACTCACTCAAGCTGTCTCAAACCTGTGAGAGTTTCTTTCTTCTGCTGAACACAAAGGAAGATATCTTGAAGAATGTCGGTAACCAGCAGTGGTGGACAGTAACGAAGTAAATGTAATTCGTTACTGTACTTAAGTAGCTTTTTTGCGTATCTGTACTTTACTCAAGTATTTAAATTTTTGGAGACTTTTACTTTAACTCCACTACATTTCAAAGTCAAATATCTTACTTTTTACTCTACTATATTTTCAAAATCAGTCGTTCCTTTTTATTTATGAGTGGATAAAAAACGTAACTGGTCAAAAGAGCCGTTAAATATGAGAGTTGCGAACATAGATGGTTGTGACAGTGATCTCGCCGCCGCGCGGTCACGTTATTCGTGTAGCTCTCAATAGTTCCAAACAAATCGCGTTGACAATGATTTTAAGCGGGACAGAGAGCAGCAGCAATTATCAGCAAGTATTGACGCATAATGTACATTGCTTACGTTGCCACTAAAATGATTTGCATATAATAGCTTTTTTTTCTGGGGAGTAGCTTAGCAGAAACACTGCATTATTACGTTTTTGTGTTTAATTTTGGGGGGAAATTGGCTGCTCCCATAACATAGAATATATATATATATATATATATATATATATATATATATATATATATATACATATACATATACATATACATATGTATGTGTGTGAATATATGTGTGTGTGTGTGAATATGTGTGTGTGTGTGTATATATATATATATATATATATATATATATATATATATATATATATATATATATATATATACATTTAATGGCGTTGTGCAGGTTTATGTGAATGTATCGTAACATTAAGATGTTAATAATTATGCCCATAGGAGCTGGAGAAAAATATATAAATACTGTAAATGTTTTATACCTTATGGGAACAGTCCCCTTCCCTCCAAAATTAATTCAATTCATATATATATATATATATATCAGACTAATTAATGTCATTTCATTAATAGATTGGTGTGCCAAGAGTGCCATTACTCTTCACTTAGACTGAGTTAAGCAAGAGTCTTGTGACAAATTATAATACGACATAGCCATAAAAAAAATCAAAGTACTTGGATACTTAAGTACATTTGAAGGCAAATACTTTTGTACTTTTACTCAAGTGAATGTTTAAAGGCAGCACTTCTACTTTTACTTGAGTAATATTTTACCTTGAGTATCTTTACTTTTACTCAAGTACATGGTATGTGTACTTCGTCCACCACTGGTAACCAGACAGTTGATGGACCCGTTGACTTCCAGATCAGAATCTTAATTTGTCATACAAAAGAGTACAACGAAATTATATGCAGTCCTATTCAGCGCAAAAACTCAACCTCCCACTTTACACTCAATTCGCCTTTGGCTAAGCCACACTCTAGAATGTAGATTGACCAATCACAGCGCAGCCAAGAACGAGCTCCCACAGAGGTCCGACACTTTTTCACAGCGCTCCATTGACTTTAACACAGACGTCTCATATTTTTGGTCTCGGCAGGCTATTAGCGTCGTAGTTTTATCAAAAATATGGTTAAACGTTGTGCCTGGGGCATTTGTAACACAGATATGCGTTTCCCAGAGAGGTTGGAGGGGGGTGTCCATTTTTTCCCCTTCCCAAACCGAACTCAAATCCTGACAAGTGTCGTCTAGCACACGCTGCTAATAAATACAACGTTATACTCGTGTAGTCCGTTTGCTTTGTAATAACGATTATAGAAGTGAATAGAGACCTACCCAGCTTTGCTCCTGGATATTGTCAGTCCCAGCCTCCGTCTCGATCAGTAGGATATGCGGTGGTTCATTTTTTGACTGTGACCGGTATGCTTTTGCCTCTATTTGGATGCCTTGTTGTTCCTTGCGTCTCCCCTGTATGTCGTGAATATAGCCTTCGAACGTATATTGCAGCCCCCTTTGCCTACTTCTATCGGACACTTTATTTGCTGATTTATAAAAGTTTGATTAAATTTCAGCAGGAAGAGCTGTCACAGCATAAACCATGTTGATACCGGAGCCCAGATGCAGTTTGTTTGTTGGACGTAGCAACAGTAACTAAGGGGGGCGGGGCTTAGCCAAAGGCGAATTATCCTGTGTGAAAAATACACAAACATTCTCCTTTATAACAAATTTTACAAATACGTGAGAATGGTAAACGGAATATGTGTGAATATTTATATATATATATAATAATCAATATACCTTTAACAGCAATACTTCCATATCATATGTAGCACAATTGAGGTGATTTATAAGCATATGACTATAAGTAGGGAAAGCTGCTGGTGGAAGTCAGTGGGTCCATCCTCTGGGGGATATCATCTGTGTTCAGGGAAACGTATGCATACAGGTTCGAAACAACCTCAGGGTGAGTAAATGAAAGACGATGCGTAGATCATCCATTACCCTTCAAATTGGGCAAATTGAAATTACGATGTGAAAATGCGGCCAATGGAAACACGTCAATTTCGCAAAAACTCCCATTTATCGCAAAATAGTTTCTACGCTCGCACGAGGGGGTTTTTCAGGCAATTCAAAAAAGAAATATTTTGCACAACTGCAATGGAAACCGTTTTTGCGCATTTACAGTCACCTGACGTAGACGGCGCGGTGTTTGGACAGAAGACGTGACTGAGCAGGGTTCCAGACTGTGACCATTTTTTGAGAATGTGCGAGTTAAGATTTTATGTGGTCGCATTTGTGCGAGCGCATGGTCATGTACTCAGTTAAATTCACGCATGCGCAACAGAACGCCGTTGTATCAGAAGCTGCTGCAATCCGTATGTTCAAAATGAACGAGTACATCATGAATCCATTTTCCAAACTGTGTTTTTGACTTATCCTGAATCACTACGGTACGCCTATAATAAGTGTTTATTTTCGGAGTCTTTTATCCCGGGTCGGCTCTGCTGCGGAGTTGCCCAGTGCCTGCGTGACTCGCCATAGACCTTAACGGAGAGAAGCTCTGGCTACAATGTTCTTCCGCCAGACACTTGCAGTTTATTTACTAACGAACGTGCACGTCACGCGCATTGCACACTGATGGCGAAACACGCCAATTAGGAATTAAGCCATAATAAGTGTAAGTTAAATGTACAGTGTACGACATGTAAAAAAGACAAGAGGCTAACAATGTCAAGATCAATATTTGTGTAGCCTGACACGGTGTTTTCACACTGCATCCGTTCCAGGAGCGGTGCGTAGCAGTGCAGAGATCGTTACACACCAGTCTATCTCTGCTGTGCTGCACGCGCTGAATTAAAGTGACAGCGCATAGTTCGTGGTCAAAATGAGCACAAATTGACATGACAATGAATTTCATCATAAATGGATTTAATTAAATATGTAGTAATCTCACTATAAATGCATTTAATTAAATACTACTATTTTTCACAGTCATCTTTTTACTTTTTAATACCTTTTTTGAGAATATTTTGATTTGATTGTTAAAAGATTAAAACATTTTGCTAACATGAGGTCTTACATCAGTGCAAAACTATGGTATGCAGATTAAGACCACTATTCATCAGCATGCATTGATTAATCCCATGGCATGTAAAAAAAAAAAAAAGGTGCGACCAAATCATATGCTGGTGCGACCAACTGAGAAAGTTGGTAGCACCAGTGCAACCAGAGGAAAAGTTAGTCTGGAGCCTTGCTGAGTTTATTAAATTCATAAAAGACAAGAATTTAGGAAAACTGGATTCTAAACCTCAAAGAAACGCCACAATCACGAGCTGGAAGCAGAACACCCAGAAACACCAGCGCTCCCAGTACAAGGGTCTTCCCTGCCAGTAATGCTGGATCACACACACACGTCTCCTGCCATTAATGCTGGATAGCACACACACACGTGTCTCCTTCCAGTAATGATAATGGCGGCTGGGATACACGTAAACCCACCAACACCTGTCGCCATGATGTTTGGAATGGCTGATCGCGAGAGGAAAGAGTGGCGTTTCTGTCGCATATAAGGGTGTCAAAATCGAAATCGACCGAAATTAATTCACAATCTCGAACTTTGAATTAAAAAATGCAATCGTCGATGCTGCCACGCCCCATGTCACGTCCGGTCGGCGTGCCAAGCGGGAAAAAACACGCGTGTTGAAAAGCTGCGAGTCTATGGTCAACCTCAAGGTCAACCTCCTCTAACTTAGCTAAGCCATTCAAAAGATAGCATGGCAACTGCAGATGCAGGAGACCCAATGGGTTTGTGTGGACGCAAATATAGGTATCGTTCTTAGTGTGAACTACAACAAAGCAATTTTGAGATCCTTCTATATATTGTTTTGTTCACAGTTTTATTTATAGTCTTATGATTGTGGGCGGATCTTGGGCTTTGTTGTAAATAGTTATGCCCATAAAATGTTTAATAAATAAAGAATCAACACATCAAAAACAACGAAAGTAATTCTGTACTCTTTTAGTGGCAGGGCAAGTAGAGATCAGTGAAGTCCTTCGCATTGACCGTGACTCGGTTGTCTTGTGGTTTTTGATGGCAGGTCGACCAAATGAATAAAATCGTGGAGGTTCTGGGCGTCCCTCCCAGTCACATCCTGGAACAGGCTCCCAAAGCCCGGAAGTTCTTCGAGAAGATGACTGACAGCTCGTGGTGTGCGAAGAAGACCAAAGATGGCAAACGGGTGCGTCTTTTTTCTGCAGCTACTCTTGCTCTCAGTCCTGTGTCAGGTGTACTGTTTTGTTTTCATCATAGTCAGACAACCTTGCCCTGTTTTCACCCAGTCAAGGTTCAGTCGACTAAAAGCCTGGGCATTTTACTCTAGTTTCGGTCAATGAAAACTGTCATATTTTCGTCATGCTGCATAATGGTTCAATTTATAATAGGGTTTTAAATTTAAAATCATAATCACAACAATTGTTGTCATTTGAGAAATTTATATTTGCAGGTCATCAGAATTATTGCACTTTAATATATAAGTACAAATCTAGAGAATGTCTCGTATTGTCTCATAATGTCTCTTAGAGGTCGTATGCGGGTCTATTTGACCTAATCTAGTTTCCTGATTTCTTCCATAGGCTATTTGTCATAAATTAACCCATTCTCTACAAACAGGGTTCCCGCGGGGTCTTAAAAAGCCTTAAAAGCATTGAATTTATGAATTTGGAAATAATACCTTAAAAAGTCTTGAATTTTGATGTCTGGGTCTTCAAAATTGTGTTGTATGTCAATGTTCATTTCATTGACTAAAATAATAACTTTTCTTCAACGACATTTTTCAGTGACGAAAACGAGACTCTGCCTAAATAAAACCTAGTTTTGAATGACAAAAACTATGACGAAAATCTATTGACATTTTCGTCAACGAATAAAAACTAGATGAAAATGTTAGATAGTGTCGATCTGGGAAGCGATCCAGTCAGAACTGATGTCCTGCGTGTGTGGTAGATACACACATTTGTACTGTAACGTGCTGATCTACCCCGCGGTCTCATAAAATGTTAAAAATGTAAAGCAACCACGCACCAATCCGAAGCGTGGAGCCGTGCACATATACACCTATACAGCGCTCAGGTCCTGCACTGAGCTCTCTTTCCTGTCTGAATGGACAAACACACACAACATTATGTCTAAATGTCCGGTTTGGAGAGTATTCATGTAAACTGTCGGTTTTGTCTTCAACAGTTGTATCGGGTGTGCATCAGCGCAATCGTATCCGCATGTCATTGGACATGAGCCGATGTCTTAAAGTGACAGTGGCAATACACATAATGCGGTCTGTGTCATTAATATTGATCAAGCAACAAAAGAAAAAGAGAAAAGCATTTACTGTTTGTTAATAGCTTTAATAAGGATTAATTATATTTAATTCATACAAATAATTGTCTGCTTGAAAGAATAAAGAATTATGTATGTAAGTTGTTATAAAGAATGCATATATCATTAATTGAAAAGAAGACTGTGTTTTACTTTAGGATTCAATTGACCTAAACCCATTATATTTTAGTCGACTAAATCTACTGTAGATTTAGTTTACAGTAGATTTTGAAAATCTAAAAAAAACTCAAATCTAAAATCTTATTGTATTTCGTCAACTAAAACTAGACTAAAACTAAAACAATTCAGATGACTAAAATATGACTAAAATTAGTTTGTCATGTTTTTAGTCAAAAGACAGACTAAAACTAAATCAAAATTTGCTGTCAAAATTAACACTGCTGTATGTAACTTCTCCGTGTTGTATTTTTCCTCAAAAGTTTCATTTGTCAACCACTATGTTTATTGTTCAGGGGTCTCTCAGTTCCCCATATTCCCAGCAGAGAATAAGTAGCTAGCTAATGTTAAAACACAACTTAACATTGTTCGGCAAACTTTCTTGTGGCCTACTGAAATGTTTTTATTTTTCACACCTGCTTGGCTTATCATCTTTTACCCATTCCACATTTGAAAAATAAATAAACACAAGTTGAACGATTTTGTTTTTCTTTGCTGGTAGGGACGTGAAATAGGGATTAATTTTTTATATAAATGGTCTTAAAAAGGTCTTAAAAAGACTTGAATTTAGCTTGAAGAAACCTGTAGGAACCCTGTACAAAACATTTCTCTCAAATTTAAACGGTGAAATTTCTCATAGTTCCAAATGAATGTTTTTTTTTATTAAAACAACAGCAAAAAAAAAGACTATTTATTGTCACATAGAACTGCGTTTGTGCATTTATTAATATAGTGGAGATTCATGTTTGTAATTATTACAGAAGGTTTGATCGCAGTTTCAGTCCCAGAACCCAGCGCAGGAACAAAGATTTAAAATCATGAAATCTGGCAACCGTACGCATGAAAGCTCGTAGCGGCGTGTTTAAAACAGTCTGTAATGCAAAAACAGAGAGGTTTTAGTAATGCTTTTATTTTTTAACTATATTTTAGTCTCGTCTTCTTTCGTCAACGATATTGCATGTTGATATAGTCACAGTTATCGTTTAATGACGTTGGTGTCGTCTCTCGTTATCGTCTCGTCTTAGTCATGGAACAAAAGGTCGTCAACGAATATTTTTCGTCATGATTTCGCTAAAGGGGTGGTATAATGCCCTTTTCACAAGATGTAAAATAAGTCTCTGATGTCCCCAGTGTGTGTGTGTGTGTGAAGTTTTAGCTCAAAATACCCCACAGATATTTTTATATAGCATGTTAAAATTGTCACTTTTTGAGGGTGAGCAAAAATGCACTGTTTTTGTGTGTGTCCCTTTAAATGCAAATAAGCTGCTGCTCCCGGCACAGGGGGTGGAGCTTCAAGAGCTTTTTTCTTATCAGCTTGATTACGCACGGAAAATTTCAAAAACGTTCAGCCTTTTTTGTTCAAACTGAAGTCAGAAAGATGGAGAGACTCAAGAAGAAGTGACAATATGTAGAGCAACAGGACATTTCTGAATGGTTAGTTGATGAGTTTATGTAGCTTATGTGTAGTTACCTTCTAGTCATTGATTAGCATATTCTGTCATGATAATCGATAAATCACATTCCCGGTTTATGTAAATGTTAGGGTTGGTGATGTCACTAACACGGGAGGAAGCTCGTGTAGTTCTACCAGATGTTTGTTGTAGTCCTTAAAAAGCCATTTCTGTAAAAGCAAATCTCTCCCTTTGCTCTGAGCTTTGAGCGTCGTAACTTTGCAGATGGTGTTTTTGCTCAAACAGCAACATCACACACTCACTAAAGCTAGAACAGTGAGATCATAATCAACCCCCTTTAACGAAATGAACACTACTTCACTTCTATTCCTGTTCCTGTCAGCAGCTTTGTGTGATAGTAAAGGTACAGTTCACCCAAAAACGAAGGTTAGCCCATGATTTATTCTCCCTCCACCCATCCTAGGTGTGTATGACACTCTTCTTTCAGACGAACCCAATCAGAGTTACTGTATATTAAACATGTCCTGGCTCTTCCAAGCTTTATAATGACAGTGAATGGGTGTCTGTCTGGAAGTCATTTTTTAATTTTTGTGTGAACTGACGTGTAACGCCCTGCTCTCTCCCGTGCACAGTATAAGCCCGCGGGCTCCCGGAAGCTGCACAGTGTTCTGGGCGTGGAGGCGGGCGGCCCGGGCGGGCGGAGAGCCGGAGAGTCGGGGCACGCTGTCGCAGATTACCTGAAGTTCAAAGACCTGATCCTGCGGATGCTGGACTACGACCCGAAGACCCGCATCCAGCCGTACTACGCGCTGCAGCACAGCTTCTTCAAGAAGACTGCAGACGAGGGCACCAACACCAGCAGCAGTGTGTCCACGAGCCCGGCGCTGGAGCAGTCGCAGTCGTCCGGCACCACGTCCAGCACCTCCTCCAGCTCAGGTCTCACACACACACTCTCTCACACACACACTCTCTCTCTCACACACACACACTCTCTCTCTCACACACACACACACACACAGCTCAGGTCACACACACACACACACACACAGAGAATCACAGCTCTGTAAACCAGGACCTTGGTTTGAGCCCTCAGGTCTCGGTCCTCAAAGACTCTTGTCCTAAGTTTGGCATAGGCTCCGCTGGCACAGCTCAGGCGCTGTTTAACTTCACAGTCTGTATCAGCTTTGGAGGAGAGAATGCTGCCAAGGTAGGTGAAGTGGTCCACGGTTTCCAGAGTGGTGTTATCCACTTTGATAATGGGCTGTAGTGATGGCTGGTTAGGTGGTGGTTGATACAGAACTGGAGTTTTCTTGATGTTCCAAGGCCAAACCCAGGGCTCTGTATGCCTTGGCAAAGGCATTTAGAATTGCCTGGAGGTCTTCAGGGGAGTGTGCTGCAATGGTGTTATCATCAGCATATTGCAGCTCCATGATTCCTGCCTTTACTCTTGGTTTTAAACCTGTTGAGGTTGAAGAGCCTGCCGTCAGTCCTATAAAGGATTGGGATCCCCTGTGGCAACTCTTGGCCAGTAAGGTGAAGTATGGCTGCAATAAAGATGGCAAATAGGGTGGGTGCAATGATACTTCCCTGTTTTACCCCAGTTTCTACAGTAAATGGCTCAGATTCAGAGCCACCGTTGAGCACTGTGGCTGACATGCCGTCATGCAATAACCTCAGCACACGGATGTATTTGGCATGAGATCCATACTTTGATAGTATGCTCCACAGTGCCTGCCGATCCACGGCGTCAAAAGCCTTTAAGTCTATAAAGACCATGTCCAGAGGCAGTCCTTGTTCCCGACACTTTTCTTGTAGTTGGCGAGCAGAAAAGATCATGTCAGTTGTTCCCCTAGATGAACGGAAACCGCACTGTGATTCAGGGAGTATCTCCTCAGATAGTGGTAGCAGGCGGTTGGCAAGGACACGAGCAAGAACTCTGCCTGTTGTTGACAAGAGTGAGATGCCTCTGTTGAATATGGAAACAATTTGGGCATCCCGGAGCTCTGAGGGGAACTCTTCCCTTTCCCAGACCTTGATGAGTAGATGGTGGATGTGGTGCCAGGAGCCTTGGTCCTCCTTCCTTTAGAATCTCCACGGGGATCCCATCAGGACCAGTGGCCTTGTTATTCCTGAGACTTCTGATGGCATTGTGAACCTCAGTTAGGGTAGGAGGTTCCCCCATGTCTTCTCTAATGGGACTCTGCGGGATATGGTCGGCGATGTCTGGTTCGGCTGAGCTGTCACTGTTCAAAAGTTCTTGAAAGTGCTCTTTCCAATGTGCGTTGATGGAGTCATTGTCTTTCAAAACAGTCTGTCCATCCTTTAGGCGCAGGGGATTTAAACCGCGATGGCTAGGGCCATAGACAGCCTTAGTGGCACTAAAAAAGCCTCTGGTGTAACCTGATTCTGGAGTTCTAGAGACTTTTCTGTCCACCAGTTGTTCTTGAGCTCCCTCACCAATCTCTGAACGTCAGCCTTAGCTCTGAAGTGTGCTGCCCTTTTTGCCTCGCATGTTATGTCATTTTGCCACACTCTGAAGGCTTTTTGTTTTCTGGAGATAAGTTGTTCTATCTCTGTGTCATTTCCATCAAACCATTCCTGAAGTTTCCTGGACTGATACCCAAGGGTGGATTTACATGAGTCATGGATGGTGGATTTGAGAAGTCCCCAGTGATCTTCGATGTTATCATGATATTCTTGCTGAAGACTTTTCCCGAGAGAGTCCTGAAGTAGTTGCTGGGTGTCAGCAGTGTTGCCACAGTTACTTTGAAAAAGTAACTAAGTTACTTTACAAGTTACTTGATTTTAAAAGTAACTAAGTTACTTTTATTAGTTACATTCAGCAGTTGCCGACAACACCCCCGCCACCTCAACATAAAAATGACAACCGGTTTTGCCACCACTCACTTTATTGGAAGTGTATTTTTAACAGTAACATCAAAAATCTATCTCCTGACATTTAAAGTTGAACTTAAAAACTATTTCCTGAAAAAACACATGTTTTTACAAAAAATAAAGACAGTCTTTCTTGACTTCACTTAATATAAATACTTGTTTTTACAAAAAATAAAGACAGTCTTTCTTCACTTTACTTAACATAAATACTCGTTTTAAATAAAAATATAAAATATAGACTAAAAAATTTCTTGACCCGACATATTTAACTGTTAACATTTTAATGACAAAATCATAACTACTTTTGTTACTTTGGCCTAATCTTATGTTGTAATAATCCCATGTTATGAGTGAAACAGTGGAGTGAGGCGAGTAAACCAGTGGTTGTACCTCATTAACAGAAGCTTCTCAAACCTTTTGTCAGAAAGTCTATTTCTTCTAGGAGTGAGCACCAAACCTCCCAGACTGAAAAGCCGCTCCACAGGAGCACTTGATGGAGTTGGAGTGTTATACTTCAAGAAAATTTTCTTTATGTTTGAAAACTGATGCAGAATCTGAAGGTCATAGGCTGACCTCAGGTAGTCCATGACTTCATTTTCTGTAGAATAGGTCTCCTCTGGCTCTGCCTCAAGAGTGAAAAAGTCCATCTCACCTTGGCTGGCAGATGTGGTGGGCACACTGGCAGGGCTCTGTGCTGTAGGAGCAGTTGTACGGCGGCACTCTGCTATCAGAAGCTCTTTTACTCGCTCCCTCCTACCTGCATCTCTCAGCCATCTGAGTTTGAATTTTGGACAACTGACAGCTGCGAGAAGGGCATCTTTGTCGTCCAGCACACCGCCAAAACGAGTCTGGATAGCCTGGAAAAATATAATATTTATTAATGCCTACAAGACCTACTATTTATTATGTCATTGAGTTACTTACAAATCATGCTTAATGTGGGTTCAATATTATGGATTTAATTTTGTTTTAGATTACTTACTGACATTTGTATTTTTTTTATCTTCTTTTGCAATGATAATGTATATTCTGTTCCCGGTTCATGACTAGTGTGATGCAAGAAATTTTAACTAGCTTAAAAGATGGAACATACCTGCACTATGGCACCTGGAAGGCCTGCAGTCATCCTGGAGAGGGAATCTTTCACATCCATAGTCTTCTGCATCAGAACTTCAAGTGTGGGCAGTAAAGTCCCATAAGGACAGTCACCTTGTAAAATATCAAGTGCTGCAGACAGAGGCTTCATGGCGGTGCAGTACTCATGCAGAAACTGGTACTCTTTGTCTTTAAAGCACTTAACTCCCAACTTGGTGCACAGAGTATTCAATGTGGATCTACTGATCCAGTGGAGCGTTACTCCCATATAACTTCTGTTATTAGCAGTCCAAATATCCGCGGTAGTTGACACAAAGTCGACATCATTCAGCGCGGCCTTCAGATTTCTCTCCATCACTGCATACTCCTCCAAGTAAGAAGAAAAAGCTGTTCTGTGAGGCAACGCGGCATTGACAGTAGTGGGGATCTTGTTTATTATGGCACGAAACGAAGGCGAATCAACCGTGTTTAATGGCAGCATTTCCTCCACAACAAACTGCCCGACCAACTTCTTCAACTCTCCCCCACTTACTGGTTTTGCACCGAAGTCCAGCATTTGTTGTTTGGGTGGTGGGGGACCTGCTCTCTGCTTCGCATCACCTGGCGTGACTTGCTCTGTAAGTTTGACTGTGCGGTGCTGCGAGTCCAAATGTTTTTTCAAATTCGACGAAGTGTTTCTGTAGGTAGATAACACTTTGTCGCCACCAGCACAAAGTTTACAACGGACCTTAATGTTGCTATCTTTAGCTGACACAAACTCAAAATAGTGACTGTATTACCTCCCTCCATTGTTGTTTACGTTTGTGTCGCTGCGTGGTACGTACACGTGACGTGAACCTCATGCTGAAAACGTGACTTGTCGCGCACACTCCCCGAGATGCAAGAAGAAATAAATATATATTTTTACTAAGGAAAATTACAAAAATAGTAACGCACAGTGACTTGGATAAGTAACTTTAATCTGATTACTGGTTTTGAAATAGTAACGCGTTAGATTACTCGTTACTGAAAAAAATGGTCAAATTAGAGTAACGCGTTACTAAGTAACGCGTTACCGGCATCACTGGGTGTCAGTTTCATTCAGACTGTCAAGGTTCAGTCTTCGCCGGGGCTGCTTCTTCTGAATCCTCCTTTTTTTAAGTTTGATGGACATTGTGGATTGAATGAGGCGGTGGTCTGTCCAGCAGTCGTCAGAGTCTAGTGTGGCCCTTGTGATGTTTACATCACAGCGGTCCCTGGCCCTTACGATTAGATAATCAATAAGGTGCCATTGCGTGGAGCGAGGGTGTCTCCAAGATGCCATAAATTAGTTTTTCTGTCGATAGAGAGTATTGGTAATGACCAGGTTGTGCTGAGCGCACTTATGCTATGTTCACACTACACGCGACCAAGCGACATGATACCATTCATTTTCAATGGGGAGCGGGCGTCTTCTTGGCGACACGCGCGACCGGGACCGTTGGCGACCGGTGGGGCGTGTCTGGCAACGCGACAAAGTTGAGATTTGTTTAACTTTATGCTAATGAAGAGTGACTTTCGGGAGCGACAACCAATAGGAGTAAAGTCAGTGGAGTGCGTCACTCTTCAGCGCTGAGTCTGACCGAGGCAAGTTGAACGAGAAGCTAATTTTAGCAGTCAGAAACTGTCCTATAATTTATGATATATCTCCGTGTACATACAGTGGTATTCACCGTACTCACTCCGTGCCTGAATGGTTTCGGGAACCCAGATAGACAGGTATTTGCCCGTTTGCTGCAGTTAAATAGCCGCGATGGCAAAGAGCACTCACTGTTTCTCGTTCATCTTTAATATTATGTATTTTATGTACTGATTCCATTTATATTTAGACTTTTCCTTCCAAAATGTTTGTTTGTAGCGGCAAGAAAACGTATTTGTTGTCATACATCCGTGAATGTCACTCACAAACATTACTAGGCAACCAGTAGTGAGAACGCCCTCCAGCACAGCCACTGGCGACCTGCAGCGACAAAGTCGCTTGTAGTGTGAACGGGGCTTTACTCAGAAGCAGCACTCCGTTGGAGTTGATGTTACCGATGCCCTCCTTGCCAATAGTGCCCTTACAGAGGTGTTGGTCCCGGCCTACCCTAGCATTAAAGTCTCCGAGAAGGATGATCTTGTCCTCCCTGGGAATTTTTGACTGGGTTTCTTCCAGGCTGGCGTAGAATGCTTCTTTTTCTTCCATGTCGGAGTCTAGGGTAGGGGCATAGGCGCTCACTACTGTCGCTGTCTGGTTGTTGGCCAACACCAGACGGATTGTCATGAGGCGCTCGCTGATCCCCACAGGAAGTTCGGAGAGGTGATTGACACGCTGGTTTTTGATGGCAAGTCCAACTCCATGGTTTCTAGCCTCATGGGCTGGCTTTTCTTTCCAGAAGAAAGTGTAGCCACCTTTCTCCTCCTTTAGCTGCCCTTCACCTGCCCGTCGGGTTTCGGAGAGAGCAGCTATATCAATCCGGCATCTCTGCAGTTCTCTGGCTATAATAGCGGTCCGTCTCTCAGGTCTGTCACTGGAGGTGCTGTCCATCAGAGTGCGCACATGCCAGGCTCCAAAGGTAAAATTCTTTTGTTTCTGACTGCAAATGAGGTGTTCCCTCTGGACGCAGTAATCCAGTCGGGAGATATGAGGCAGGCTATTTTTAGGGCACTTTTTCTAGCCTCTTCCCCATGTGGGGTAAGCAGAGATGATCCTAAATAGGTCTGCTTAGTCATGGGTGTAGCTGCCGAAGAGGTCTTCTACCTTGTTCCAAGAGCCCAGCAACTGATTCTTACACCCATCGCCTGATGTGCCAGCTCATGACTAGGGGCTTCCAGACTACACAAACCTGCCCCCGTCGCCATAGGACTTTATCTGGGGTGGTAGGGTGGATTCCCTTTGTGGAGGACGCCTGTGCGTGGGGTTGTTTAACGTGTGGAGGCTGGTGCACAGACAAACCACCACACGGTCCTTGGCAGGTCTGGGTCAGAATCCAGTGGCATGGAGTCCAAGACGACTGGGGACCCATCACTTCTGCAGCCTTCATCCGCCTTCCCAGCCGTTGTGATGCTCCACTTAAGTCAGCCATCATCCTCCGCCTGTTCCGACGTTGAGGTCTTTTGACGTCTTTGCCTCTATAGGCTACCCCACAAGGCAGTGGGACTATTTACCCATAGCGGGGGCTGTGGTTGGCGAGTGCCAGGGCATGTCCACTACTTGGTGGGCCTGCACACTACGCCTCTGGGGCCCACTGCTGCGCCGAGGTCCTCTACAGTTCAGCCTGGGTCCGCTAGGGCCCAGTTACCGTGTGTGGCCGCAAGGAGGCACTGTAGGAGTCTTGGCGGTGGAGAGGCTATGTACCGACAGGAAGGAGACTTACGCACTCGGCTCCTCTTTTCGCCCTTGCACAAGGGCTAGTCGGTGGCAGTAGCTGTAAGCAGAGTATAGCAAGCAGAAGTAGCATGCAGCATGCAATCTCTACTAAACTACAGGGACTACTATCCCAATACTACTGCACTGACGCATCACACACGCCCTGTGTAGAGACACACACACACACATTTGAATACATTTATTTGGATCTGAAAGACATTACAAAGAAAACAAGATCCAAATACTCTGGGGAGGGTCTTTGACAAGGTGACAAATTCATGGCTAACATACTTGTACAGGTCTTTTCATTTATAATACTCGACACATTAATGATAAACAAAACATCTCCGTCTCCATATCTGCATGTTCCCTATGGTGGCTGAAACAGAGCAGAATTTTGCAAGCCTTTTTGCCTCTTTTTTTTTTTTTGCAGCCATCCTAACTGCATTCCCCTGATCACACTTATGGACACGGTCTAAACTTCCAAATACCAGAATTATTAATTTACAGTTGTATCCAAGTTGGTGAATAAGATCTACCAGTGGTTGATATTTCAATAATTTGGAATAGTAGCAAGTATCCATATTCAGGTCAAAACAGCAAGCCACTTCAAGGATACATACAGATTTCATAACCTCATTTACAATTACAATGTCAGGAGTATTTGGAATGTTTCTAAAGGAATCACTGTTGGATGTGTTATGATGAAATCAGTAAAAGCGCTGTATAAATAAATGTGACGACATTCGAATGCAAAAACCACGCATTCGATTTTCTGTTGTGTCGAGAGGCGCGAGACTTGACTGACGCGGTTTGTTTTTGTTAGCTTATCCAGTATACAGCGCTTATCTAGTATACAGCGCTTTTACATTATCCACCGTTTATCCAGTATACAGCGCTTATCCAGTATACAGTGCTTTTACATTATCCACCGTTTATCCAGTATACAGCGCTTATCCAGTATACAGCGCTTTTACATTATCCAGCGTTTATCCAGTATACAGCGTTTATACATTATCCAGCGCTTATTCAGTATACAGCGCTTATGCATTATCCAGCGTTTATCCAGTATACAGCGCTCATACATTATCCAGCGTTTATCCAGTATACAGCACTTATCTAGTATACAGCGTTTATACATTATCCAGCGTTTATCCAGTATACAGCGCTCATACATTATCCAGCGCTTATCCAGTATACAGCGCTTATCCAGTATACAGCGCTTATACATTATCCAGCGGTTATCCAGTATACAGCGCTTATCCAGTATACAGCGCTTATACATTATCCAGCGTTTATCCAGTATACAGCGCTCATACATTATCCAGCGTTTATCCAGTATACAGCACTTATCTAGTATACAGCGCTTATCTAGTATACAGCGCTTATACATTATCCAGCGTTTATCCAGTATATAGCGCTTATACATTATCCAGCGCTTATCCAGTATACAGCGCTTATACATTATCCAGCGTTTATCCAATATACAGCGCTTATACATTATCCAGCGTTTATCCAGTATACAGCGCTTATCTAGTATACAGCGTTTATCCAGTATACAGCGCTTATCTAGTATACAGCGCTTATACATTATCCAGCGCTTATCCAGTATACAGCGCTTATCCAGTATACAGCGCTTATACATTATCCAGCGTTTATCCAGTATACAGCGCTTATCTAGTATACAGCGCTTATACAGTATCCAGCGCTTATCCAGTATACAGCGCTTATACATTATCCAGCGCTTATCCAGTATACAGCGCTTATACATTATCCAGCGTTTATCCAGTATACAGCGCTCATACATTATCCAGCGTTTATCCAGTATACAGCACTTATCTAGTATACAGCGCTCATACATTATCCAGCGTTTATCTAGTATACAGCGCTTATACATTATCCAGCGCTTATCCAGTATACAACGCTTATACATTATCCAGCGTTTATCCAGTATACAGCGCTTATACATTATCCAGCGCTTATCCAGTATACAGCGCTTATCCAGTATACAGCGTTTATCCAGTATACAGCGCTTATACATTATCCAGCGCTTATCCAGTATACAGCGCTTATACATTATCCAGTGTTTATCCAATATACAGCACTTATACATTATCCAGCGTTTATCCAGTATACAGCGCTTATCTAGTATACAGCGTTTATCCAGTATACAGCGCTTATCTAGTATACAGCGCTTATACATTATCCAGCGCTTATCCAGTATACAGCGCTTATACATTATCCAGCGCTTATCCAGTATACAGCGCTCATACATTATCCAGCGTTTATCCAGTATACAGCGCTTATCTAGTATACAGCGTTTATCCAGTATACAGCGCTTATCTAGTATACAGCGCTTATACATTATCCAGCGCTTATCCAGTATACAGCGCTCATACGTTATCCAGTGTTTATCCAGTATACAGCGCTTATCCAGTATACAGCGCTTATACATTATCCAGCGCTTATCCAGTATACAGCGCTCATACATTATTCAGCGTTTATCCAGTATACAGCGCTTATCCAGTATACAGCGTTTATCCAGTATACAGCGCTTATACATTATCCAGCGCTTATCCAGTATACAGCGCTCATACATTATCCAGCGTTTATCCAGTATACAGCGCTTATCCAGTATACAGCGCTTATCCAGTATACAGCGCTTATCCAGTATACAGCGCTTATCCAGTATACAGCGCTTATCCAGTATACAGCGTTTATCCAGTATACAGCGCTTATACATTATCCAGCGCTTATCCAGTATACAGTGCTTATCCAGTATACAGCGTTTATCCAGTATACAGCGCTTATACATTATCCAGCGCTTATCCAGTATACAGCGCTTATCCAGTATACAGCGTTTATCCAGTATACAGCGCTTATACATTATCCAGCGCTTATCCAGTATACAGCGCTTATCCAGTATACAGCGCTTATCTAGTATACAGCGCTTATCCAGTATACAGCGCTTATCCAGTATACAGCGCTTATCCAGTATACAGCGCTCATACATTATCCAGCGTTTATCCAGTATACAGCGCTTATACATTATCCAGCGTTTATCCAGTATACAGCGCTCATACATTATCCAGCGTTTATCCAGTATACAGCGCTTATACATTATCCAGCGCTTATCCAATATACAGCGCTCATACATTATCCAGCGTTTATCCAGTATACAGCGCTCATACATTATCCAGCATTTATCCAGTATACAGCGCTTATACATTATCCAGCGCTTATACATTATCCAGCGTTTATCCAGTATACAGCGCTTATACATTATCCAGCGCTTATCCAATATACAGCGCTCATACATTATCCAGCGCTTATCTAGTATACAGCGCTTATACATTATCCAGCGCTTATCCAATATACAGCGCTCATACGTTATCCAGCGTTTATCCAGTATACAGCGCTCATACATTATCCAGCGTTTATCCAGTATACAGCGCTTATCCAGTATACAGCGCTTATACATTATCCAGCGCTTATCCAGTATACAGCGCTCATACATTATCCAGCGTTTATCCAGTATACAGCGCTCATACATTATCCAGCGTTTATCCAGTATACAGCGCTTATCTAGTATACAGCGCTTATACATTATCCAGCGTTTATCCAGTATACAGCGCTTATACATTATCCAGCGTTTATCCAGTATCCAGCGCTTATACATTATCCAGCGCTTATCCATTATCCAGCGCTTATCCAATATACAGCGCTTATCCAGTATACAGCGCTTATCCAGTATACAGCGCTTATACATTATCCAGCGTTTATCCAGTATACAGCGCTTAAACATTACTATCCAGTATACAGCGCTCATACATTATCCAGCGTTTATCCAGTATACAGCGCTTATCTAGTATACAGCGCTTATACATTATCCAGCGTTTATCCAGTATACAGCGCTTATACATTATCCAGCGTTTATCCAGTATCCAGCGCTTATACATTATCCAGCGCTTATCCAGTATACAGCGCTTATACATTATCCAGCGCTTATCCAATATACAGCGCTTATCCAGTATACAGCGCTTATCCAGTATACAGCGCTTATACATTATCCAGCGTTTATCCAGTATACAGCGCTTAAACATTATCCAGCGCTTATCCAATATACAGCGCTCATACATTATCCAGCGTTTATCCAGTATACAGCGCTCATACATTATCCAGCGTTTACCCAGTATACAGCGCTTATCTAGTATACAGCGCTTATACATTATCCAGCGCTTATCCAGTATACAGCGCTTATACATTATCCAGCGTTTATCCAGTATCCAGCGCTTATACATTATCCAGCGTTTATACAGTATACAGCACTTATCCAGTATACAGCGCTTATACATTATCCAGCGCTTATCCAGTATACAGCGCTCATACATTATCCAGCGTTTATCCAGTATACAGCGCTTATCTAGTATACAGCGCTTATACATTATCCAGCGTTTATCCAGTATACAGCGCTTATCCAGTATACAGCGCTTATACATTATCCAGCGCTTATCCAGTATACAGCGCTCATACATTATCCAGCGTTTATCCAGTATACAGCGCTTATCTAGTATACAGCGCTTATACATTATCCAGCGTTTATCCAGTATACAGCACTTATCCAGTATACAGCGCTTATACATTATCCAGCGCTTATCCAGTATACAGCGCTTATACATTATCCAGCGCTTATCCAGTATACAGCGCTCATACATTATCCAGCGTTTATCCAGTATACAGCGCTTATACATTATCCAGCGTTTATCCAGTATACAGCGCTCATACATTATCCAGCGTTTATCCAGTATACAGCGCTTATCTAGTATACAGCGCTTATACATTATCCAGCGCTTATCCAATATACAGCGCTCACATTATCCAGCGTTTATCCAGTATACAGCGCTTATCTAGTATACAGCGCTTATACATTATCCAGCGTTTATCCAGTATACAGCGCTTATACATGATCCAGCGTTTATCCAATATACAGCGCTTATACATTATCCAGCGCTTATCCAATATACAGCGCTCATACATTATCCCGCGCTTATCCAGTATACAGCGCTTATCTAGTATACAGCGCTTATACATTATCCAGCGTTTATCCAGTATATAGCGCTTATACATTATCCAGCGTTTATCCAGTATACAGCGCTTATCTAGTATACAGCGCTTATACATTATCCAGCGTTTATCCAGTATACAGCGCTTATCTAGTATACAGCGCTTATACATTATCCAGCGTTTATCCAGTATACAGCGCTTATCCAGTATACAGCGCTTATACATTATCCAGCGTTTATCCAGTATATAGCGCTTATACATTATCCAGCGTTTATCCAATATACAGCGCTCATACATTATCCAGCGTTTATCCAGTATACAGCGCTTATCTAGTATACAGCGCTTATACATTATCCAGCGTTTATCCAGTATACAGCGCTTATACATTATCCAGCGTTTATCCAGTATACAGCGCTCATACATTATCCAGCGTTTATCCAGTATACAGCGCTTATACATTATCCAGCGTTTATCCAGTATACAGCGCTCATACATTATCCAGCGTTTATCCAGTATACAGCGCTTATACATTATCCAGCGTTTATCCAGTATACAGCGCTTATACATTATCCAGCGTTTATCCAGTATACAGCGCTCATACATTATCCAGCGTTTATCCAGTATACAGCGCTTATACGTTATCCAGCGTTTATCCAATATACAGCGCTCATACATTATCCAGCGTTTATCCAGTATACAGCGCTCATACATTATCCAGCGTTTATCCAGTATACAGCGCTTATCTAGTATACAGCGCTTATACATTATCCAGCGTTTATCCAATATACAGCGCTCATACATTATCCAGCGTTTATCTAGTATACAGCGCTTATACATTATCCAGCGTTTATCCAGTATACAGCGCTCATACATTATCCAGCGTTTATCCAGTATACAGCGCTTATCTAGTATACAGCGCTTATACATTATCCAGCGTTTATCCAGTATACAGCGCTTATCTAGTATACAGCGCTTATACATTATCCAGCGTTTATCCAGTATACAGCGTTTATCCAGTATACAGCGCTTATACATTATCCAGCGTTTATCCAGTATACAGCGCTTATCTAGTATACAGCGCTTATACATTATCCAGCGTTTATCCAGTATACAGCGCTTATCTAGTATACAGCGCTTATACATTATCCAGCGTTTATCCAGTATACAGCGCTTATCTAGTATACAGCGCTTATACATTATCCAGCGTTTATCCAATATACAGCGCTCATACATTATCCAGCGTTTATCCAGTATACAGCACTTATCTAGTATACAGCGCTTATACATTATCCAGCGTTTATCCAGTATACAGCGCTTATACATTATCCAGCGTTTATCCAGTATATAGCGCTTATACATTATCCAGCGCTTATCTAGTATACAGCGCTTATACATTATACAGCGGTTATCCAGTATACAGCGCTTATACATTATCCAGTGTTTATCCAGTATACAGCGCTTATCTAGTATACAAAGTTTATCCAGTATACAGCGCTTATACATTATACAGCGGTTATCCAGTATACAGCGCTTATCTAGTATACAAAGTTTATCCAGTATACAGCGCTTATCTAGTATACAGCGCTTATACATTATCCAGCGCTTATCCAGTATACAGCGCTCATACATTATCCAGTGTTTATCCAGTATACAGCGCTCATACATTATCCAGCGTTTATCCAGTATACAGCGCTTATCTAGTATACAGCGCTTATACATTATCCAGCGTTTATCCAGTATACAGCGCTTATCTAGTATACAGCGCTTATACATTATCCAGCGTTTATCCAATATACAGCGCTCCTACATTATCCAGCGCTTATCCAGTATACAGCGCTTATCTAGTATACAACGCTTATACATTATCCAGCGTTTATCCAATATACAGCGCTCCTACATTATCCAGCGTTTATCCAGTATACAGCGCTCATACATTATCCAGCGTTTATCCAGTATACAGCGCTTATCTAGTATACAGCGCTTATACATTATCCAGCGTTTATCCAGTATACAGCGCTTATCTAGTATACAGCGCTTATACATTATCCAGCGTTTATCCAATATACAGCGCTCCTACATTATCCAGCGCTTATCCAGTATACAGCGCTTATCTAGTATACAGCGCTCCTACATTATCCAGCGTTTATCCAGTATACAGCGCTTATCTAGTATACAGCGCTTATACATTATCCAGCGTTTATCCAATATACAGCGCTCCTACATTATCCAGCGCTTATCCAGTATACAGCGCTTATCCAGTATACAGCGCTTATACATTATCCAGCGCTTATCCAATATACAGCGCTCATACATTATCCAGCGCTTATCTAGTATACAGCGCTTATACATTATCCAGCGCTTATCCAATATACAGCGCTCATACGTTATCCAGCGTTTATCCAGTATACAGCGCTCATACATTATCCAGCGTTTATCCAGTATACAGCGCTTATCCAGTATACAGCGCTTATACATTATCCAGCGCTTATCCAGTATACAGCGCTCATACATTATCCAGCGTTTATCCAGTATACAGCGCTCATACATTATCCAGCGTTTATCCAGTATACAGCGCTTATCTAGTATACAGCGCTTATACATTATCCAGCGTTTATCCAGTATACAGCGCTTATACATTATCCAGCGTTTATCCAGTATCCAGCGCTTATACATTATCCAGCGCTTATCCAGTATACAGCGCTTATACATTATCCAGCGCTTATCCAATATACAGCGCTTATCCAGTATACAGCGCTTATCCAGTATACAGCGCTTATACATTATCCAGCGTTTATCCAGTATACAGCGCTTAAACATTACTATCCAGTATACAGCGCTCATACATTATCCAGCGTTTATCCAGTATACAGCGCTTATCTAGTATACAGCGCTTATACATTATCCAGCGTTTATCCAGTATACAGCGCTTATACATTATCCAGCGTTTATCCAGTATCCAGCGCTTATACATTATCCAGCGCTTATCCAGTATACAGCGCTTATACATTATCCAGCGCTTATCCAATATACAGCGCTTATCCAGTATACAGCGCTTATCCAGTATACAGCGCTTATACATTATCCAGCGTTTATCCAGTATACAGCGCTTAAACATTATCCAGCGCTTATCCAATATACAGCGCTCATACATTATCCAGCGTTTATCCAGTATACAGCGCTCATACATTATCCAGCGTTTACCCAGTATACAGCGCTTATCTAGTATACAGCGCTTATACATTATCCAGCGCTTATCCAGTATACAGCGCTTATACATTATCCAGCGTTTATCCAGTATCCAGCGCTTATACATTATCCAGCGTTTATACAGTATACAGCACTTATCCAGTATACAGCGCTTATACATTATCCAGCGCTTATCCAGTATACAGCGCTCATACATTATCCAGCGTTTATCCAGTATACAGCGCTTATCTAGTATACAGCGCTTATACATTATCCAGCGTTTATCCAGTATACAGCGCTTATCCAGTATACAGCGCTTATACATTATCCAGCGCTTATCCAGTATACAGCGCTCATACATTATCCAGCGTTTATCCAGTATACAGCGCTTATCTAGTATACAGCGCTTATACATTATCCAGCGTTTATCCAGTATACAGCACTTATCCAGTATACAGCGCTTATACATTATCCAGCGCTTATCCAGTATACAGCGCTTATACATTATCCAGCGCTTATCCAGTATACAGCGCTCATACATTATCCAGCGTTTATCCAGTATACAGCGCTTATACATTATCCAGCGTTTATCCAGTATACAGCGCTCATACATTATCCAGCGTTTATCCAGTATACAGCGCTTATCTAGTATACAGCGCTTATACATTATCCAGCGCTTATCCAATATACAGCGCTCACATTATCCAGCGTTTATCCAGTATACAGCGCTTATCTAGTATACAGCGCTTATACATTATCCAGCGTTTATCCAGTATACAGCGCTTATACATGATCCAGCGTTTATCCAATATACAGCGCTTATACATTATCCAGCGCTTATCCAATATACAGCGCTCATACATTATCCCGCGCTTATCCAGTATACAGCGCTTATCTAGTATACAGCGCTTATACATTATCCAGCGTTTATCCAGTATATAGCGCTTATACATTATCCAGCGTTTATCCAGTATACAGCGCTTATCTAGTATACAGCGCTTATACATTATCCAGCGTTTATCCAGTATACAGCGCTTATCTAGTATACAGCGCTTATACATTATCCAGCGTTTATCCAGTATACAGCGCTTATCCAGTATACAGCGCTTATACATTATCCAGCGTTTATCCAGTATATAGCGCTTATACATTATCCAGCGTTTATCCAATATACAGCGCTCATACATTATCCAGCGTTTATCCAGTATACAGCGCTTATCTAGTATACAGCGCTTATACATTATCCAGCGTTTATCCAGTATACAGCGCTTATACATTATCCAGCGTTTATCCAGTATACAGCGCTCATACATTATCCAGCGTTTATCCAGTATACAGCGCTTATACATTATCCAGCGTTTATCCAGTATACAGCGCTCATACATTATCCAGCGTTTATCCAGTATACAGCGCTTATACATTATCCAGCGTTTATCCAGTATACAGCGCTTATACATTATCCAGCGTTTATCCAGTATACAGCGCTCATACATTATCCAGCGTTTATCCAGTATACAGCGCTTATACGTTATCCAGCGTTTATCCAATATACAGCGCTCATACATTATCCAGCGTTTATCCAGTATACAGCGCTCATACATTATCCAGCGTTTATCCAGTATACAGCGCTTATCTAGTATACAGCGCTTATACATTATCCAGCGTTTATCCAATATACAGCGCTCATACATTATCCAGCGTTTATCTAGTATACAGCGCTTATACATTATCCAGCGTTTATCCAGTATACAGCGCTCATACATTATCCAGCGTTTATCCAGTATACAGCGCTTATCTAGTATACAGCGCTTATACATTATCCAGCGTTTATCCAGTATACAGCGCTTATCTAGTATACAGCGCTTATACATTATCCAGCGTTTATCCAGTATACAGCGTTTATCCAGTATACAGCGCTTATACATTATCCAGCGTTTATCCAGTATACAGCGCTTATCTAGTATACAGCGCTTATACATTATCCAGCGTTTATCCAGTATACAGCGCTTATCTAGTATACAGCGCTTATACATTATCCAGCGTTTATCCAGTATACAGCGCTTATCTAGTATACAGCGCTTATACATTATCCAGCGTTTATCCAATATACAGCGCTCATACATTATCCAGCGTTTATCCAGTATACAGCACTTATCTAGTATACAGCGCTTATACATTATCCAGCGTTTATCCAGTATACAGCGCTTATACATTATCCAGCGTTTATCCAGTATATAGCGCTTATACATTATCCAGCGCTTATCTAGTATACAGCGCTTATACATTATACAGCGGTTATCCAGTATACAGCGCTTATACATTATCCAGTGTTTATCCAGTATACAGCGCTTATCTAGTATACAAAGTTTATCCAGTATACAGCGCTTATACATTATACAGCGGTTATCCAGTATACAGCGCTTATCTAGTATACAAAGTTTATCCAGTATACAGCGCTTATCTAGTATACAGCGCTTATACATTATCCAGCGCTTATCCAGTATACAGCGCTCATACATTATCCAGTGTTTATCCAGTATACAGCGCTCATACATTATCCAGCGTTTATCCAGTATACAGCGCTTATCTAGTATACAGCGCTTATACATTATCCAGCGTTTATCCAGTATACAGCGCTTATCTAGTATACAGCGCTTATACATTATCCAGCGTTTATCCAATATACAGCGCTCCTACATTATCCAGCGCTTATCCAGTATACAGCGCTTATCTAGTATACAACGCTTATACATTATCCAGCGTTTATCCAATATACAGCGCTCCTACATTATCCAGCGTTTATCCAGTATACAGCGCTCATACATTATCCAGCGTTTATCCAGTATACAGCGCTTATCTAGTATACAGCGCTTATACATTATCCAGCGTTTATCCAGTATACAGCGCTTATCTAGTATACAGCGCTTATACATTATCCAGCGTTTATCCAATATACAGCGCTCCTACATTATCCAGCGCTTATCCAGTATACAGCGCTTATCTAGTATACAGCGCTCCTACATTATCCAGCGTTTATCCAGTATACAGCGCTTATCTAGTATACAGCGCTTATACATTATCCAGCGTTTATCCAATATACAGCGCTCCTACATTATCCAGCGCTTATCCAGTATACAGCGCTTATCTAGTATACAGCGCTTATACATTATCCAGCGTTTATCCAGTATACAGCGCTTATCTAGTATACAGCGCTTATACATTATCCAGCGTTTATCCAGTATACAGCGCTTATCTAGTATACAGCGCTTATACATTATCCAGCGCTTATACAGTATACAGCGCTCATACATTATCCAGCGCTTATACAGTGTACGGCTGCGTTGTTCATTTGAAAAATTAAATTGAAAAAAAAAAACGGCTTCCTGCGAGCAACACCGGTATCACCGGCGGGGGCTTTTAAATCGCTAATTTAAAGGGGAATGTAAAATGCGCGCATCCACACGGACATTCATTATAACAGAGCAGGGCGAGTGTTTCCCACAGGAATGCACTGAGAACTCGCTCGTGCGGCCGCGTGCATTTTAGTTTCGCTTTCAAATTAGCGCCATATCAGGGCGGATTGCTTGAATGGTGAGTTCATTAGCCTATCATTCTTAAAGAAAATCATGCAACGACACACTTGACCATTCCTGCACATCGGTCAGAGCTGTGTGTGTGTGAGAGAGAGAGAGTGTGTGAGTGAGTGTGTTCACCTGCTGAAACACTGAACAGAAAGCACTCAGATCAAGAGCGTCTGGTGTGTGTGATGATCTATATGTAGATGTAGAAGTGTGTGTTTCTGAAGGCCAGTTTGCTGGTGTGTGTTCATGTTCATTACGCTGTGTGTTTTCTCAGGTTTACCTCATTTTCCTTGCATGCACATTAAGGAAATTATATTTTATTTCTATAAAAGATGTGATGCATGATTTGGTTTATATTTGCTTATTGCGCTCGCTGGCGCCCTCTTGTGGACACAGGAGATGCTACATTACTTATTCCTTTAACATTATTGCTTTTAGAATTTGAATATAATTAGAATTTTGCTAATATTTAAGAAAGAAATTAGAATTAGCTTTTCAGCCATTTTGACAGCCCTATCCCGCACACATCTGAGCTCATGAGTTCTGTGGCGCTGACTCTGATCGTGTGTGTTTGCAGGAGGTTCTTCTGGAACGAGTACCAGCGGTCGCGCCCGCTCCGACCCGACCCATCAGCACCGGCACAGCGGAGGACACTTCAGTGCTGCAGTGGGCATGGACTGCCACAACCTCTGCCCACAGGTACACACACACACACTCACACACACACACACTCGCTCACTCTCTCACACTCACTCACTCACACACACACACACACACACACACACTCACTCTCACTCACTACACCTTTAAAGGAGTAGTTCACTTTTTAAAAAACTTTTGCTGATAATTTACTCACCCCCATGTCATCCAAGATGTCCATGTCTTTCTTTCTTTAGTCGAAAAGAAATTAAGGTTTTTGATGAAAACATTCTAGGATTTTCTCCATATAATGGACTTCATTGGGTACCAAACGGTCCAAGGTCCAAATGCGTGTGCAGCTTTAAACGACACCAGACGATGCATAAGGGTCTTATCTTGCGAAACAATATAAATAAAAAATAAAAATTCAAAAATAAAAAAGTTTAAGTTTTATAAGCACAAATGCTCACCTTGCTCTGTTCTGTGATGCACGTTCGTGACTCTCCTGTTCGAACTCGTTCATCAAAATGAACAAATCTTTTTTTCTTCAAAAAGACTCTTCAACGAACGGAATGACTCGAAAAAAGATTTGTTCATTTTGATGAACGAGTTCGAACAGGAGAGTCACGAACGTGCATCACAGAACAGAGCAAGGTGAGCATTTGTGCTTATAAAACTTAAACTTTTTTATTTATTTTTTAAATGACCGATCGTTTCGCAAGATAAGACCCTTATGCATCATCTGGTGTCGTTTAAAGCCATTTGAAGCTGCACTGAAACTGTCATTTGGACCTTAGACCGTTTGGTACCCAATGAAGTCCATTATATGGAGAAAAATCCTAGAATGTTTTCATCAAAAACCTTAATTTCTTTTCGACTGAAGAAAGAAAGAAAGACATGGACATCTTGGATGACATGGGGGTGAGTAAATTATCAGCAAAAGTTTTTTAAAAAGTGAACTACTCCTTTAAGGAAATTGTATTTTATTTAAGAACAATTTTTTCAAAAGTTTATGCGCTTTAAAAAGTGAATGTCATTTCAATAAAACATGCGATGCTTGATTTGGTTTATATTTGCTCATTGCTCTTGTGGGCACAGGAGACGATACAGCACTTCTCCTCTTAACATAACATCAAGTATTTCTTTAGAATTCTGCTAATGTTTAAGAACAAGCGTTTCAGCCGTTTTGACAGCGCTAATGCTGCTGGTGTGTGTGTGTTCCTCAGGCGAGACAGGCGTTCGTGCCGGCGCTGGGCTGGGTCGGGGGAGACGGGCTTCAGCAGGCGTCAGGAGAGACCCACCCCGTCCAGGAGACCACCTTCCACGTGCCCCCCCACCAGCCCAAGGCCCTGCACCCCCACCACCACCACCACCCGCCTCAGCTCGGCCAGGGCCCGGCCCGGCCTCGGCCCCGCCTCTACTCCCCGTCCCACAGCGCCTCCACGCAGGACTCGCTGGAGGCCACCCACACACACCTGTCCATGACCTCGCTGTCTTCCTCCGCCTCGTCCTCCTCCACCTCCTCCTCCTCCACCGGACACCACCACTACTCCTACCAGAGCCGGCCGCTGCCGCACGCACTGGGCTTCGGCCACGCCGGGCTGGGGGCCTTCTCCAACCCGCGGCAGGAGACCGGCGTGCCGGGCCACTCCAGCTCCGGCCCCGGCCACTACAGAGCCGAGGCCCACATGGGCCTGAGGCCGGGCCTGGAGCGCGAGGAGTCGCCCATGGCGGGCGTGTGTGTGCAGCAGAGCTCCGTCGCTAGCTCCTGACTAGCCTGAGGACGCGAGACTAGCGCTGCCGGAGCCGAGCCGGGCCTCAGATGGCTTCGGATGCTCGTTCACACACACGCGTGCGGGAGACGGCTAGCGCGTCACGACCGCCCCCTTTTCTTCTTCATGTCGTGCGATCGTGTGCTTGGAGCAGAGCTTTCCCTGAGTGCAATGAGAGGTGGTTCTTTAATATGGCCTTATCGTTACGGACTGAAGGAAGACCAACGAGCCGGACGTTTCTCTTCGTCTTCTTCAAGTGACAAAAGCTTTCGTGTGTTTTCGGGCGGCGTGCGAACACCCTTCATTGGCGACACACACACACACACACACACTCGAGAACGGTGATTTGAGGCCTTTCTTACCCAGAGTTCCTCTGTGCCGCAGGACTGCCGTGTCCCTTCTCTTCTTCTCTCACGCTTTAGCTCATACGCTCTGATTTGCGCAGCATGTGTGTTTTACTTTACGCCCCCCCCCCCCGCGCTTCTTTTTGATTTGGCTTCACGATTATGCTGTGAATTTTACACCATTTTTTTTGTTTCTCCATTTTGATAATTTATTGTACCAAAGGCGTTTTTTTTTATAGAACATAGATGTCTGTAACCAATAATGTAGCAGTTCTGCACTTTGAAGCGAAGGTGTGTGTCTTGTCGTGTCAGTAAAGGACTGCCAGAACTGAAGTGATGATGTTTGATTGGCACATTACAGAGATCCTGATCCTGGAGGCCATCGCTTAGATTCTCTCGCTCTGTGTTTCTTTCTCTTCATTTCCTCTTATCGGCGGTGTGCGTGACACGAGCTCAGGCGTCCCGTCGGTGTGTGTGTGTGCGTGTGTGTGTTCTGTCGGTCGGTTCGGTAGACTCGAGCTGCTCGGCTGGTCCCAGAGCAGATGGACAGTCGGAGATCTTCTCTTGGCAGCGAGTGTGTGTGTGTGTGTGTGTGTGTGACGGTTCTCTAGGGTTCCTGTGGTCACGGCATACGGAGGGAGTCCAAGAAACAGGCTTCAGGTGTTTACTTTGTGACCCCATTTTAATAGCTGAAATAGAATTTATGTACATATTTATATTTTTTTAATAAAGGAAGTTTAGAACTCACTACTTTTTTCCTAATGGTATTTTGAGTACATTTACGTCAACTTGGTAACATGCAGTGGAAGTTCTCTATGGTAGTCAATGGGTATCAGTGCTTCCAGGCCAAAGTAGTTGACGACGACGATGACGACGCTAGTACAAATGCAAAACTCTAGGGTTGAAACGGGACGGAGAGTAGATCTTTATACTTTAATATTGTAGACAGGGTATGGTGTGTGTTGTCGGCCGGCGCCTCATGCTCGTATACTCCAGCGTGACCTAGTATACGTAGTACAGGAACTAACTTTACGTTTAGTTGTGTTCTTATGGCACACGCTTCAATAAATGGGTCCATTTGAAAGCAGAGGTGCGTGCGTGTGTGCGTGTGCGTGTGCGTGTGTGTGTGTGTGTGTGTGAGAGACAACATCAACAGCGTTTCAGGTCACACTTTATGATTTGAATCTCCCTGGTCCGACTCTCCCCTCGGCTTCCCGTCCGGTTCGCATCCACTCCTCGTTTGGGTCCAGGACATGTGGTGGTGGTGATAATGATGAAAGCAGAACGACAGACGGATATTTCGGATCTTTATCCACAAGTTGTAAGATCAGGACTTTCTGTGTAAATTAAACGTGTCACTGAGGGGCAGTAATGGACAAACCCTTTGTACTATATTCAAGCGGTCTTATGTATGATTATAAAAAAACAAAGTTGCTCAACTTGTACCCGTGTTCTCTCATTTCTTCATGTCAACTTCACCAGAACACTGCGAGTAAAGCTGTGTGTAGATCTGACACACACACAGTCTTTACTAGTGTGTGTGTGTGTGGAGTGGGAAGCAAACACTCGTTCTGATGTTTCACAGCAGCTTTACAGTGATAACAGGAGATTACAGTAACAGAGAGTGTTCTGGCTTTACAGCAGCTCTAGAATAAAGTGATTGTCCAGATAAAGTTAGTTTTGATTGATTCACTTCCGTTGTAAAGATCATTAGTTATTAACCATAAGTTCTATAAATCAGGTTTGAGTGGCAGATTCAGGCAGTCTAAAGCGCTCGCCAACGCCAAGATGACTGAGATGATCAAAGACAGGGTTTGTGTTTTTAGTTCTTCTAATGGTCTTTCCTATTCTTTATTCCTGTTAAACCCCGTAAGACACACCGTGTGTAAGTTCATAAGTCGACAGCATTGCTGAGTATTTCCTGCTTAAAACTGCAGTGAACCAAAGACAGTCTCAAACACAGGTTGAAATCGCTGGTGTTTCTGACGTCACAAACGACCTTGTAACCAATCAGATCAGCAGGTGATCGTCAACCAGTGGATCTCTGAGCTGAGTGAGTGGAGGCGGGGCTCATTTGCATATTCATAGAACTGCGGATACTAAATGAGGCGAGGGTGTCGGGTTACATTCAAGATATTTAAGGCATGAAGAAGGAAAAAACATTTAAATATGTAATTTTGATGATCAAAGATGAGTTTTAATGGATACAATTAACTACAGGGGGGCTTAAAGTTATTTAATTTCTTTATTACACAACAGTGTTGAATATGTTAAGCTCTTCCAACAGGGGTTTGCTCTTCACTCTGATCAATCCGCTCATTACATTCATTTGAACATTAGATTTTTATTAATTTTCCCTGACAGTTGAAATAGCCATGATTAGCGCTGTGCTTTACTGTTTGTTTTTCTATTAACATACAAGAAAACCATAATTTTGCTGCTTTTTTTTACTTGAGAAATACAAAGTTTGTTACTTGCCTGTTTATTTTGTAAGTTTTATAATGGCCCATATCATGAAACTGATATTCTGTATTTTCATTATGGGTTAAGTGTTATTATTTGATTTTGTAAATTGAATTATTATTTTTAAAACTGATCAGTAAGTATTTTATGAGCATTGATGATTAATTAATATTCATTTTTAAATGACTGGCAGAAGCAAAAGAAATGAGTGGAAACCCTGTTAAACGGGCGCGCGCACACGATGGACTTTCTCTTGAGGTGAGCTAATTTTACTTCATAACAAATTATATAAAATGTTATCAATAACATCAAGCGTCGTCTGTGTGAACACTGCAGTTCTGTTCATGTGCTCGTTCACATCCACGGAATCTTCAGACAAACATTTAAATCGTCAAATTAGTTCGGAAACAATATAGACAACACTTGTTTAATGCTTAATCTCGGTCCTTATTTTCTTTCCCAAACTATTTAAAACGATAAATAATTTTAACCCAAAAATCAACCTGTACTTTTCTTCTGTGGAAGGAGAAATTAGATATTTTGGTTGTGTTCGATGGGGTTTGAAGAAACCGTTGGAACCTTATTAATTGGAACAACATGGCGGAGTAAATGATCATTTTGTAAGAGAACTAAGTTAATCCTTTAAGTTGTTTGTGTCTGATCACTGATAATGTCTACAACACCACTTAAAATTACTAGCCACTTAAAAACAGCAACTTGTGTTAAAGCTAATCTCTGCAAGCAAATTATTATTGTGGTCATTTTAATCAATTAAATACACATATTTTCTATTTTGTCATCCAAAAAAGCATATTTCAATGTTCAATGACAATCACGTGTCTTCCTCCCGGTCCGCTTCCGAGCGCTGAATCCTTCGCGTTCACCCAGAGCGACTGGGATTGGTCCGATTTAATCCGCGCTGGGGAAAGTAACAGGTGTCACGTGACCGCGCCGTTTGCTTCAGAAGCGATTCTGGCGTATTTTACATCGGAATGAAGACACTGATTAACTTTCACAGACACCAGAGCGACACGAGCTGAGACGTGTGAATATCTCGGAGAATGATTATTTAGACCTGTGTGTGTGTGTGTGTGTGTGTGTGTGTGTGTGCATATGTGGAACCGGAAGAGGCGGAGTCTGTCTACGGCTCTGACTGACAGGCACGGGGAGATGACCGCGGGCCCGAGACTCCTCGGGAGACTCTGCTCATGCGCAGAAGGATGCTGATCACGCTGTGTTACCTGTACCTGTGGCTGCGGTTCCAGCGCTGCTACACGGCCGTGATCCGCGGCGCTCTGGAGCGGCTGAGCGGGGGCCGGAGGAGCCTGAGCTTCCGGGAGCTGGACCGAGAGCCGAGCCCCGGATCCCCGCAGAGCCCGAGCGACGCCGCGCTGTTCCTTGAGCTCGGAGACAAGGGCGTTTACATCAGCGAGCCGCAGGTGAACACAGCAGTGTGTGTGTGAGAGTCCATCAGTGAACACATCTGATCAACATCTCTGATGATTCCTGCTGTCACGGCTGATTTAGACAACACTGAATTACAGAATTAATAATCTCAAATACGAGACATTCAAGCTAAGCTGTAATGGCATTAGTCAGATCAGTTCTGTTTGACAGTTGTCAATATGCTCTGAGTGAATGAACACTGGTGTGTGTGTGTGTGTGTGTGTGTGTGTAATGGCTAGGTTTAGGGGTCGGGTTAATATAGGGGGACAGAATATACAGTTTGTACAGTATAAAAACCTTTGCGTCTATGGAGAACAGCTCATGAGTGTGTGTGTGTGTGTGTGTGTCCGCAGGCGTGTGAGGACCTCAGTAAGTGGACTCTCCTGGGCTCTTCGCTGCTGTGTGGCCGGCGATTAGAAAGCGTGGCCTTCATCATCGAGGCGTCATCGAGACGGAGAGTTCCAGAGGCTTCACGCACCAGTCAGACCGTAGGTTCAGATCCTCCTCAGTGTGTGTGTGTGTGTGTGTGTGTGTGTAGGACACAATCACAGCAGTCAGACCGTAGGTTCAGATCCTCCTCAGTGTGTGTGTGTGTGTAGGACACAATCACAGCAGTCAGACCGTAGGTTCAGATCCTCCTCAGTGTGTGTGTGTGTGTGTGTGTGTGTGTAGGACACAATCACAGCAGTCAGACCGTAGGTTCAGATCCTCCTCAGTGTGTGTGTGTGTGTGTAGTACGGTGGCCGAGAGGTGCAAAACAAATTACAATTCAGAAAACAAAATAACAAATTCAGAAAACACAACGACAATTCAGAAAACACAACGACAATTCATTCAAAACGGAAAAGGTAGGTATATTTTGAGAATGGCATACTTGTCGCTGATTGGACGAGACATCTGTCAATCAAGCCAGAACCGGAATCAAGCAATTACTGGAAGTACCGAGGGTAGAAAAGCGCTTCGTTTTTGGTATTTTAATCAAATAAACTGTCAAATCATGTGTACATATTTTTTCAGTACCGCATGAGCTCATATTAATTTTAATATCAACTATCTAAAAAGTGTGCATCATGCCTGACATCTACATCATGAACAATTTACAGATGGTTTTATGACTGAAAGTCATTAAAATGCTATTGGAAACGTGTGTACCAATGTCGTATGTTACTTTAGAGACGGTCACGGTCCCAAATGTACGAATATCTAGGCCAGTTTATGCCAGTTACATTAGCCTATACTTCACAGGGAATCACTTAGCGTAAAACTTTGCGCGTTACGTTCATATTCTGGTCCATCTGCTTACCTGTAGCCTATTAATATAGCCTAAATCCCCAATAAGGTGGGAGTTTGGTCTTTTATTGTACTGTGTTTTGTCCATTGAGTTACTTTAAGTGTCCTGACCGCAGGGTGATCCTGGACAATGATGATTGAGGGAATCCCCAATTCTGCAGCACAGCGCTGAGATATAAAGTTAAGGAAACTAAACAACCGAGAAAAATATATGTCTACTACTTCAGATTTAACGTTTGATCTGTACATCGGCATCGGGGAATAACATTATAAACTCGTTCACTGTAGAGAAAGCTGCATGTACAAAAGTAACCGTGAAGACTTCAATGTAAAAACCTATTTTTTTACAATCTATGGTAAAAACGAAGCGCTTTTCTACCCTCGGTATTTCCAGTAATTGCTTGATTCCGGTTCTGGCTTGATTGACAGATGTCTCGTCCAATCAGTGACAAGTATGCCATTCTCAAAATATACCTACCTTTTCCGTTTTGAATGAATTGTCGTTGTGTTTTCTGAATTGTAATTTGTTTTGCACCTCTCGGCCACCGTAGTGTAGGACACAATCACAGCAGTCAGACCGTAGGTTCAGATCCTCCTCAGTGTGTGTGTGTGTGTGTGTGTGTGTGTGTGTGTAGGACACAATCACAGCAGTCAGACCGTAGGTTCAGATCCTCCTCAGTGTGTGTGTGTGTGTGTGCAGGACACAATCACAGCAGTCAGACCGTAGGTTCAGATCCTCCTCAGTGTGTGTGTGTGTGCAGGACACAATCACAGCAGTCAGACCGTAGGTTCAGATCCTCCTCAGTGTGTGTGTGTGTGTGTGCAGGACACAATCACAGCAGTCAGAACGTAGGTTCAGATCCTCCTCAGTGTGTGTGTGTGTAGGACACAATCACAGCAGTCAGACCGTAGGTTCAGATCCTCCTCAGTGTGTGTGTGTGTGTGTGTAGGACACAATCACAGCAGTCAGACCGTAGGTTCAGATCCTCCTCAGTGTGTGTGTGTGTAGGACACAATCACAGCAGTCAGACCGTAGGTTCAGATCCTCCTCAGTGTGTGTGTGTGTGTGTGTAGGACACAATCACAGCAGTCAGACCGTAGGTTCAGATCCTCCTCAGTGTGTGTGTGTGTGCAGGACACAATCACAGCAGTCAGACCGTAGGTTCAGATCCTCCTCAGTGTGTGTGTGTGTGTGTGTGCAGGACACAATCACAGCAGTCAGACCGTAGGTTCAGATCCTCCTCAGTGTGTGTGTGTGTAGGACACAATCACAGCAGTCAGACCGTAGGTTCAGATCCTCCTCAGTGTGTGTGTGTGTGTAGGACACAATCACAGCAGTCAGACCGTAGGTTCAGATCCTCCTCAGTGTGTGTGTGTGTAGGACACAATCACAGCAGTCAGACCGTAGGTTCAGATCCTCCTCAGTGTGTGTGTGTGTGTGTGCAGGACACAATCACAGCAGTCAGACCGTAGGTTCAGATCCTCCTCAGTGTGTGTGTGTGTAGGACACAATCACAGCAGTCAGACCGTAGGTTCAGATCCTCCTCAGTGTGTGTGTGTAGGACACAATCACAGCAGTCAGACCGTAGGTTCAGATCCTCCTCAGTGTGTGTGTGTGTGTGTGCAGGACACAATCACAGCAGTCAGACCGTAGGTTCAGATCCTCCTCAGTGTGTGTGTGTGTGTGTGTGTGTGTGCAGGACACAATCACAGCAGTCAGACCGTAGGTTCAGATCCTCCTCAGTGTGTGTGTGTGTGTGTGCAGGACACAATCACAGCAGTCAGACCGTAGGTTCAGATCCTCCTCAGTGTGTGTGTGTGTGTGTGCAGGACACAATCACAGCAGTCAGACCGTAGGTTCAGATCCTCCTCAGTGTGTGTGTGTGTGTGTGCAGGACACAATCACAGCAGTCAGACCGTAGGTTCAGATCCTCCTCAGTGTGTGTGTGTGTGTGTGTGTGTAGGACACAATCACAGCAGTCAGACCGTAGGTTCAGATCCTCCTCAGTGTGTGTGTGTGTGTAGGACACAATCACAGCAGTCAGACCGTAGGTTCAGATCCTCCTCAGTGTGTGTGTGTGTGTGTGCAGGACACAATCACAGCAGTCAGACCGTAGGTTCAGATCCTCCTCAGTGTGTGTGTGTGTGTGTGTGTGTGCAGGACACAATCACAGCAGTCAGACCGTAGGTTCAGATCCTCCTCAGTGTGTGTGTGTGTGTAGGACACAATCACAGCAGTCAGATCGTAGGTTCAGATCCTCCTCAGTGTGTGTGTGTGTGTGTTCAGGACACAATCACAGCAGTCAGACCGTAGGTTCAGATCCTCCTCAGTGTGTGTGTGTGTGTGTGTGTGTGCAGGACACAATCACAGCAGTCAGACCGTAGGTTCAGATCCTCCTCAGTGTGTGTGTGTGTGTAGGACACAATCACAGCAGTCAGATCGTAGGTTCAGATCCTCCTCAGTGTGTGTGTGTGTGTGTGAGACACAATCACAGCAGTCATACAACACTGGGGGAACATAAACACGCATGTCCTTCTGCGTACTGTTCATCCAGTGCACACTGCGCTATCCCATGATGCCTTGGGAGATGATTAGTGAGTGACAGTAAAGCATGAGACACTGGGAGCTTCTCGATATCCCTCCTCGTCTCCTCGCTCCTCCTCCCTCGTCTCCTCGCTCCTCGGCTCCTCGTCTCCTCGCTCCTCCTCCCTCGTCTCCTCGCTCCTCGTCTCCTCGCTCCTCGTCTCCTCGCTCCTCGTCTCCTCGCTCCTCCTCCCTCGTCTCCTTGCTCCTCCTCCCTCGTCTCCTCGCTCCTCCTCCCTCGTCTCCTCGCTCCTCGTCTCCTCGCTCCTCCTCCCTCGTCTCCTCGCTCCTCGTCTCCTCGCTCCTCCTCCCTCGTCTCCTCGCTCCTCGTCTCCTTGCGTTCCTCGTCTCCTCGCGCTCCTCGTCTCCTCGCTCCTCCTCCCTCGTCTCCTCGCTCCTCGTCTCCTTGCGTTCCTCGTCTCCTCGCGCTCCTCGTCTCCTCGTCTCCTCGCTCCTCCTCTCCTCGCTCCTCCCTCGTCTCCTCGCTCCTCGTCTCCTCGCTCCTCCTCCCTCGTCTCCTCGCTCCTCCTCCCTCGTCTCCTCGCTCCTCCTCCCTCGTCTCCTCGCTCCTCCTCCCCTCGCTCCTCCTCCCTCGTCCCCTCGCTCCTCCTCCCTCGTCTCCTCGCTCCTCCTCCCTCGTCTCCTCGCTCCTCCTCCCTCGTCTCCTCGCTCCTCCTCCCTCGCTCCTCGTCTCCTCGCTCCTCCTCCCTCGTCTCCTCGCTCCTCCTCCCCTCGCTCCTCCTCCCTCGTCTCCTCGCTCCTCCTCCCCTCGCTCCTCCTCCCCTCGCTCCTCCTCCCCTCGCTCCTCCTCCCTCGCTCCTCCTCCCCTCGTCTCCTCGCTCCTCCTCCCTCGTCTCCTCGCTCCTCCTCCCTCGTCTCCTCGCTCCTCCTCCCTCGCTCCTCGTCTCCTCGCTCCTCCTCCCTCGTCTCCTCGCGCTCCTCGTCCCTAGTCTCCTCGCTCCTCCTCCCTCGTCTCCTCGCTACTCGTCTCCTCGCTCCTCCTCCCTCGTGTCCTCGTCTCCTCGCTCCTCGTCTCTCGTGTCCTCGTCTCCTCACCCCTCGTCTCCTCACCCCTCGTCTCCTCGCTCCTTGTCTCCTCGCTCCTCGTCCCTTGTCTCCTCGCTCCTCCTCCCTCGTCTCCTCGCTCCTCCTCCCTCGTCTCCTCGCTCCTCCTCCCTCGTCTCCTCGCTCCTCGTCTCCTCGCTCCTCGTCCCTCGTCTCCTCGCTCCTCGTCTCCTCGCTCCTCCTCCCTCGTCTCCTCGCTCCTCGTCTCCTCGCTCCTCCTCCCTCGTCTCCTTGCTCCTCGCGCTCCTCGTCTCCTCGCTCCTCGTCCCTCGTCTCCTCGCTCCTCGTATCTCGTCTCCTCGCTACTCGTCTCCTCGCTCCTCCTCCCTCGTCTCCTCGCTCCTCGTCTCCTCGCTCCTCGTCTCCTCGCTCCTTGTCTCCTCGCTCCTCGTCTCCTCGCTCCTTGTCTCCTCGCTCCTCGTCTCCTCGCTCCTCCTCCCTCGTGTCCTCCTGAGACGCCAGGGCAGGAAATGAGAATCCAGGAGCACAACATGACAGATGCAGTGCGTCCAGGTAAAGACTCGAGTCTCGATCATAAAACTCAAGGCACTTCTGCTAGTGCAAACGGTCACTATTAGGCCTGTCAACACGGCTGGAAAGCTAAATTCCAATTTCTTTCTTAAATATTAGCAAAATTCGAATTATATTCGAATTCTAAAGGCAATCTTTAATGTTAAAGGAAACAGTGGCTTATCGTCTCCTGTGTCCACTATAGGGCGCCAGCGAGCCCAATAAGCAAATATAAACCAAATCAAGCATCACATCTTTTATTGAAATTAAATGACATTGAACTGACAAAAATGTTCTTAAATAAAATATAATTTCCTTAATGTGCATGCAAGGAAAATGAGGTTACAGTAGTGCATCAGTAACCTGAGAAAACACACTTCAACACACAGCGTAATGAACATGAACACACACCAGTAAACTGGCCTTCAGAAACACACACTTCTACTCACACACCTACATATAGATCATCACACACACCAGACGATCTTGATCTGAGCGAGTGCGGAGCGCTTTCTGTTCAGTGTTTCAGCTGATGAACACACACAGACACACACACACAGAGCTCTGACTGATGTGCAGGTTTGGTCAAATGCATGGTTTTTGCATTCGAATGGGCAGGGTTTTGTAATTCGATGAAAGCCCTAATCACTATTATTTTTCTTATTATAGTTTTCGTTCAGTTTGCCGGAGAACTGAGCCGGGTTTCCTCACGTCACCCGACGGAGTGTGTTTTCCTCACCGCTGTGGCCTCGGGCTCCAAAACACTCAATACTGTTGATTTGACTGCACTGACACTATCAGATGAGAACAAAACTTGAATGTGTTTAAATCCATACGTGTGTGTGTGTGTGTCAGGTGCTGAACTGGTCGGATTACTGTCTCCCGTTGGCCTGCAGTCCGGGCCAGCCGTACCGGGCCGTAGCCGAGGCCAGCCTGGAGAACTTCAGCCGGCTCGGCGTGGCCTTTATGGAGGATCGTCTGCGTATGGAAAACGGGCTCATTCCTGAAAAGATAGTGTGTGAGTTTCATCCCAGCTAGCGCCATCACGCAGGGCTCGACATTCAGGCTTCTCACATGCGTGTCCTTCAGACGAGTACATCCGTCATGCACCTGTCCGAGTAAAAAAACACGCTATTTGTGTTGTTAATGTAATTTGTTCTGAAGCAATATTCTCATTAGTGTTCAATCAGCTTTGATATATTTAAATCTGCATATTGTCATATCTTCTCCTTTCAAAGGGAATTTCCCCCTAATCTTATTAAATGTATGCTTCATCTTTAATTTTAAATTCCTAAATTTGATCAATAAATTCAGTTAGAATAATAAGACACTGTAGGGCTGTTACCCTAGGTGGGGCTGATCAAATTAAAATTAAACTGCATTAAATAATGTTATGAGATTGTATATTCAAAAATATTTAAAACTAAGAAATGTTTGAAAGAGAGAGTTTTAAGTAAGAGCATTTGTGCCTGACGCACCTCCGCCAGTGCCGTTCGGGCCGCGCAGTCGTCAGCCGGGACCCTTTAGTCCCGGAGCGTCTCCAGCTCGCAGGATCCTCCTCTGCCAGGTCTTAGTGCCTCTCACCAGGGGCGCCGATGGAAACTTTGTAAAATTCTCTTTTACTCGCCCCTTAAAAAAATCCATTTGTCCGGACAAGCATTGATGTCGAGCCCTGACACGCAGCTGTACGGATTTAGAGTCACGCTAATCCCGTGTTTGTGCTTCTGTGTCCCAGCCGTGTCCCTCAAAGAGTCTGCGCTCACGCAGCTTCTGGAGAAGGGGAGACTCCAGGCAAAACGTCTGAGCGAGCCGGTGCTGTCCAGAACCAGTCGTCAGGAGGAGCCGGTGCTGTCCAGAACGGGTCAGGAGGAGCCAGAGCTCCCATCGGATCACCGGCACATGGAGGGACACCACCTGCACCTGTCCAGCTGCCACGAGTGCCTGGAGCTGGAGAACAGCACCATCCAGTCGGTCCGGTTCGCCTCTGCCGAGAACATCCCGGACCTGCCGGTCGACGGCGCCGAGAACATCCCGGATCTCCCAGACAAGGAGGAGAACATCCCGGACCTGCCGGACCCTGAGAGCGTGCGGCTGAGGTCCAGCGGGAAGCCTCCTAACGTGCTGGTGTTCACGGGCGGCTGTGATCTTCAGTACCGCAGGATCCACTCGCTCCTGACGGAGGTCCTGGACCCGGAGCGCTACACCATCTACCCTCTCCGCCCGCAGCCGGCGCTGAGCGAGCCCTGGCCCGAGAACACACTCCTGCTGGTGCTCGGCACCGGCCCGCTCACGCCTCAGCTGATCCTGGTGTTCCTGGCGTTCCTGAGCCGGGGCGGGCGTGTGCTGGGCCTGTCCTGCTCCCTGTGTCCCGCTGGAGTGACCCTGAGGCCCCGGGCCCCGCCGGAGGAGCAGATCTGCAGACTGAGCTTCACCCGGGCCGACGGCACTGAGCTGCGCATGAGTGTGGTGTCCAGCGGGAGTGTGTACGAGCGTGAGGAGAGTGCGGGTGAGGTGGAGCTGTGGGGGGAGATCACGGAGCAGGACCAGCCCGAGATGGCCATCGTGCGCCTGACCCACGGACCCGACAGCGGACAGGCCATCCTGTGTCAGGTGACCCAGCACTTCACTAATTACTGTTCATTTTAAACTTTTTTCAAATTCCATTTTTCCCATTATAACCTGTTAAAGGGCTTATTGGATGCAAAATTCACTTTATATGGTGTTGGCATATAAATGTGTCTTTGCAGTGTGTGGACACAGATGTGCGTCTCCTCGTGTTGAGTGTGTGTGGACACAGATGTGCGTCTCTTGTGTTGAGTGTTTGTTGGACACAGATGTGCGTCTCCTCGTGTTGAGTGTGTGTTGACACAGATGTTCGTCTCTTGTGTTGAGTGTGTGTTGGACACAGATGTGCGTCGTCTCTTGTGTTGAGTGTGTGTGGACACAGATGTGCGTCTCCTCGTGTTGAGTGTGTGTTGACACAGATGTGCGTCTCTTGTGTTGAGTGTGTGTTGGACACAGATGTGCGTCTCCTCGTGTTGAGTGTGTGTGGACAGATGTGCATCTCCTCTTGTGTTAAGTGTGTGTTGAGACAGATGTGCGTCTCCTCTTGTGTTAAGTGTGTGTTGGACACAGATGTGCGTCTCTTGTGTTGAGTGTGTGTTGGACACAGATGTGCGTCTCTTGTGTTGAGTGTGTGTTGGACACAGATGTTCGTCTCTTGTGTTAAGTGTGTGTTGGACACAGATGTGCGTCTCTTGTGTTGTGTGTGTGGACACAGATGTGCGTCTCCTCTTATGTTGTGTGTGGACACAGATGTGCGTCTCCTCTTGTGTTAAGTGTGTGTTGGACACAGATGTGCGTCTCTTGTGTTGAGTGTGTGTTGGACACAGATGTGCGTATCCTCGTGTTGAGTGTGTGTTGGACACAGATGTGCGTCTCTTGTGTTGAGTGTGTGTTGGACACAGATGTGCGTCTCCTCTTGTGTTGAGTGTGTGTTGGACACAGATGTGCGTCTCCTCGTGTTGAGTGTGTGTTGACACAGATGTGCGTCTCCTCGTGTTGAGTGTGTGTTGGACACAGATGTGCGTCTCCTCTTGTGTTGAGTGTGTGTGGACACAGATGTGCTTCTCCTCGTGTTGAGTGTGTGTTGGACACAGATGTGCGTCTCCTCGTGTTGAGTGTGTGTTGACACAGATGTGCGTCTCCTCTTGTGTTGAGTGTGTGTGGACACAGATGTCCGTCTCCTCTTGTGTTTAGTGTGTGTTGAGACAGATGTGCGTCTCTTGTGTTTAGTGTGTGTTGGACACAGATGTGCGTCTCCTCTTGTGTTGAGTGTGTGTGGACACAGATGTCCGTCTCCTCTTGTGTTTAGTGTGTGTTGAGACAGATGTGCGTCTCTTGTGTTTAGTGTGTGTTGGACACAGATGTGCGTCTCCTCTTGTGTTTAGTGTGTGTTGAGACAGATGTGCGTCTCTTGTGTTGAGTGTGTGTGGACACAGATGTGCGTCTCCTCTTGTGTTGAGTGTGTGTGGACACAGATGTCCGTCTCCTCTTGTGTTTAGTGTGTGTTGAGACAGATGTGCGTCTCTTGTGTTGAGTGTGTGTTGGACACAGATGTGCGTCTCCTCTTGTGTTGAGTGTGTGTGGACACAGATGTCCGTCTCCTCTTGTGTTTAGTGTGTGTTGAGACAGATGTGCGTCTCTTGTGTTGAGTGTGTGTGGACACAGATGTCCGTCTCCTCTTGTGTTTAGTGTGTGTTGAGACAGATGTGCGTCTCTTGTGTTGAGTGTGTGTTGGACACAGATGTGCGTCTCCTCGTGTTGAGTGTGTGTTGACACAGATGTGCGTCTCCTCTTGTGTTGAGTGTGTGTGGACACAGATGTCCGTCTCCTCTTGTGTTGAGTGTGTGTTGAGACAGATGTGCGTCTCTTGTGTTTAGTGTGTGTTGAGACAGATGTGCGTCTCTTGTGTTGAGTGTGTGTTGAGACAGATGTGCGTCTCTTCTTGTGTTTAGTGTGTGTTGGACACAGATGTGCGTCTCCTCTTGTGTTTAGTGTGTGTTGGACACAGATGTGCGTCTCCTTTTGTGTTTAGTGTGTGTTGAGACAGATGTGCGTCTCCTCTTGTGTTTAGTGTGTGTTGAGACAGATGTGCGTCTCCTCTTGTGTTTAGTGTGTGTTGGACACAGATGTGCGTCTCCTCTTGTGTTGAGTGTGTGTTGAGACAGATGTGCGTCTCCTCTTGTGTTTAGTGTGTGTTGGACACAGATGTGCGTCTCCTCTTGTGTTTAGTGTGTGTTGGACACAGATGTGCGTCTCCTCTTGTGTTCAGGTGCGTTTGGAAGCGGATCCAGATGTTCATGATGCTCAGGGTTTCTCCGAGCTGAAGTTGAGCAACTCTCTTCGCTACGAGGTTCTGACGGAGATCCTGAGGACTCTGGGTCTGAGCTGTGAGCGGAACACTGTGCCGACACACACCCCGATATACCTGCTCCACACACACCAGGTGACCCACACACACACACACACCCCGATATACCTGCTCCACACACACCAGGTGACCCACACACACACACACCCCGATATACCTGCTCCACACACACCAGGTGACCCCCACACACACACACCCCGATATACCTGCTCCACACACACCAGGTGACCCACACACACACACACCCCGATATACCTGCTCCACACACACCAGGTGACCCACACACACACACACACCCCGATATACCTGCTCCACACACACCAGGTGACCCACACACACACACACACCCCGATATACCTGCTCCACACACACCAGGTGACCCACACACACACACACCCCGATATACCTGCTCCACACACACCAGGTGACCCACACACACACACACACCCCGATATACCTGCTCCACACACACCAGGTGACCCACACACACACACACCCCGATATACCTGCTCCACACACACCAGGTGACCCACACACACACACACCCCGATATACCTGCTCCACACACACCAGGTGACCCACACACACACACACACCCCGATATACCTGCTCCACACACACCAGGTGACCCACACACACACACACCCCGATATACCTGCTCCACACACACACACACACATCACTGATCCTTACATCATCTATATGACGGGGCGCAGTAGTCGTGATCTGTACGTTTCGGCAGAATGTGATTCACTGAAGTTTGGCCATCACACTGATCAGGGTGAACGTTGATCATTTGCACGGTTTGTCTTGGCAATTTAGACATACAGGCGATTAGGGCTGCAACTAACGATTATTTTGATAATCGATTAATCGGACGATTATTTTTTCGATTAATCGATTAATCGGATAAAAGTTCCAATTTGATTTTTTGTTTATTATAACTAAATAAAACCCTAAATCAGGATTGTGGCGAGCAGGACGAGGCCGAGGCACGTGAGAGATGCGAGGCCGGTGCGCCTCACAGGTGTCGTTCATTATCACTCACGCCACCAGCCTCTCACGTCCCTCGGCCTCGTCCTGCTCGCTACAAGGGTATTTATGTGTGAAAGTGTACTTTAAAAAGTGCAAAAGCCACACATTGGGTCTCATTCATGAAACATTCGTAAATATACGAGTAAATGTGCGAGTGATTTGCGCGTAAAGAGACCTTTCCCGAAAACTCTTCTCCTGATTCACAAATACTTCGTAAACGTCAGATGTGATAGTGAAATGTGTGTGTGTGTTATTGAATTCCAATCAGTCGTAAATGGGATGCGCGTGCACGTTCTTTCTCAATTACCATAAATCCCGCCCATTAAATCCGACTGACAACTACATATGGGCATCATATTATGACATGAATGCGAATGGAAAAAAAAAATTCTCAGATGCAGAAATTGAAGTTTTATTAGCAGAAGTTCATTCAAAACGCCACATTTTATTTTCAAGCGTACATAGTGGCGTATCGGGTCCTAAAAAAAAAGGAAGCTTGGCAGCATATTACAGATGCAGTTAATGGAGTTTCATCTGTTAATCGAACATTCCCAGAAGCGAGAAGAAAACGGTTCGACATTAAGCTTGAGAGCAAAAAGCAAATTAGTTCACTTCGGAAAAATAGTATTCAAACTGGAGAAGGACCACCATCGCAGATGCTATTACTGGCTCTCATAATAAGAAAAACTGTATGTAATTACTAAATATAATAGTTTTTCAAAATGCTGTGTAAATATGTACCCGATTAAGGTGAATTCAAATGCAGCCTTATTAATGAGCAAAACGTTCGGGTGTTAAGTGCACTATTTACGCGTGGCTGGGAGCAGGTGTAGATTTCTTGTGTACTAACATTTGGAAAATACGAACATTTTAATGAATTCGAAAATTTACGCCAGAACCACTTTACACACGATTTACACAAAAATTCGTTCTGCTCGTGTTTCATGAATGAGACCCATAGAGTTTTACTAATATCAATATTTGCTTTGTTTTTAATGATAATAGCTGATGGCAAGTTGACAACCATGATTAATGTAAAATTAATTAAAAATTATATTCAACATATGTTTTAACACAATTTTTGTTAAAACAAATTTACACAGACATGTTGTTCAGATGTGAAGATATAAACTAAAAACATCTCAAATATATAATTAATTTAATTTTTATTTAAAATTAATTGAATTATAAGGATAATTGATAAAATAAATATAGAAAGACTGAAAACCGAGCGTGTGAACGTAGAGCCGCAGTAGATCGCGTTTGAAAAACAATTAAAACTTAATAGTAGACAAATGCTCTAAAAAGAGAACGGGATGGAGGTACACAGCAAGCTAACAGGCTTGATTAAAAGGACAGGAAAAATGATGCATTAGTGCACAAGCATTCGCTGAAAACCACTGAGTACAGTGACTAAAAAACAATCTTTTACTGCTGCTGTTATTAACTGCCTTTATATTTAGTGCTTCACTTTGTAAACACCGTTTTAATTTAACCTATTTCTGCGGTAGCGCTATTTCAATCCATCACTTATGTTGCGAGCGAACTGATTGCGCAACCTGATGCTCGAGACAAAATACAGACATCCCAAGTCTCGCGGAAGATCCGGGAGTCTCCCGCATATTGATAGCGGCTCCCTGATGCCCGCAAATGAGTTCAAACTCTCGGAATCTAGAGCGCGCGAGCAAGAGTGCGCATGCGAGACAGAAGAGACTGTGCTCCAAACATAGACTGTAAACAAGATCTCGGTCTCGGCGCGCACGGCAGATCGGCGAAGGGAGAGAGACCTTGCGTGTGTCTCATGAAGCGCAGCGCATGTAAGACAGAGAGCATCATGATTGGCCCGTTTCAACCAATCACCAGTAAACGCTCGCCGTGACGTAAGCAGACCAACTAATCGATAATGACATTCGTTGACAACTATTTTAATAATCGATTTTAATCGATTAAATCGATTAGTAGTTTCAGCCCTACAGGCGATCTTTTACATAATAATTTGATCACAAATTGAGGGGAAGGCCTTTCTGAGGTCCTGAAGGCACGAGGAGCTGAAGGATGGTTCTGTTGAGGATCCGATGAGACCGCAGTGCAGCCGGTGTGATTGACAGCTCGGTGTGATTGACAGTGACAGCTGATCCGGTGTGATTGACAGCTGATCCGGTGTGATTGACAGCGACAGCTGATCCGGTGTGATTGTGATTGACAGCTGATCCGGTGTGATTGACAGCGACAGCTGATCTGGTGTGATTGACAGCTGAGCCGGTGTGATTGACAGCTGAGCCGGTGTGATTGACAGCTGATCTGGTGTGATTGACAGCTGAGCCGGTGTGATTGACAGCTGACTCTAGAAGAACTCGTGATGAGTTTACATGAGTATAGAGGCTGGAGGAGCAGTTTACACACACATCTCCATTCTGATGACTACTCGTTCATATAGAGATTATTTACTGTCTCATTGTCCCAGAACTGATTTTGACTTTCAGGGATTTTAAATTTAATAAAATCATTTGTAATCAGTGTCTATTTGTTTTATGTAGTGGAGTTTGGTTATGTGGTGTAGATATCCCAGATGTGTCAATGATGACCACTAGGTGTCAGTGTGTGTCTGTCACACTCCTGACTGGAGTCAGCCGAAGACATGAGAAAATATTGTGCTAATTATTAGTACAGTACGGAGAGAATGTTTGTTTTTAATGACCCTTTAAAGTTGATTAAACCATGAAAATATAAGGAAAATATTTTATATATTTTAAATATGAGGGAAGAACAAAACACTAAACTTTGACAGGTTTCATATAAAAATAAAAAGCTGAGAGGAAAAAGCAAACATTGACTACATCATAATCAGTTATTAATATTTGGTTGGTTTTCTCGTTCTTGTTCATAATGTGTTTGTTTGACAGTCTGGCAAAAAGTATGTCTCACAGTTTGTCATGTTTCATTGCGTTATTATCACAAATAAAACAATCGACTCCAAGCACAACTACGCAATATGATTGTCAACTGTTGAATAATATTTGAATAAGGGGTGAAGATGTGGATCGGCTGGACGTCACTCAATCTCTCTTCGGCTGGTAATAGTCGTCCTCGTATCTGTCCTGATCACACTTCAGATATGATTATACATTTATTAATTACATAATATTAGTATTTTTTATTTATCTTTTTATTTAACTTGATCTTATTTTTTCCTCTGCACAGATATATTTCACTGAGCATATATGATATGATTATCGTTGGTGTAGAAGAATGCAGTCGGAGTGTTTAGTCATGCAGAAGAACAGAAGCAAGCGGCGTCATTGATTGGCTGATCGCCCGGTTAATGACTGAGCGTCTCTAACGACAGA
>CM060600.1:39553354-39608354 GCA_030578255.1 Tiaroga cobitis
TTTTAACCCTTTGTGTTTTTGAGATGTATCAAATTATAATAGTTAGATCTTTTACATAATATTAATAATAAAAATAATAGTAAAAGAAAAACAAAACACACCCAAAAACATCATCAAAAGAGGCTCAGTTCAGTCAGCTGGAGAGGAAGAGCTGGAGAGGAAGAGCTGGAGAGGAAGAGCTGGAAAGGAGGAGCTGGAGAGGAAGAGCTGGAAAGGAGGAGCTGGAGAGGGGGAGCTGGAGAGGAGGAGCTGGAGAGGAGGAGCTGGAGAGGGGGAGCTGGAGAGGGGAGCTGGAGAGGAGGAGCTGGAGAGGAAGAGCTGGAGAGGAGGAGCTGGAGAGGAAGGAGCTGGAGAGGGGGAGCTGGAGAGGAGGAGCTGGAGAGGAGGAGCTGGAGAGTAGAGCTGGAGAGGGGGAGCTGGAGAGTAAGAGCTGGAGAGGGGGAGCTGGAGAGTAAGAGCTGGAGAGGGGGAGCTGGAGAGTAGGAGCTGGAGAGTAAGAGCTGGAGAGGAGGAGCTGGAGAGTAAGAGCTGGAGAGTAAGAGCTGGAGAGGGGGAGCTGGAGAGGGGAGCTGGAGAGGGGGAGCTGGAGAGTAAGAGCTGGAGAGGGGGAGCTGGAGAGGGGGAGCTGGAGAGGAGGAGCTGGAGAGGGGGAGCTGGAGAGGGGGAGCTGGAGAGGAGGAGCTGGAGAGGGGGAGCTGGAGAGGAAGAGCTGGAGAGGGGGAGCTGGAGAGGGGGAGCTGGAGATGAGGAGCTGGAGAGGGGGAGCTGGAGAGGGGGAGCTGGAGAGGAAGAGCTGGAGAGGGGGAGCTGGAGAGGGGAGGGAGCTGGAGAGGGGGAGCTGGAGAGGAGGAGCTGGAGAGGGGGAGCTGAAGAGGGGGAGCTGGAGATGAGGAGCTGGAGAGGGGGAGCTGGAGAGGAAGAGCTGGAGAGGGAGGAGCTGGAGAGGGGGAGCTGGAGGGGAGGAGCTGGAGAGGAGGAGCTGGAGAGGAAGAGCTGGAGAGGGGGAGCTGGAGAGGGGGAGCTGGAGAGGAGGAGCTGGAGAGGGGGAGCTGGAGAGGAAGAGCTGGAGAGGGGGAGCTGGAGAGGGGGAGCTGGAGGGAGGAGCTGGAGGGAGGAGCTGGAGAGGGGGAGCTGGAGAGGGGGAGCTGGAGAGGGGGAGCTGGAGAGGAGGAGCTGGAGAGGGGGAGCTGGAGAGGGGGAGCTGGAGAGGGGGAGCTGGAGAGGGGGAGCTGGAGAGGGGGAGCTGGAGAGGGAGGAGCTGGAGAGGGGGAGCTGGAGAGGGGGAGCTGGAGAGGAGGAGCTGGAGAGGAGGAGCTGGAGAGGAGGAGCTGGAGAGGGGGAGCTGGAGAGGGGGAGCTGGAGAGGGAGGAGCTGGAGAGGGGGAGCTGGAGAGGGGGAGCTGGAGAGGAGAGCTGGAGAGGAGGAGCTGGAGAGGGGGAGCTGGAGAGGGGGAGCTGGAGAGGGGGAGCTGGAGAGGAGGAGCTGGAGAGGGGGAGCTGGAGAGGAGGAGCTGGAGAGGGGGAGCTGGAGAGGGGGAGCTGGAGAGGGGGAGCTGGAGAGGGAGGAGCTGGAGAGGGGGAGGGGGAGGGGGAGCTGGAGAGGAGGAGCTGGAGAGGGGGAGCTGGAGAGGGGGAGCTGGAGAGGGGGAGCTGGAGAGGGGGAGCTGGAGAGGGGGAGGGGGAGGGGGAGCTGGAGAGGAGGAGCTGGAGAGGGGGAGCTGGAGAGGGGGAGCTGGAGAGGGGGAGCTGGAGAGGGGGAGCTGGAGAGGGGAGCTGGAGAGGGAGGAGCTGGAGAGGGGGAGGGGAGCTGGAGAGGAGGAGCTGGAGAGGGGGAGCTGGAGAGGGGGAGCTGGAGAGGGGGAGCTGGAGAGGGGGAGCTGGAGAGGAGGAGCTGGAGAGGGGGAGCTGGAGGGAGGAGCTGGAGAGGGGGAGCTGGAGAGGGGGAGCTGGAGAGGGGGAGCTGGAGAGGAGGAGCTGGAGAGGGGGAGCTGGAGAGGAAGAGCTGGAGAGGAGGAGCTGGAGAGGGGGAGCTGGAGAGGGGGAGCTGGAGAGGGGGAGCTGGAGAGGGGGAGCTGGAGAGGGGGAGCTGGAGAGGGGGAGCTGGAGAGGAAGAGCTGGAGAGGAGGAGCTGGAGAGGGGGAGCTGGAGAGGAGGAGCTGGAGAGGAGGAGCTGGAGAGGGGGAGCTGGAGAGGGGGAGCTGGAGAGGAGGAGCTGGAGAGGAGGAGCTGGAGAGGGGGAGCTGGAGAGGGGGAGCTGGAGAGGAGGAGCTGGAGAGGGGGAGCTGGAGAGGGGGAGCTGGAGAGGGGGAGCTGGAGAGGGGGAGCTGGAGAGGGGGAGCTGGAGAGGAAGAGCTGGAAAGGGGGAGCTGGAGAGGGGGAGCTGGAGAGGGGGAGCTGGAGAGGGGGAGCTGGAGAGGGGGAGCTGGAGAGGGGGAGCTGGAGAGGAGGAGCTGGAGAGGGGGAGCTGGAGAGGGGGAGCTGGAGAGGGGGAGCTGGAGAGGGGGAGCTGGAGAGGGGGAGCTGGAGAAGCTGGAGAGGGGGAGCTGGAGAGGGGGAGCTGGAGAGGGGGAGCTGGAGAGGGGGAGCTGGAGAGGAGGAGCTGGAGAGGAGGAGCTGGAGAGGGGGAGCTGGAGAGGGGGAGCTGGAGAGGGGGAGCTGGAGAGGGGGAGCTGGAGAGGGGGAGCTGGAGAGGGGGAGCTGGAGAGGAGCTGGAGAGGAAGAGCTGGAGAGGGGGAGCTGGAGAGGGGGAGCTGGAGAGGGGGAGCTGGAGAGGAGGAGCTGGAGAGGGGGAGCTGGAGAGGGGGAGCTGGAGAGGGGGAGCTGGAGAGGAAGAGCTGGAGAGGGGGAGCTGGAGAGGGGGAGCTGGAGAGGGGGAGCTGGAGAGGGGGAGCTGGAGAGGGGGAGCTGGAGGGAGGAGCTGGAGAGGAAGAGCTGGAGAGGGGGAGCTGGAGGGAGGAGCTGGAGAGGAAGAGCTGGAGAGGGGGAGCTGGAGAGGGGGAGCTGGAGGGAGGAGCTGGAGAGGAAGAGCTGGAGAGGGGGAGCTGGAGAGGGGGAGCTGGAGAGGGGGAGCTGGAGAGGGGGAGCTGGAGAGGGGGAGCTGGAGGGAGGAGCTGGAGAGGAAGAGCTGGAGAGGGGGAGCTGGAGAGGGGGAGCTGGAGAGGGGGAGCTGGAGAGGGGGAGCTGGAGGGAGGAGCTGGAGAGGAAGAGCTGGAGAGGAAGAGCTGGAGAGGGGGAGCTGGAGAGGGGGAGCTGGAGGGAGGAGCTGGAGGGAGGAGCTGGAGAGGAAGAGCTGGAGAGGGGGAGCTGGAGAGGGGGAGCTGGAGAGGAAGAGCTGGAGAGGGGGAGCTGGAGAGGAGGAGCTGGAGAGGAGGAGCTGGAGAGGGGGAGCTGGAGAGGAGGAGCTGGAGAGGGGGAGGGGGAGGGGGAGCTGGAGAGGAGGAGCTGGAGAGGGGGGAGGGGGAGGGGGAGCTGGAGAGGAGGAGCTGGAGAGGGGGAGCTGGAGAGGAGGAGCTGGAGAGGAGGAGCTGGAGAGGGGGAGCTGGAGAGGAGGAGCTGGAGAGGGGGAGGGGGAGGGGGAGCTGGAGAGGAGGAGCTGGAGAGGAGGAGCTGGAGAGGGGGAGCTGGAGAGGGGGAGCTGGAGAGGAGGAGCTGGAGAGGAGGAGCTGGAGAGGGGGGAGCTGGAGAGGGGGAGCTGGAGAGGAGGAGCTGGAGAGGGGGAGCTGGAGAGGAGGAGCTGGAGAGGTCATGCATGCAGGAAGTCCTATTATAAATGATTAATGTTTAGCAGAAGGAAATGTGAGTGAAGATAAGTTGTAAGAGAGCTATTTTATCTCCTCCTACCTCATTCATTATATTACTAAAATCAGAGTTTGAAATAAAGGATATAAAAGGTTTCCAAATATTCTCCAAAAAGGATTTTACCTTTCAAAATATATGTAATCTTTTCCATCGACAAACAAAAGGACATATTATTGATCCACCGGACGATTTCTAATACACAGTTATTAGACGCTTTGCTTGAAGTATAAACGCGTCTATGAGTTCATGAGTGTACAATATTCCCAGGACAAATCCGTGTGTGTGTGTGTGTGTGTGTGTGTGTGTGTGTGTGTTTGTTTGTTTGTGACTTTGACTGTGAGTGTGTGTTAGAGTGACTGTGACCGACTGAGTGTGACTCTGTGTGTGTGTGTGTGTGTGTGTGTGTGTGTGTGTGTGTGTGACTGACTGTGAGTGTGACTTACTGTGACTGTGACTGACTGTGTGTGTGTGTGTGTGAGTGAGTGTGTGTGTGACTGACTGTGAGTGTGACTGAGTGAGTGTGACTGAGGGAGTGTGACTAACTGTGAGTGTGACTAACTGACTTTGCGTGTGACTGTTTATCAGGTGAGTGTGACTGTGTGTGTTTATCAGGTGTGTGTTTATCAGCTGTGTGTGTTTGTGTGTGTGTGTGTGTTGAAGTGATAAAATAAAACAAAATTCTGTATCAAAATTTATAGGCAAGACAAGTAGTTTGTTTAGGCTGGGTTGTATGAATTATAAACCTGCGCACATATTTTCAAAAGCACATAACTATAGAATCAATTCTGAATGAGCATGTGAACGCCGTCAGCGTTAATCACAGGTTCAGTTTAAAGTCTGATCATTTCGACGGAGGTGAATCAATCAAAGTTAACTTTAGCTGGAAATAACATTATTCAAGAACCGCTATAATGCCAAAACAATCTCTGTTACCTTAAATTATATGTTTATCTCTGTAAAGCTGCTTTGAAACAATCCATTGTTAAAAGCGCTATATAAATGAAGATGACTTGACTTGACTTGTTTATCAACTGTGTGTGAGTGTGTGTTTATCAGCTGTGAGTGTGTGTGTGTGTGTGTGTGTGTGTGTGTGTTTATCAGGTGTGTGTGTGTGTGTGTGTGTATGTATGTGGGTAATGTAGTTTAACCTAGCTGGAGTCAAATATGTTCATTTGTTTAATCTTCTCTCCAGGAGATCAATTTGGATTCTGAAGATTATTTAGAGTATGACTCCAACAATTTATAAAACATTGATATTAAAGTACTAAACGGCTTTTACTGGATATGAGTGTAAACTCTCGATCAGAGACGGAAGGAGATCGACAGGTTTATCAGTTTCAGAAAGGCATGCATTAGATCTGATCCTGAAGGCTTGACACCAAACATCTCATGATGATTTATTTCCTTTATTTTCCTGCGTTTATCATTTGTGTTAGACTGCAGCACAGACGGCAGAAGTCTCTCTCTCCTCGCGTGATTAACACACACGCACAGAGCTCCAGATGGACACACACACACACTGAGGTTGTCCTGTCGTGTAGCAATCAGTGTTTGTTTTAACAGCGAATCCAAAACCCAAACTGACAGTGTGTGGAATTAAACGGCAGTTCCTGTGAAGCGACTCAGAGTCCCGAGAGCGAAGGAGCCGCTCGCCGCTTCACCAGGAACTCTAATTAGTCCAATTGACCTTCGTGACCCTGCAGCAATTACAGCAAATCACTAGCAGATGCTCCTCAGTCTCAGTGTGTGTGTGTACATCTGGAGGTGTGTGTGTGTGTGTGTACATCTGGAGGTGTGTGTGTGTAAGTGAGTTTACATCTGAGAAATAATTTTTTCCAATGTTTCAATTCATTTTTACTTTATATGGGCATTTTATAAAGCCATTTTTAAACGTAATTATATGCATGCATCATCTTTCGTGTCAGTTTCATAGATTTAATCAAATTCAATTATAATAAGACACAATAGGGCTGTTACCAATCGAATTAAATCAGTATCTACAAAAGTCATCTCTGCAATAGAGAGGAAACACAGAAGTGATTTAGATGCGTACACACACACACACACACACTGTTGAATGCAGATCAGAGGAATAGAAGGATCATGTTACTCCTTCGCTATCTTTCTTAGGTTGGCTACCAATACATCTCAGGATACAGTATAAGATTCTGATGTACGTTTGAGCTTAAGGCCTGCGGTCAGGCGTAAGACGGAGATCATCAGACGAGTTTCTTCTGGCTGTTCCTCGAACTGATCCGTGATCTGGATTGGGGAATAATCTGCCATGGTTAGATCTTCCTTGACTCTTGATGTTTTTAGGACCGCTTAAAATCTTATGTTCTCTTTGGTATTTTAGTACATTAGTACATGGATGTTTTCATGTTTTGTCTCTTTGTTCTGTTGCTTTTTATTGCAATGTGCAGCAGTTCTGAACTACGGTGGTAGCCTGTAAGGTGCTATATGAATAAATCAACTAAACTAAATAATGTTTTAAGCATAAGACGTTGAATATTGATATTTAAAATGATTTAAAAGATACTTTAAATGTAAAATAAATTGAACCCGCCAGTAGGGGGCAGCAAGTCACCCTTAATGAGCGAGTCTTTGAGATAAAACCGATTCAGTCACGAAGCATGTGACTCTTAATCTGTCCTAGTAATTGAATCATTGATTCAACTGATTCGTTCAAAAAGATGATTCATTACAGTGTGTCTTTGTTTTGAACTATTTTCGTTGGCGAAATAGAGCAAAAACAGGCAATATGGTGTAAAATGTAAGTCACTTAATATTAACTTGTTTATTAAACTTGTATAAAATCAATATCACATTTGATATCTGGAGAAAATATTTGTGTGTGGGATATACTCAATGTCAAATCGCACATCGTTAAAACAATTATTACGATATTATCGCAGACGATATCGCACACCCTAGTTCAGTTTGTATGTGTGTTCAGTGTGAGTGTGTTCAGTGTGTGAGTGTGTTCATTGCGTGTGTGTGTCTAGTGTGTTGTACTAATAGCAGAAACTGATTGATCAGCTCTCGTCTCTGAAGATGGTAATTTCTGCAGCTCCTCCTGAAACAGGATTTTCCCAATTAATCACATTTACAGATTAGAGTTAGACGGATCGATCATCACATTTATGCCTGATCAATACTAATATGCTTATGCTAATAGCTGAAAATCCTCCTCCAGCGACACACACTGATGTCATATTCCTGCAGTCCCTCGTCACACACTTACACTGCGCACTATAACGCCATCCAGCATCTGAAGGCTTCTGTTCCTTCACACCATTACAGCTGATCATCCGGTCATGACCTGTCCAACATCACACACACACACACACACACCTGTCTTTGTGTTTGAAGTCCACTTTTTCTTGCTGCTATTAGTCTTTTCACACTGAAAATTTCAATATTTAGAGTAGTGCATGAATATGTGGATTGGGACGCTGGTTTATGGGCTGAGGAGTGTGTGTGTGGGGGTGGGGGTCCGTCATGTATTCAGACCAGCTGTTTCAGTGTGATTCGGTGTCGTCTCAAGGTCATGATACACACAGCGATGTTGCTCAGGCACTTTCCCACTGAGAATGGCCAACAAATTTATATCTGGATACCTTGGATCGGGACTGTGTCACTCACACACTCTCTCACACTCACACACACTCTCTCACACTCTCTCTCACACTCACACACACTCTCTCACACTCTCTCTCACACTCACACACTCTCTCACACTCACACACACTCTCTCACACTCTCTCTCACACTCACACACACAAACACTCTCTCACACTCACACACACACTCTCACACTCACACACACTCTCTCACACTCTCTCTCACACTCACACACACTCTCTCACACTCACACACACTCTCTCACACTCACACACACTCTCTCACACTCACACACACTCTCTCACACTCACACACACTCTCTCACACTCTCTCTCACACTCACACACACTCTCTCACACTCACACACACTCTCTCACACACACTCTCTCACACACTCTCTCACACTCACACACACTCTCTCACACTCTCTCTCACACTCACACACACACTCTCACACACTCTCTCACACTCACACACACACTCTCACACTCACACACACTCTCTCACACACACACTCTCTCACACTCACACGCACACTCTCTCACTCACTCACACACACAATCTCACACTCACACACACTCTCTCTCACTCTCACCCACTCTCTCACACTCACACACACTCTCCACACTCACACACTCTCTCACACACTCTCTCACACTCACACACTCTCACACTCTCTCACACTCACACACTCTCACACTCTCTCTCACACTCTCACACTCTCTCTCACTCTCACACTCAGACTCTCTCTCACACTCTCACACTCACACACTCTCTCTCACACTCACACACTCTCTCACACACTCTCACACTCTCTCACACACTCTCACACTCTCTCACACTCTCTCACACACACACACACACACACTCTCACACACACACTCTCTCACACACACACACACACACACACACCCTAAACAGGAAAGCAACCACCAATGTGGTCGCATCATCCAAGTGGATGCTCACACTGGTGCTGGTTGAGGAGAGAACCCCTGATATGATTGTAAAGCGCTTTGGGTGTACAGTAGTACATATGAAAGCGCTATATAAATGCCTCATTCATTTATTCATTCATTCAATGATGCCGAAACGTCCTCAGTTACGAGAGAAGCTCATGATCAGATGAGTCTCCTGATGATCTTGCTCTCTGTGGATCGTGTGAATCTGTGGCTCTTCTGTAATCGTGTCTCGTCAGTGAGAGACGAGAGATTCCTTCATTGTTTGTGTCTTAATTACTAATGGTGCGTCTTTTCTTCCGTCTCTCTTTTCAGCCGTTACTGAGACGTTTCTTCTCTAAAGCTGCAGACGAGCGGCTTTCACAATGAGATTAACTGAGCCTCATTGAGCCGCTAAGAGCATTAGTGTGTGTGTGTGATCCACGCTGAGCTCATATTTGTGTTGCTGAAATTAATTTGATGCCTCTTTTCATGTTAATCTGAGAGGGATTGATTTCTGCAGGACAAAGACGCGAGCGAGGAACTCTCTGAGAGCTTCGCTGTAGTTCTGTCAGCCGTTCCGGGTGTGTGTGTGTGTGTCGCTCTCTGAGTTTATACTTGTCTCTTTACCAGGAGCTTCGGTCTGAAGCCGTTCACAGTAGTTCTGCCACTGAACACACGATCTGCTGTTTCTAGGCTCCTCTTATACCAAACAAGCCACACAAAATACATTTCTTTATTCATCTTCAGATAAGTTAATCGCTGATTCAAAAAATTCTGGACAAGCACATTTTTTGTTGGAAATATAATTTATTCTGAAGCAATATTCCCATCAGTGTTCAGTCATCTTTGACATATTTAAATCTGTGTTCAGGTGTGTTCAGTAGTTCTGCTGGTGTGTGTTCAGTAGTTCTGCTGGTGTGTGTTCAGTAGTTCTGCTGGTGTGTGTTTTAGTAGTTCTGCTGGTGTGTGTTCAGTAGTTCTGCTGGTGTGTGTTCAGTAGTTCTGCTGGTGTGTGTTCAGTAGTTCTGCTGGTGTGTGTGTGTGTGTGTGTGTGTGTTTGTTTGACGCCTCAGACCGCCGGGTTTCTGTTTCTGCTGTTTTTCCTCGTTTCTTGCAAGAACGTCTCGTTCAATTAAAACTCTCTGAGAAAACACACTCCTGGTGTGTGATTAGCATGTGGTTGCAGCACAGGAGTGATGGACACTGAAACACTGTTCCTCTGCGGCTCTGATAGCAGCATCCCATGATGCAGTGCTGCGCTGAACAGCTGGATTACAGAGCGGCGTCTCTTTGCATCTGAATGCTGCTCTCTGTGTGTGTGTGTGTGTGTCTTGGCTTTCAGCGCCAGCTTAAGCTCTTCTGTAAATGTGTTCGCTCTAAATGACACACGGATCCCAGATTCCCGAGCCTGTAACGCTGAAGAAACACTTTACACTCGTCAGGCTGCTGAAACCTTCAGAAGAGAAATGTGATGAACGGCGAGATGCAGCAAACTCGAACACACACACACACACACACTCCTGAGACAGAGATTTGATTGACATTTGAGAGCAGATGTGACTATTGAACTTCTGTGAGAATAATCATCTGTTTATGTAGCACTTACTGTGTGTGTGTGTGTGTGTGTGTGTGAGAGTGTGTGAGAGTGTGTGTTTGTTTTTGTGTGTGTGTGTGTGTGTGTGTGTGTGTGTTTGAGTGCAGGTTAAATGTATGGCTGTTGTATTTAGTGGGGGTGTTTGATAGGCTGCAGGGATAGAACAGGGGTCAAAGGTCAGTTACAGTGCAGCAAGCGTGGAGTTCTCGCAGTGGAGTGAAACGACTGAATGTTTCCAGTAAATGTGATCAGAGTGTGTGTGTTTCCTCTTCCTCCTGCAGGCTGATGTCGCAGTCGCCACAGGAAGGGTTAATCGCCATAGCAGCGCGGCAGACTCAGGGCAAAGGTCAGCAGCTTCCATCAGCTCTCAGACAGCCGTTAACTCTGGTTTAATATGTGAACGAGCGTGTCAGTCATCAATGGTGTGTGTGTGTGTGTGTGTCCAGGCCGCGGAGGGAACGCGTGGTTGAGTCCTCTGGGCTGCGCAATGTTCTCTCTCCACCTGCAGATTCCTCTGAACTCTCGACTCGGACAGAGACTCCCGTTCCTGCAGCACCTCGTGGCCCTCGCTGTGGTAGAGTCTGTGAGAACACTGCCTGGATACGAGGTGCGCACACACACACACACACACACACACACTGCCTGGATACGAGGTGCACACACACACACACACTGCCCGGATACAAGGTACACACACACACACACACACACACACACATACACACTGCCTGGATATGAGGTGCACACACACACACACACACACACACACACACACACACACACTGGCCGGATACGAGGTGCACACACACACACACACACACTGCCCGGATACAAGGTACACACACACACACACACACACACACACACATACACACTGCCTGGATATGAGGTGCACACACATACACACACACACACACACTGAACTGAACCGGTGTTCATTTAGTTAACAAATAATTTATCCTAATTTTCGTCTACAACATTTTTTCACTGAAGAAAACGATATGATAACTAAAAAAAATCAGTTTTGAATGACAAAAACTATGATCAAAATCTATTGACATTTTCATCAACGGATAAAAACGAGAGGAAGATGTTAGGGAGGGATCTGGGAAGAGATGATGTCCTGCACATCTGAGCTGTAGTGTGCGGGATCCTGTGCCAATCCGATGGACTAGTCAAGGTTTGGCGGTTGCCAGGAGAACGGTACTTGCCTGACTGCATTGTGCCCAGTGTAAAGTTTGGGGGAGGGGGATTATGGTGTGGGGTTGTTTGGAGGGGGGGTTATGGTGTGGGGTTGTTTGGTGGAGGGGGGATTATGGTGGGGGGTTGTTTGGTGGAGGGGGGATTATGGTGTGGGGTTGTTTGGTGGAGGGGGGATTATGGTGTGGGGTTGTTTGGAGGGGGGGTTATGGTGTGGGGTTGTTTGGTGGAGGGGGGATTATGGTGGGGGGATTATGGTGTGGGGTTGTTTGGTGGAGGGGGAGTTATGGTGTGGGGTTGTTTGGTGGAGGGGGAGTTATGGTGTGGGGTTGTTTGGTGGAGGGGGTTATGGTGTGGGGTTGTTTGGTGGAGGGGGAGTTATGGTGTGGGGTTGTTTGGTGGAGGGGGAGTTATGGTGTGGGGTTGTTTGGTGGAGGGGGGGTTATGGTGTGGGGTTGTTTGGTGGAGGGGGAGTTATGGTGTGGGGTTGTTTGGTGGAGGGGGAGGTTATGGTGTGGGGTTGTTTGGTGGAGGGGGGGTTATGGTGTGGGGTTGTTTGGTGGAGGGGGGGTTATGGTGTGGGGTTGTTTGGTGGAGGGGGAGTTATGGTGTGGGGTTGTTTGGTGGAGGGGGAGTTATGGTGTGGGGTTGTTTGGTGGAGGGGGAGTTATGGTGTGGGGTTGTTTGGTGGAGGGGGGGTTATGGTGTGGGGTTGTTTGGTGGAGGGGGGTTATGGTGTGGGGTTGTTTGGTGGAGGGGGGGTTATGGTGTGGGGTTGTTTGGTGGAGGGGGAGTTATGGTGTGGGGTTGTTTGGTGGAGGGGGAGGTTATGGTGTGGGGTTGTTTGGTGGAGGGGGGATTATGGTGTGGGGTTGTTTGGTGGAGGGGGGATTATGGTGTGGGGTTGTTTGGAGGGGGGGTTATGGTGTGGGGTTGTTTGGTTGAGTTTGGTTGCACTCTGCTGATCGCCCCTGCTCCTGTCTGATCGCTGATCGATTGCTCCTGTCTGCCTCGCTGCCTGCTGTGTGTTTGTTTGCTTCGAGGCTGTAAGCTTCGCCTGAGCCTCGTATTTCTTTATGTTTTGAGCCATCATTTACTATCTAGTTGTTTATACTACTAAATACAGCTTACCCAACATCTCAGATTAACCTTACATCTCTAGCTTCCGTTATTGTTAACACAGCACGCTAGTAACTCGCTAACGTTAGCCTGCTAACGCGCCACCCGTGCGCTCATTTATTTATTTATTTTCTCTCGCACGCCCGCGCCTTTGAGTTCATAAAGTCCAGGTAAGTAAGAAATCAGTCAACAAACACGGTGAGTAATGTCTTCTTGTCCTGTTATTGTCACCTGTGTCACATGTCATATGTTTAGTATAGCCTTCTCCGATGGCAATATAGGATTTATATGTGATAAGTGCAAGGAGACAGTCAGGCTGACGGAGAAGATTTCAGAACTAGAGACACGCATCCAAACTTTAATTGAGGATGGTAAGAATGCTAGATCTTTAGATAGTGTTTTGGATGCGCCTAGCATAGTGAACTCTTTACATGATTCGGTTCCGGCTGAAGTAGAGCCCGTGCAGCAGGGCAGATGGGTGACCGTGAGAGATCGTTCTAGTCGCGGATCAAAGAACCACTCTTCCGTTCCGATTCCCATAACAAACCGATTTGCCCCACTCAGTGAAACACCCACTGAGAATTCTGTTGATTGTGCCCTGGTAATTGGTGATTCGATCACACGGAACGTGAAAATAGAGACACCAGCCACCATAGTCACATGTTTGCCGGGAGCCAGAGCGCCTGACATCAAAGCAAATTTAAAAGTGCTGGCTAATGCTAATCGTAAATTCTCTAAGATCATTATTCATGTCGGCACTAATGATGTTCGACTCCGCCAGTCGGAGATCACCAAAATTAATATTAAAGAGGTGTGTGAACTCGCAAGTACGATGTCAGGCACTTTAATTTACTCTGGCCCCCTTCCTGTACGCAGGAGTGATGAGATAGTTAGCCGATTGGCCTCACTGAACGGTTGGCTGTTGAAGTGGTGTCCGCAGAATAATATAAAATTCATAGACAATTGGAAAAGTTTTTGGGGCAAGCCTGATCTGTTGAAAAGAGATGGTATCCATCCCTCCTGGGCTGGTGCTGCTCTTCTCTCTAGTAATTTGGCTCATAGTCTTAGAGATAAAACATGACAATCTGGGGCTCAGGTCAGGAAGCAGACAGACTGGCTAATCCGACCGTCTGCTAGCGGCCTCACGTCACCAAGGTCAGATAAATCCCATCACATAGAGCCTCTTTCACCTAGATGTCATCATATAGAGACTGTGTCTGTTCCCCGAATTTGGAAATCCAAAAAACGTCAGGTTAAAAATTGAATTGATGTTCAACAAATAAAAAACAGATATAATACAGATGAGCAAATGATAAAGCTTGGGTTGCTGAATATTCGATCCCTTACTTCAAAATCTCTCATAGTTCATGATATGATTTCAGATTATAATCCTGATATGCTGTGTTTGACAGAAACCTGGCTAAAACCAAACGATTACATTATTTTAAATGAGTCAACCCCACAAGATTACAGTTATAAACATGAACCTCGTCTGAAAGGCAAAGGGGGAGGTGTTGCTGTAATTTATAGTAATATTTTCAAAACCACTAAGAAATCTAGCTTTAAATATACTTCTTTTGAAGTATTGGTGCTTAATGTAAAAATATATAGTGTAAACGATAAATCACATTTGAGAATTATGCTGGCTACTGTATACAGGCCACCAGGGCACCATAAAGATTTTATCAAAGAATTTGCGGACCTTCTATCAGAATTAGTATTGGCTGCAGATAAAGTACTAATTGTTGGTGATTTTAATCTACATGTAGATAATGAAAAAGATGCATTGGGATTGGCATTTAAAGACATTGTAAACTCAATTGGAGTTAGACAACACGTGTCAGGACCTACTCATCGTCGTAATCATACTCTAGATCTAATATTATCACATGGAATAAATGTTGATGCCGTTGAAATTCTGGAGCAGAGCGATGACATCTCAGATCATTATCTAGTCTCATGTAAATTACATTTAGCCAAGGCTGCAAAGCCGACTCCGTGTTATAAATACTTTAGACCTATAACTTCTGCCACTAAAGATTGCTTTATCAATAATCTTCCTAATCAGTTTCATCATCTCAGCATCCCGGATAGCTTAGAAGAACTTGATATTGCAACAGAAACGTTTAACTCTCTCTTTTCCTGCACTTTAGACGCAGTTGCTCCGTTGCGCTTAAAGAAGATTAAAGAAAATAGCCCAACGCCGTGGTACAGCGAGCACACCCGGGCCCTTAAGAGAGCAGCCAGAAAAATGGAGCGCAACTGGAAGAAAACTAAACTAGAGGTATTTCGGATTTCGTGGAAAGAGAGCTCGATTGCTTACAGAGAGGCTTTAAAAGCTGCTAGATCTGCTTATTTTTCAAACCTATTAGAAGAAAATAAACATAATCCAAGGTATTTATTTGAAACAGTGGCTAAACTAACGAAAAAGAAAGCTTCAAGCTCAGAAGTGTCCAAGCAACACAGCAGTGATGACTTTATGAACTTCTTCACTTATAAGATTGATAATATCAGGGACAAAATTATAACTATGCAACCGTCTACCACAGTATCGCATCAGGAAGTGCATTGTAGTCTCCCTGAGGAAAAATTTGATTCATTTGTTGCTATAGGAGAGGAAGAATTCTGCAAACTCGTTAATTCATCTAAATCGACAACTTGTATGTTAGATCCTATAATGACTAAGCTACTGAAAGAGATGTTTCCAGAGGTCATATATCCTCTTCTTCATATCATTAATTCATCTTTGTCTCTAGGATACGTACCAAAAACCTTTAAACTGGCTATGATAAAACCGCTTGTTAAAAAAACACAACTTGATCCTACAGAATTAGTCAATTACAGGCCGATCTCGAATCTGCCTTTTCTGTCAAAGATATAAGAAAAAGCAGTATCTTCACAACTATGTTCCTTTCTAGAAAGAAATGATATCTGCGAGGATTTTCAGTCCGGATTTAGACCGTACCATAGTACTGAGACCGCTCTCATTAGAGTCACAAATGATTTGCTCTTATCATCCGATCGTGGTTGTATCTCTCTATTAGTGTTACTCGATCTTAGTGCTGCATTTGACACAATTGACCACAACATTCTTTTAAATAGACTAGAAAACTATGTGGGCATTAGTGGAATTGCACTAGCATGGTTTAAATCATACTTAACTGACCGTTATCAGTTTGTAGCGGTAAATTAAGAGATGTCTTATCGATCACAAGTTCAGTATGGCGTACCACAAGGCTCAGTACTAGGACCGTTGCTGTTCACTCTGTACATGCTACCATTAGGAGATATCATTAGGAAACATAGGGTTAGCTTTCACTGTTATGCCGATGATACTCAGCTGTATATTTCTTCAAAACCCAACGAAACTTACCAATTCACAAAATTAACCGAATGCATAGCTGATATAAAAAATTGGATGACTAGTAATTTCCTACTACTAAATTCTGAAAAGACAGAGATTCTAATTATTGGACAAAAAACTTCCACACGTAATAACCCAGAATACTGTCTAACACTTGATGGCTGCTCTGTCAAGTCTTCGTCGTCGGTTAGGAACCTGGGTGTGCTCTTTGATACCAACCTTTCTTTTGAAAGCCACGTGTCTAGTATCTGTAAAACTGCATTTTTCCATCTTAAAAATATATCTAAAATACGCCATATGCTCTCATTGGGAAATGCGGAACAATTAGTCCATGCGTTCATGACCTCAAGGCTAGATTATTGTAATGCTCTACTGGGTGGTTGCCCTGCACGCTTAATAAATAAACTACAGCTAGTTCAAAACGCCGCAGCTCGAGTTCTTACCAGAACCAGGAAATATGACCATATTAGCCCGGTTCTGTCAACACTGCATTGGCTCCCTATTAAACATCGTATAAATTTTAAAATATTGTTGATTACCTACAAAGCACTAAATGGTTTAGCTCCGCAGTACTTGAGCGAGCTCTTAACGTATTATAGTCCTTCACGTCTATTGCGATCTCAAAATTCCGCCCAGTTGATAGTACCTAGAATATCTAAATCGACTGCTGGCGGTCGATCCTTTTCCTATTTAGCACCAAAACTTTGGAACAGTCTTCCTACCATTGTCCGGGAAGCAGACACACTCTGTCAGTTCAAAGCTAGACTAAAAACACATCTCTTTGACCTAGCATACACATAACACACTATAGACTTCTATAAATTCAATGTTAGGCTGCATAGATTAGGTCAGCCGGAACTGGGAACACTTCCCTTAAATCTTGATGTACTCGCTACATCATAAGAAGAATGGCATCTACGCTAATATTAGTGTCTTTGTTTATCCCGAGGTTTTCCCGCAGCCTGACGGATCCAGGCCGTGTCCAGATCTGACGAAGGAGATCCGCCTGGACCCGATGACAATGCAGTGCTGAAGTGTCCACTATCCTCTCCCTATGGAGGATCCCTTTCCCACTCTACAGATAAAGTGTTGTGAATTCCGGCTCGCGTACCCCGAAGTGATAAAATAAAACAAAATTCTGTATCAAAATTTATAGGCAAGAAAAGTAGTTTGTTTAGGCTGGGTTGTATGAATTATAAACCTGCGCACATATTTTAAAAAGCACATAACTATAGAATCAATTCTGAATGAGCATGTGAACGCCGTCAGCGTTAATCACAGGTTCGCGTTTAAAAGTCTGATCATTTCGACGGAGGTGAATCAATCAAAGTTAACTTTAGCTGGAAATAACATTATTCAAGAACCGCTATAACGCCTAAACAATCTGTTACCGTAAATTATATGTTTATCTCTGTAAAGCTGCTTTGAAACAATCCATTGTTAAAAGCGCTATATAAATGAAGATGACTTTGGTGGAGGGGGAGTTATGGTGTGGGGTTGTTTGGTGGAGGGGGGATTATGGTGTGGGGTTGTTTGGTGGAGGGGGAGTTATAGTGTGGGGTTGTTTGGTGGAGGGGGGGGGTTATGGTGTGGGGTTGTTTGGTGGAGGGGGGGTTATGGTGTGGGGTTGTTTGGTGGAGGGGGGTTATGGTGTGGGGTTGTTTGGTGGAGGGGGGATTATGGTGGAGGGGGGGTTATGGTGTGGGGTTGTTTGGTGGAGGGGGTTATGGTGTGGGGTTGTTTGGTGGAGGGGGAGTTATGGTGTGGGGTTGTTTGGTGGAGGGGGGGGTTATGGTGTGGGGTTGTTTGGTGGAGGGGGGGTTATGGTGTGGGGTTGTTTGGTGGAGGGGGGGTTATGGTGTGGGGTTGTTTGGTGGAGGGGGGATTATGGTGGAGGGGGGGTTATGGTGTGGGGTTGTTTGGTGGAGGGGGGATTATGGTGGAGGGTTGTTTGGTGGAGGGGGGGTTATGGTGTGGGGTTGTTTGGTGGAGGGGGGGTTATGGTGTGGGGTTGTTTGGTGGAGGGGGGTTATGGTGGAGGGTTGTTTGGTGGAGGGGGGGTTATGGTGTGGGGTTGTTTGGTGGAGGGGGGGTTATGGTGTGGGGTTGTTTGGTGGAGGGGGGGTTATGGTGGAGGGTTGTTTGGTGGAGGGGGAGTTATGGTGTGGGGTTGTTTGGTGGAGGGGGGGTTATGGTGTGGGGTTGTTTGGTGGAGGGGGGTTATGGTGTGGGGTTGTTTGGTGGAGGGGGGGGTTATGGTGTGGGGTTGTTTGGTGGAGGGGGGGTTATGGTGTGGGGTTGTTTGGTGGAGGAGGGGTTATGGTGTGGGTTTGTTTGGTGTAGGGGGGGTTATGGTGTGGGGTTGTTTGGTGGAGGGGGGATTATGGTGGAGGGGGGGTTATGGTGTGGGGTTGTTTGGTGGAGGGGGAGTTATGGTGTGGGGTTGTTTGGTGGAGGGGGGGTTATGGTGTGGGGTTGTTTGGTGGAGGGGGGGGTTATGGTGTGGGGTTGTTTGGTGGAGGGGGGGTTATGGTGTGGGGTTGTTTGGTGGAGGGGGGTTATGGTGTGGGGTTGTTTGGTGGAGGGGGGATTATGGTGGAGGGGGGGTTATGGTGTGGGGTTGTTTGGTGGAGGGGGGGTTATGGTGGAGGGGGGGTTATGGTGTGGGGTTGTTTGGTGGAGGGGGGGGTTATGGTGTGGGGTTGTTTGGTGGAGGGGGGGTTATGGTGAGGGGTTGTTTGGTGGAGGGGGGGTTATGGTGTGGGGTTGTTTGGTGGAGGGGGGGTTATGGTGAGGGGTTGTTTGGTGGAGGGGGGGTTATGGTGTGGGGTTGTTTGGTGGAGGGGGGGTTATGGTGTGGGTTTGTTTGGTGGAGGGGGGGTTATGACAGCGGAGACTGAGAGCTTCTCGTCCAACATCAGTGCCGGACCTCACTAATGCACTTCTAGAAGAATAATTCCCATAAACACACTTCTAAACCTTGTGGAAAGCCTTCCCAGAAGAGTTGAAGCTGTTATAGCTGCAAGGGGTGGAGCAACTCCATATTAAACCCAACGGATCTGGAATGGGATGCCATTAAAGTTCATGTGCATGTAAAGTCAGATGTCCCAAAACTTTTGCCAATATAGTGTATCTCACAGCTGGTAAATCTGTGTCTGTATCGCAGGTTAATAGACGTTTGCTCCAGGAGTAGATCATGAGTTTGGACATTTTAGAGAATTGATGCATTACAATTGAACTAAACCCATTAGATTTTAGTCGACCAAAACAAACAGTTCAGATGATTAAAATATGACTAAAACTAAATCAAAATTTGTTGTCAAAATGAACACTGCACTGAACACACACACACACACACACACACACCCTTCTTCGAGGTGAAGCGGCGAATCACATGACTCACATTCCTCTTTCTGCTGTAACTCGTGTTCTGCTGTAGTTAAAGAGAATATTGCTGTGCCTGTGATGTTCCTCATGTGAGTGTGTGTGTGTGTGTGTGCAGGACGTGGACCTGCGGCTGAAGTGGCCTAATGACATCTACTACAGTAACCTGATGAAGCTGGGCGGGGGTCTGGTGAACTCCAGCCTGACGGGTCAGAGCTTCCGGCTTCTGATCGGTACGTCTCGCTTGGTTACGGTTCACACTTCACCGTCAGTGTCACGCGTGACGTCTCTCCTGTGTCCCTCAGGCTGCGGCTTCAACGTGAGCAACAGCAACCCGACGGTCTGCATCAACGACCTGGTGCGTCAGCAGAACCGCGAGCAGAAGCGCAGTCTGGAGCCGCTGGAGCCGGAGCAGCTCATCGCCCGGGCCGTCACACTGCTGGAGCGCTTCGTCTCGGACTTCCAGCTGCGCGGGTCAGACACACTGCTGCCGCTCTACTACAGCCGCTGGGTGCACGGGTGAGTGTGCGTGTGTGTTTCAGGGGCCTGACGTGTGTGTGTGTGTGTGTGTGTTTCAGGGGCCTGACGTGTGTGTGTCTGTTTCAGGGGCCTGACGTGTGTGTGTGTGTGTGTGTGTGTGTGTGTTTCAGGGGCCTGATGTGTGTGTGTGTTTTTTTCAGGGGCACGCGTTTGCGTCTGTGGAGTGAGGACGGGCCGGAGGCCGAGGTTCTGGGTCTGGATGAGAGCGGTTTTCTGCAGGTGTCGACAGAAGATCAGATCGTGACGCTGCAGCCGGACGGAAACTCCTTCGACATGATGAAGAACCTCGTGGTGATCAAGAGCAGATGAAGAGCAGAGGAAGACTCACACAGAGGAAGAGCAGAGGAAGACTCACACAGAGGAAGAGCAGAGGAAGACTCACACAGAGGAAGAGCAGAGGAAGACTCACAGCAGGAACGTTTGCTTCCAGACCGTGAGATGATGCTGTTCTCCACTCGTCACGCGGGACTCAACCAGAACAAATGTGAATCTTTGACACTGACATTTCTTCAGAATAACATTTATTCTGTTAACAGCCATTGACTTTTACACACACGTCCTCCTGTATATGGGCTTTAATATGAGCAATATTTTCCTCAAGTCTCATTCAGAGTTTAAAGTAACAGATTACAGAGAACACACACATCGCATCACACTCGTCCTTCTCAACGGAAAATACAGGCATTGATTTGAATTGGTTAGGCAGAAAAACATCACGATTCTGTGATTCCTCCTGTGAAGAGTTCCTGCTGTCGAGGATCTGAGGAGTGTGAGTGTGTGTGTGTGTGTGTGTGAGTGTGAGTGTGTGTGAGCGGCTGTTGCTCTGAGCACTGAGCTTACGGTCTAAACACTCGCTCTCTCTGACTGACACTTGTTAAAACTTTTCATTGTTATTTCTCTTTAGATTTTGAGGTGATTTGTTTGTTCGTAAATCAGGTTGTGTTAGATCTGTCAATATCACTCAATATTTTGTAATGATTCATTGTTTGTAAACCGATATATGGATGATCGCTTTAAAAGAACACATTCCTGAATTGTAAAAAATTAAATAAAATGATTGTGACTGACACGTTGTGTGTGTATTCCATCAGTGAAGTGAGAGAGTGTGTGTGTGTGAGAGAGAGAGTGTGTGTGTGTGAGTGTAAGAGAGAGAGTGTGTGTGTGTGTGTACTGGCATTGTCCCGTTCCTCCCTCTATATCCAGCAGCTCGTGTGTGTGTGTTTGAGAGAGATTGTGTGTGTGTGTGTGTGTGTGTTTGAGAGAGAGAGAGAGAGCGAGTGTGTGTGTGTGAGTGAGAGAGTGTGTGTGTGTGTGTGTGTGTGTGTGAGTAAGAGAGTGTGTGTGTGAGTGAGAGAGTGTGTGTGGGTGTGTGTGTGAGTAAGAAAGTGTGTGTGTGTGTGAGTGTGGGTGTGTGTGTGTGTTTGAGAGAGATTGTGTGTGTGTGTGTGTTTGAGAGAGAGAGCGAGTGTGTGTGTGAGTGAGAGAGTGTGGGTGTGTGTGTGTGTGTGTGAGTGTGTGTGTGTGAGTGAGAGTGTGGGTGTGTGTGTGTGTGTGAGTAAGAGAGTGTGTGTGTGTGAGAGTGAGAGAGAGTGTGTGTGTGTGTTTGAGAGAGATTGTGTGTGTGTTTGAGAGAGATTGTGTGTGTGTGTGTGTGTGTTTGAGAGAGAGAGAGAGAGTGAGTGAGAGAGTGTGGGTGTGTGTGTGTGAGTGAGAGTGTGTGTGTGTGTGTGTGTGAGTAAGAGTGTGTGTGTGTGAGAGAGTGTGTGTGTGTGTGTGTGTGTGAGTAAGAGAGTGTGTGTGTGTGTGTGTGAGTAAGAGAGTGTGTGTGTGTGTGAGAGTGAGAGAGAGTGTGTGTGTGGGTGTGTGCTGGCAGTGTCCCGTTCCTCCCTCTATATCCACAGCTCATCCATCATCTACACCTCGTGCTTCAGTTCCGTCTCTCGTCTTGATGAGGTGAAAGTATCCCTGCGATCTCTAGACTCAGATCTCCACCTCATCACTGACACACACGTCTGCGGCCGCTTCCTCACACTCGCCGCGACCCGTGTTCGGGCAGCGATGCGGTTCCTCCGGTGGGCCGGCCTCGAGTGCGTCTCTAGAACTCATTAAGCAAACAGCTCTCAGATCCACAATATCCTGTTAAACAATTTCAGCTGCAGGGTCTGGAGGTCAGCGCCGTCTCTCATCTCTCCCCAGAGACTGCTCTTCCTCACAGTCTTCCTCAGCAAACAGAGCCGTATTAGCCCTCGCCCGAGGAGTCGGGCTTCATCAAACGCCGGAGCTTTTCTCAGATGAAAGTTCCTGCACCAACAATAATAAAATTAATAATGACGCTTTTGAGAATCATTGCTTTTGATGGACGTTTTGTTGCTGGGAGACGCTCACGTGTGTCACCTCATGTTTATTGCGTTTCTAAGCAAACTAGTTCCAGTCATTTAGTAACTGCATTAGTCAGACCATAAATAATCAAGCTATGATGCGGTAAACATGCCATCGCTTGAAGATAGCAGCTAAATATCAGCACTCAGACAACAGAAAACCGGACCCAATAAATTGTTTTTCTTCAGATGTCCATAGAAATCATATAATTCCAGCTCTGTATGGAAGGCAATGTTTAAAATGTCCTCATTTAAAGATGAATTATGACATATTCCCCTGGTTTCACAGAACAGGCTTAAACTAATCCAGACTAAAATGCATGTTTGAGCTGTTTTAACTGAAAGCATCTCTTAAAACATGTGCCATTGTGTTGTCTCGAGATGACATCAGTAATGTTTGTTTCTAAGGCACGTTTATAAAAGCTGCTTAAATGCCCTAATCCTGGCTTAATTTAAACCTCGTCTGTGAAACAGGGCCATCGTGTTAGTCAGTTTGATCTTCAGAGTCTTTGGTAGTTTAAAGTCCTGAAGAGTGAAACTCTGATCTGTCCAATCACGTGAGTCTGGGGCGGGACTATCAGTCCAACTGACCAATGACCGATGAGGAGGCTGTAATCCACACTTCAGTTCTGAGGTTTGTCTGTAGTTACAGAAATCCTGCTGAAACATTTGCTTTTAAATGGTTAAAATAGATTAAATGTTTTCATTTGGTAAATAATGGCACAAAGAGTGTTTCAAATACAATATGTGGATCATTGTGTGACTTGCATATCTGAGAGTTTGGTGAACTCTCTGAGACCCTCTGAGTGTTCATCTGGAGACCCTGAGTCACGAAGCGTACTTCAGCTTCTTCCTCAGCGTTCCGGAGAGGATGCTGTAGTGTCCCGATGAACTGGCTGCACAACGGGAGAAATATATTCCATACCTGACGTTCTTTATGTGTGATCAGAACATCTGCAGCTTTGCATAAGACGGTAGAAGAGGTCGGAGGTCAGTGCGATCGGACGGCGCGTCACCTTTCGTTGCTGATGATGACCGACGTGCCGATGCAGTGAGGAGCGCGGGGTCCGTCGGGACCGGGGCTCTGGGTCCGGTACAGGTACGGGCGGGGTCCGTCGGGAGCGCTCTGGGTCCGGTACAGGTACGGGTTCCCCTCCTCGCTCAGAGTGCAGGGTCCGGCAGGGAAAGGGCCGCGTTTGGACATAACATGGTGGAGGTTCAGAGAGACGTACGGACTCTGTGTCGTTCCCAGCAGCCTCTTCTCCTCCAGGTCATGATCCGAGAGCCTGTCCTCGTACGGCCTGCGCTGACCGAAGCCCTGGTTCTGGTTCTGCCCGGGTTCCTCTTTAAACGCAGCGGCGGGTCTAAAGCCTCCGGGCAGAAGCTGAGCTGCGAACGCGCCGTCGGCCGGCGGACCTGATGAACACACAGCTGGTTAGATGTGCGGGTCGCTTTCTGTGACTCTAGTACATTCATGACCTCAGAACGATTCAATTCGATTCACAATGAAATTCGTTATTAAAGGTGACATTTTATTAAAGGCCCCTTTTCAGATAATATAATATAGATAATATAGATAATATAAAGTAATATAATAGACTATATAATAGATAATATAACTAGTATTATAAATCTATGGTGTCCCAGAATGTGTGTCTGAAATTTCAGCTCAAAATACCAGATCATTTATTATAGCTCGTCAAATTTGCCCCTTTTTGGGTGTGAACAAAAACGCGCCGTTTTTGTGTGTGTCCCTTTAAATGCAAATGAGCTTCAGAGACTCCGGCAATAACAACACAGGCCAATCTCACTGATCCAGAATCAGGAGTAACCAGCAGCGAGTGCAGCCTTACGGAGAGACTCAGGGAGAGCTTCACTTTTACACGTTTCTGAATGTTAGCGGAGACATTTGTGTAGTTGTTGTGGAGTTACACTGATCATCTCCTCATCATGTTGAACTCTTCCACAAGTGTCCACAGTTCCTGAGGTGTTTATAAGACAGCGGTGACATGTTCTGGTCAATAGTGTTCAGTGTCGTCTGTGCTCAACCACAGAACAGTTTCAGGCGTCGCTGGATCTTCTCCAGTGCGTTAGAACTGGTCTCTGTCGGCGCTCGCCGAACCCAATGTCGCTGGTGTGTGTAAACGTGCAGATTAAGGGCCGGTGATATTATAATAAGATCCTCTTCATACGCCAGAAGAGCTGTGTAATCTGATCGGCTTATTTTATAACATGCTTGCAGAGAAAGGCTCACCAGAACAGAGTTACTGGGTTTCACTTTTCATGTTTTCTGGGTTGGTAGAAGCACCGGGGACGCGATTATAGCACTTAAACACGGAAAAAGTCTGATTTCCATGATATGTCCCCTTTAATTCACACATGTAACTGATTTCATGTTTAGATATTATACTGTGTACTAGTTTAGCAGTTCCTTTGGTTTTTAGCTTGAATTTGGGGTTTAATGGTCACTTAACTCTTTCCACGCCATTGACAAAAATGTTTTATTGATACTGTAGGCGGCGCTATAACTTCTAAACGAGTAGAGAATCTACAGAGTGAGTGTGTGTGTGTGTGTAGGTACCTGAGAATGCGCTGCACGCAGGAGTTTGCAGGTGCGCCGCAGGTTTGTTAGCGCAGCTCCAGGGCGACTGCAGTGAGGAGAGGACGGGTCGTCTGGAGGAGATCGAGGTCACCGGTGCTTTCCGGCAGTCGCTGGAGGCCTGCGTCTGCGTGTGTGTGTGTGTGTATGCGTACGACAGAGGCAGCGTGTGAGACGGCTCCTGGACGTGCATCAGTGAGACGGGGCTCTGCTGGCAGCTCTTCCAGGACGGAGACTCCAGCGAGGTCTGGAAACCACACACACTCGACGTCACATTCCCAGCTGAGTCTGTCAGCACCCTCACCTGCGGATACGGGCATGCTTTGGCTTTGCTTTTGAGTTTGGCTGCTTTGGCTTTCAGCTGTTTGCGTGAGTCCTGAGGAGCTGCGAGACAGTTCTTATAGGACAGAGACAGTCTGGATCGGCTCTGGTCCTGAGAGAGCTGCATCTCTTTATATTCCACATCCCTGCGGAGAGAGAGGCACGGCATCAGAGCGAGCGGTTCTGGCTGAACACTGCTGTGAGGGAGGTCAAAGGTCAGGAGGTCAAAGCCAAAGGTCACTTACGTGAGGACGTAGTTGACGCTGACGATGCAGTGCGGTCGAGACGAGCGGCTGTTGTGGACGATGGTGGCACAGCTCTGCATCCAGACCCAGCCGCCATGTTTCGACAGCAGACGGTAGTACTTGGTGGTGACCTGCCCCTTCACCAGCACTGAGACACACACACACACACAGCTTCACTAGGGTTTCCATGCAAACGCTGCTCAGATGTGTCAGTAGAACGAACACATTCATGCTGCGGCTGTAGATGATCTACAGTGTGTGTGAAGCGACTCACGTAGATGATGTGCGTATCGCAGCTGGAAGACGTCGCAGCCGTGGACGTGATGGTAGAGAGTCTTCTCAATCAGATCCTGCGGCTCATACCCGGTTAACTCCGCCACCCTGACACACACACACACGTTCAGATGAAAGAGACTCCTTCTGCTTCTACCAACGGCTTTAAATGGTTAAAAATCACAGCTGATGTTTCTTCCGGTTGGTTCCAGACTGTAAGTATGATTGGTGCATTCAAGTCCTCCTGGGAAGTTTGTATTTACAAGTTGGAAAGGTCCAAATTCAATGTCAAGTCACTTTGATTGGAGCAAGATTGCGACGTACCATTTCTACAAAAATTCAGCAAGATTTTTTAACTCTACTACAAAATTATGATTAAAGAATGCATCTTTTGTTTTGTTTGTATTTATTTTAAGGAGATGATGTAAATTGTATCGTTATATATCATTTTGTACATGCAATTTAGCTAGTTTTATTGTAAATGGAAAAAATACTTTCATTCATTTCAACAAATTGACCATCGATACAGAATCTGTTGCTACACGAGGCTCTTCCTCAGTGTTTCCGTCTCGTTTTACAGCACAAAAGCAAAATCACTGAAGATATTAAATATTGCTTACTGAAAAACTGATCAAAATCAAATGACGTGCTCAAAACAAGTACAAATATCTGCCAGAAAAATTATCTTAATTTGAAGGGGAAACATGCCATGACACCATTGGCAGATATTTTTAAGCACAAACTCACTTAATTTTTCATAAAACAAGACTTAATATCTTCACTCATTTTGCTTCTCCAGTAAATGATACACTATATATATATACAGGGATGCAGCTGCTCGGCCATGGAAAGCCATTCCATGAAGCTCTACACACTGTTCTTGAGCTCATCTGAAGGCCACAGAAGTCTGGAGGTGCAGAAAGTTGGCGACTTCTGCACACTGTGAGCCTCAGCATGCGCTGACCCCGCTCTGGGATTTTACATGGCCTAACACTTCGTGTTCCCAATTGCTTCCACTTTGTTATAATACCACTAACAGTCGACCATGGAATATTTCATAGTGAGGAAATTTCATGAATGGAGTTATTGCACTGGTGGCAACCGATCGCGGTCCCACGCTTGAGTTCACTGAGCTCCTGAGAGCGACCCGTTCTTTCACAGGTGTGTGTAGAAGCGCCTGTGTGCCTAGTGCTTGATTTATACACCTGTGGCCATGGAAGGGATTGGAACACCTGAATTCAATGATTTGGAGGGGTGTCCCAATACTTTTGGCAATATAAAGTATCTTGATTTTAGAATGGGTTAGATATTTATGCTGAAAAAGACAGAAACACTGATGTTCGCAATGTTCGACTGGTAAATACGATCTTTCCGACATGACTTGAATGCACCGTATTAGCTGTGGAAGTGAAAGTTGAGCGCTACACTGTGTGTGTGAGTGTGTGTGTGTGTGTGTGTGTGTGCTGTGAGAGACAGTGTTCAGAGTTCAGCCGAATCTCACCTGCTGTCCAGGAAGATGAGTTTGAGATCGAGACTCGCGCGGAACATGAACATGTTGCTGTGGAGTTTGATCTCCGTCACACCGCTGGGAGGAAGAGACTGACCGACGGCCACCAGACCCACGATCTGATAGCAGGACTCGTACAGAGACACATCCATCATGACCTGACGGAGCTTCAGGTACCCGCTGCAGTGAATCACCTGTGAGCATCAGAATGGTTCAGTGTTTCGTGTGTGTGTGTGTGGAGGTGACAGTAACTGTAAGTGCTTTTGTATCTTTTGACTTGACTTGACTGTTAAACTGTGCTCACATGCTAGAATCATGTGGTGAAGTCTCGTTTGTTTGCGTTTGGGTAAACAGTTTTGATAGTGAGGCGTGTCCAGCTGTATTCAATCACGACATTTCAGGCGGGTATAAAATCAAGTAGTAAACCACAGCAGCGGACGTGAGAAGTGTGAAGACTCTACCTGCGCGGCGACTCCGAGCAAGGACACCGACAAGGCACTTGAGTATTTTTGAGTACTTTTTATATACAACTTGTTGTCATCTTTCTGTTTGTGACCTCTCTTCACTATCTGCTTCCAAATCCCTACCATTAAAGGCCCCATTTCCACTGCATGGTTCAAGTGACCCAAATCTGATTTTTTCCTCTCATGTGGCACAGATCGTGTATGACCGGTGAACATGTAAGTAGGAAAAAAACGCATTGATTACGATTTTCTCAGATCGGATTCAGGCCTCACTCATATGTGGTAATAAATCGGATGTGAATCGGATACGTGCATTTGCGTGTGCCATGTAAGCAGACAAATCGGATATTCCCCAGTAAATGCAAGTTGTACGTCATTAAAAAAGTGACGTCAACTCAGGTGGACACCACCAACTGAGATCACATGGCTTATTTTAGGCACGATGGAGGACGAAAGATACACACAGTGGAGCAATGCGGAGGTTTCATGTTTTTTGTGTGTTTGAGGCGAAGAGACAGTGCAGACAAAAATGCAGGGCTGTTACAGAAACAAATTCGTGTTTGAAGACATTTCACGAGATGGGGAGGCACGGTTTTAAGCGCTCGTGGCTACAGTGCCAACAAGGGCTCTCCTCTTTTTTCTCCGCCGTACGAGACCAATGTTTTGATGACTTTTCAAAATATTGTGGAAAGCAAAACACTGGATCATTTTATTCGCATCTGCATCCGTTGCATTTCGTGCTGTTTTACTTCCTTTTCCGGGTCAGAACGTCTACATTTGGTAATTTCAGCAGTGTACACTCACCTAAAGGATTATTAGGAACACCATACTAATACTGTGTTTGACCCCCTTTCGCCTTCAGAACTGCCTTAATTCTACGTGGCATTAATTCAACAAGGTGCTGAAAGCATTCTTTAGAAATGTTGGCCCATATTGATAGGATAGCATATTGCAGTTGATGGAGATTTGTGGGATGCACATCCAGGGCACGAAGCTCCCGTTCCACCACATCCCAAAGATGCTCTATTGGGTTGAGATCTGGAGACTGTGGGGGCCATTTTACTACAGTGAACTCATTGTCATGTTCAAGAAACCAATTTGAAATGATTGGGAGCTTTGTGACATGGTGCATTATCCTGCTGGAAGTAGCCATCAGAGGATGGGTACATGGTGGCCATAAAGGGATGGACATGGTCAGAAACAATGCTCAGGTAGGCCGTGGCATTTAAACGATGCCCAATTGGCACTAAGGGGCCTAAAGTGTGCCAAGAAAACATCCCCCACACCATTACACCACCACCACCAGTCTGCACAGTGGTAACAAGGCATGATGGATCCATGTTCTCATTCTGTTTACGCCAAATTCTGACTCTACCATCTGAATGGCTAAACAGAAATCGAGACTCATCAGACCAGGCAACATTTTTCCAGTCTTCAACTGTCCAATTTTGGTGAGCTCTTGCAAATTGTAGCCTCTTTTTCCTATTTGTAGTTAGGCATGTGCCGGTATCAAATTTTCGTGCTGCGATTAATTGAATGAGCTTTTATCACGGTATACGGTATTATCACGATATTTTAATTGCTCAAGAGAAACAGATGGATTGCAGGTATCTAAAAAAACAACTTGCATCACAATGTGTAATTGTGATTTTCAAAACATGGTAACTAAACAGAATTTTATTAAGTTTAGTGACAACGTGTTACAATGTTTACATGGTACAATGACTGGTAGGTTACTGTTTGTATTATTCAAATAAATTATTGTATTTGATTTTAATCTTAATTCAATATTGACTCATTTGGATAAATATTAGGTAGGCTACAGTCTGCATGTTAATTTTTCTCAAGAAAAAAATATATCTCACATAATGCTGTAAACAGAGAGAAATTAAATATAATGCGGTTTTCATTATAATACAATTATGTAATGACAAGTAAACATATAATTAATATGTAATAAAGTGCACATATTTAGCAAAATGACAATTTTTTCTAGTCAACTAAAGTGCTGGTCATTAAATGGCTTTCCTGAGGTAAATGTAACGTTCTGTGACATAACTGTTCTCCTGCAGTTTTATTGACCTCTTTCCGTGAAAAACACTGATTGATCGACATTTTGTATGAGGCATAAACCTTAAGGTAAGTTGTACTGTATCTTTAAATAAAAAGTAACAGATGATCGGTTTACTTGAACTGAGGCGCAGCGATCTGTCACAATGGACAGAACCTTTTTTTTTCATATCAAAAGTAACCTGCTCTGTCTAGTCTGTCGGTGTCAGTGTCCTCTTTGCTCCGCGATTTTTCTCTTCTTTCGTGTGAAAAGTGTCAATTCCGTAAAGCGGCTTTCAGACAGAACGCGGAACGCGATTTGCTATTTTGCAAATAAAAAGTTGAACTATTTTTAACTTTGACCCCGGCGTGCTTTGGTCGACGCAGCAACAAAACGTTGCTGCGAGTATTCTGCGTCCTGTCTGAAAGGCGCTTGAGTCTCAAGTTGAATGCGTGAGAGTTAGCAGCCCTGCGGGGGGTAAATCGTCGGCAGCGTTCCTCCTTCCGCCATGCTTCTACTCCATGTGATGATTGTTTACATTAGACTAGAGTGCGCTCTGCGCCGCGTGCACACAGTGCTTATACATGTGGGGATTGTTTACATCAGAGTGCGCACGTGTTTTGCAGAGCATATACGCAGTGTTTAAGCGGTTGATAGAAAATTAGCTAATGCGTGTTCTAAAAGTCTAAATTCAAATCTATTATTTTTCACAGTATTTTGAAGTGGCCGCGATAACAATATCGTGCATATTCATTACCGCGATTTATCGCATTACCGAATACCGGCACATGTCTATTTGTAGTGGAGATGAGTGGTACCCGGTGGGGTCTTCTGCTGTTGTAGCCCATCCGCCTCAAGGTTGTGCGTGTTGTGGCTTCACAAATGCTTTGCTGCATACCTCGGTTGTAACGAGTGGTTATTTCAATAAAAAGTTGCTCTTCTATCAGCTTGAATCAGTCGGCCCATTCTCCTCTGACCTCTAGCATCAACAAGGCATTTTTGCCCACAGGACTGCCGCATACTGGATGTTTTTCCCTTTTCACACCATTCTTTGTAAACCCTAGAAATGGTTGTGCGTGAAAATCCCAGTAACTGAGCAGATTGTGAAATACTCAGACCGTCACTTTTAAAAGATGATGTAAGCGGGTCGTCAAAAAAAATCGGATATAGTCAGAAAATCGGATTTGGGCATCAAGACCTGCAGTGTAAATGCAGCCTAACACACAAAAATCTAATTTCACACATAGGAGGCTGTGCAATCCTAACAACCGGCGTACCTTTCCAGTGTCTTCTAGTACTTTAATCTTTTCTCCACTCTTACATCATGCTTGGACAACTTCTGCCCCCTTTCCGCCACACCCTTTGCACCCTGGTTTTCTGATGTTCTCCGTGAATATCGTTCTAAACTCAGGGCTGCAGAGAGGTAGTGGCGCAAATCGAAAGATCCTACTGACCTTGGTCTTTATCAATCCCTCCTCTCTTCCTTCTCTGCTAATGTCTCTACTGCTAAAATGACTTACTATCACAACAAAATTAACAATTCTTCTGACTCTTGCACGCTTTTCAAAACCTTCTCCTCTCTTCTTAACCCTCCTCCTCCTTCATCCACCATAACAGCGGACGATTTTGCCACATTCTTCATAAATGAAACAATCACCATTGGCAGCCAATTCTCCACCCACAAACTGACACACACATCTTAACAGCAAAAACACACTCTCTTCCTTCTCTTCACTCTCAGAGGCAGAAGTCCCTACTACCTGTCCGCTTGATCCTATTCCCACTCATCTATTTCAAGCCATTTCTTCCTCAGTTGCACTCACTCGTATCATCAACACCTCTCTTCACACTGGTATCTTTGCCACAGCAGAGGCTCTGATAACCCCATTGCTTAAGAAACTCACTCTGAATCCAGCATATCTGGAAAATTACAGACCGGTATCCCTTCTTCCATTCATTGCTAAAACACTTGAACGAGTCGTGTTCAATTAAGTCTCTACGTTTCTCACACAGATCAACCAGTCTGGTTTCAGAAGCTTCACTTAACTGAGATGGCCCTGCTTCCAAATCCTCAGTTGTCATCCTGCTGGATCTGTTGCTAATTTTGACACAATTAACCACCAGATCCTCCTGTCAACCCTCATGATGAAGGGCATCTCAGGAACAGCACTACAATGGTTCAGGTCTGACCTCTCAGCAGGTCCTTCAGGCTGTCGTGGAGGAGTGAGTGTCTAAGACCCAACATCTAGCTACTGGAGTGCCTCAGGGCTCAGTGCTGGGACCGCTTCTCTTCTACAACTACTCATCAGTAGGATCTCTCATTCAGTCATTCATCAACATGATTTTTCCTATCACTGCTACACTGACAACACACAACTCTTTCTCTCACTCCAGCCGGATGATCCGATGGGAGCTGCTCGCATCTCAGCCTGCCTGACAGACATCTCTGGCTGGATGAAGGACCACCCACTTCAACTAAACCCAGTGAAGACAGAGCTACTTGTGGTCTCGGCCAACCCAATACTTCATCACAACTTCTCCATTCTGCTGGGTTCATCATCCATAACTCCATCTAGGTCAGCCAGGAACCTTGGAGTTGTGATTGATGATCATTTGAACTTCACAGACCTGCAGATTTGCCTTATACAACATTAGGAGGATCAGGCCCTTCTTATCGGAGCTACACAACTCCTTGTCCAAGCTCTTGTTTTGTCCAGACGGGACTATTGGAATGCTCTCTCCTTCCAGCATCTGTCAAACCTCTGCAACTGATCCAGATGCTGCATCAAGAGTGTCTTTATCGAGCTGAAGAGACACATGTTACTCCTCTCCTCATAAACCTGCACTAGTTCCTGGCACTGATGTTTTCCTGCAGAACAACCACTGGCTCTGCTCCCTATACCTAAACTCACTACTTCAGTCCGGTGTGTCTACAGAAGCATGTGTTCTGCAAGTGAACGTCGCCTCGTGGTGCATCATCCCAAAGAGACACAGAATCACTCTACGGACCTTCACCTGGACTGCTCCTGTCTGATCGCTGATCGATTGCTCCTGTCTGCCTCGCTGCCTACTGTGTGTTTGTTTGCTTCGAGGCTGTAAGCTCCGCCTGAGCCTCGTATTTCTTTATGTTTTGAGCTATCATTTACTATCTAGTTGTTTATACTACTAAATACAGCTTACCCAACATCTCAGATTAACCTTAGATCTCTAGCTTCCGTTATTGTTAACACAGCACGCTAGTAACTCGCTAACGTTAGCCTGCTAACGCGCCACCCGTGCGCTCATATACATATTTATTTTCTCTCGCGCGCCTGCGCCTTTGAGTTCATAAAGTCCAGGTAAGAAATCAGTCAACAAACACGGTGAGTAATGTCTTCTTGTCCTGTTATTGTCACCTGTGTCACGTCTCATATGTTTAGTATAGCCTTCTCCGATGGCAATATAGGATTTATATGTGATAAATGCAAGGAGACAGTCAGGCTGACGGAGAAGATTTCAGAACTAGAGACACACATCCAAACTTTAATTGAGGATGGTAAGAATGCTAGATCTTTAGATAGTGTTTTGGATGCGCCTAGCATAGTGAACTCTTTACATGATTCGGTTCCGGCTGAAGTAGAGCCCGTGCAGCAGGGCAGATGGGTGACCGTGAGAGATCGTTCTAGTCGCGGATCAAAGAACCACTCTTCCGTTCCGATTCCCATAACAAACCGATTTGCCCCACTCAGTGAAACACCCACTGAGAATTCTGTTGATTGTGCCCTGGTAATTGGTGATTCGATCACACGGAACGTGAAAATAGAGACACCAGCCACCATAGTCACATGTTTGCCGGGAGCCAGAGCGCCTGACATCAAAGCAAATTTAAAAGTGCTGGCTAATGCTAATCGTAAATTCTCTAAGATCATTATTCATGTCGGCACTAATGATGTTCGACTCCGCCAGTCGGAGATCACCAAAATTAATATTAAAGAGGTGTGTGAACTCGCAAGTATGATGTCAGGCACTGTAATTTTCTCTGGCCCCCTTCCTGTACGCAGGAGTGATGAGATAGTTAGCCGATTGGCATCACTGAATGGTTGGCTGTCGAAGTGGTGTCCGCAGAATAATATAAAATTCATAGACAATTGGAAAAGTTTTTGAGGCAAGCCTGATCTGTTGAAAAGAGATGGTATCCATCCCTCCTGGGCTGGTGCTGCTCTTCTCTCTAGTAATTTGGCTCATAGTCTTAGAGATAAAACATGACAATCTGGGGCTCAGGTCAGGAAGCAGACAGACTGGCTAAACCGACCGTCTGCTAGCGGCCTCACGTCACCAAGGTCAGATAAATCCCATCACATAGAGCCTCTTTCACCTAGATATCATCATATAGAGACTGTGTCTGTTCCCCAAATTTGGAAATCCAAAAAACGTCAGGTTAAAAATGTAATTGATGTTCAACAAATAAAAACAGATATAATACAGATGAGCAAATGATAAAGCTTGGGTTGCTGAATATTCGATCCCTTACTTCAAAATCTCTCATAGTTAATGATATGATTTCAGATTATAATCTTGATATGCTGTGTTTGACAGAAACCTGGCTAAAACCAAACAATTACATTATTTTAAATGAGTCAACCCCACAAGATTACAGTTATAAAAATGAACCTCGTCTGAAAGGCAAAGGGGGAGGTGTTGCTGTAATTTATAGTAATATTTTCAAAACCACTAAGAAATCTAGTTTTAAATATACTTCTTTTGAAGTATTGGTGCTTAATGTAAAAATATATAGTGTAAACGATAAATCACATTTGAGAATTATGCTGGCTACTGTATACAGGCCACCAGGGCACCATAAAGATTTTATCAAAGAATTTGCCGACTTTCTATCAGAATTAGTATTGGCTATACATGTAGGTAATGAAAAAGATGCATTGGGATTAGCATTTAAAGACATTGTAAACTCAATTGGAGTTAGACAACACGTGTCAGGACCTACTCATTGTCGTAATCATACTCTAGATCTAATATTATCACATGGAATAGATGTTGATGCCGTTGAAATTCTGCAGCAGAGCGATGACATCTCAGATCATTATCTAGTCTCATGTAAATTACATTTAGCCAAGGCTGCAAAGCCGACTCCGTGTTATAAATACGTTAGACCTATAACTTCTGCCACTAAAGATTGCTTTATCAATAATCTTCCTAATCAGTTTCATCATCTCAGCATCCCGGATAGCTTAGAAGAACTTGATATTGCAACAGAAACGTTTAACTCTCTCTTTTCCAGCACTTTAGACGCAGTTGCTCCGTTACGCTTAAAGAAGATTAAAGAAAATAGTCCAACGCCGTGGTACAGCGAGCACACCCGGGCCCTTAAGAGAGCAGCCAGAAAAATGGAGCGCAACTGGAAGAAAACTAAACTAGAGGTATTTCGGATTTCGTGGAAAGAGCGCTCGATTGCTTACAGAGAGGCTTTAAAAGCTGCTAGATCTGCTTATTTTTCAAACCTATTAGAAGAAAATAAACATAATCCAAGGTATTTATTTGAAACAGTGGCTAAACTAACGAAAAAGAAAGCTTCAAGCTCAGAAGTGTCCAAGCAACACAGCAGTGATGACTTTATTTATTTCTTCACTTATAAGATTGATAATATCAGGGACAAAATTATAACTATGCAACCGTCTACCACAGTATCGCATCAGGAAGTGCATTGTAGTCTCCCTGAGGAAAAATTTGATTCATTTGTTGCTATAGGAGAGGAAGAATTCTGCAAACTCGTTAATTCATCTAAATCGACAACTTGTATGTTAGATCCTATACCGACTAAGCTACTGAAAGAGATGTTTCCAGAGGTCATATATCCTCTTCTTAATATCATTAATTCATCTTTGTCTCTAGGATACGTACCAAAAACCTTTAAACTGGCTATGATAAAACCGCTTGTTAAAAAACCACAACTTGATCCTACAGAATTAGTCAATTACAGGACGATCTCGAATCTGCCTTTTCTGTCAAAGATATTAGAAAAAGCAGTATCTTCACAACTATGTTCCTTTCTAGAAATAAATGATATCTGCGAGGATTTTCAGTCTGGATTTAGACCGTACCATAGTACTGAGACCGCTCTCATTAGAGTCACAAATGATTTGCTCTTATCATCCGATCGTGGTTGTATCTCTCTATTAGTTACTCGATCTTAGTGCTGCATTTGACACCATTGACCACAACATTCTTTTAAATAGACTAGAAAACTATGTTGGCATTAGTGGAATTGCATTAGCATGGTTTAAATCATACTTAACTGACCGTTATCAGTTTGTAGCAGTAAATGAAGAGATGTCTTATCGATCACAAGTTCAGTATGGCGTACCACAAGGCTCAGTACTAGGACCGCTGCTGTTCACTCTGTACATGCTACCATTAGGAGATATCATTAGGAAACATGCAGTTAGCTTTCACTGTTATGCCGATGATACTCAGCTGTATATTTCTTCAAAACCCAACGAAACTTACCAATTCACAAAATTAACGGAATCCATAGCTGATATAAAAAATTGGATGACTAGTAATTTCCTACTACTAAATTCTGAACAGACAGAGATTCTAATTATTGGACAAAAAACTTCCACACGTAATAACCCAGAATACTGTCTAACACTTGATGGCTGCTCTGTCAAGTCTTCGTCGTCGGTTAGGAACCTGGGTGTGCTCTTTGATACCAACCTTTCTTTTGAAAGCCACATGTCTAGTATCTGTAAAACTGCATTTTTCCATCTTAAAAATATATCCAAAATACGCCATATGCTCTCATTGGGAAATGCGGAACAATTAGTCCATGCGTTCATGACCTCAAGGCTAGATTATTGTAATGCTCTACTGGGTGGTTGCCCTGCACGCTTAATAAATAAACTACAGCTAGTTCAAAACGCCGCAGCTCGAGTTCTTACCAGAACCAGGAAATATGACCATATTAGCCCGGTTCTGTCAACACTGCATTGGCTCCCTATTAAACATTGTATAAATTTTAAAATATTGTTGATTACTTACAAAGCACTAAATGGTTTAGCTCCAGTACTTGAGCGAGCTCTTAACGCATTATAGTCCTTCACGTCTATTGCGATCTCAAAATTCCGGCCAGTTGATAATACCTAGAATATCTAAATCGACTGCTGGCGGTAGATCCTTTTCCTATTTAGCACCAAAACTTTGGAACAGTCTTCCTACCATTGTCCGGGAAGCAGACACACTCTGTCAGTTCAAAGCTAGACTAAAAACACATCTCTTTGACCTAGCATACACATAATACATTATAGACTTCTATAAATTCAATGTTAGGCTGCATAGATTAGGTCAGCCGGAACTGGGAACACTTCCCTTAAATCTTGATGTACTCGCTACATCATAAGAAGAATGGCATCTACGCTAATATTAGTGTCTTTGTTTATCCCGAGGTTTAACGCAGTCCGCCAAATCCAGGCCGTAGGTGTGTTTGTGTGTGAGAGTTCATGTGTGTTTGAGTGTGTGTCTGTGTGTGTGAGAGAGAGACTGAAGAGAGTGACCTGTAAGAACACACAAACTCTTACACACGCACTAATACACAAACACACACACGTCTATGTCCTGCGCCTCTGAATCCAGTGCGTGATTTATTCTTCACTTGACATAAACTACTTGTTTATTGCCAATGTAAATTTTAAACAAATCTCCACAGCTTGATTTATGAAAGCTTATAGTTGAGCCGGTGCAGGGAGAAGGGTGTGTGTGTCGGCCGCAAGCTGTCATACATTCATGATGTATAAGACACACATGAGTCTTTGCTACATTTAATCAGATCAGTTCATCAGTCGATCAGTTCATGCAGCAGAGTCTCGATCAGACGTTGCTAAACGACAGTAAAATGGCAGATGAATGTTAAATGCTCGATGTGAACGAGCTCTTGACAAACGCTTTTGCTTTGCTTTCATAATGACATTTGCAATGCAAAACTCGGGCTTAAGAAGAAAATTACACAGAATATAATTTTACCGGCCCAAATGGAAACATGTGCGGGTGTTTCATGATGTCGAGACGAACTGACCTTATACCCGCCACACGTGAGTCCCGCGTTCCTCTTCGCCAACACACACTTCATCCGCAGGAAGAACGAGCGCTCCAGCTCAAACTCTGGAACACACACCAGTTGAGCTTTGTGAGAAATATAAAGCATTGCATTCCGTGTCTGTGTGTGTGTGTGTGTGTGTGTGTGTGTGTGTGTGTGTGTTGAGAGAAAGAGTGTGCGTGTGTGAGAGAGTGTGTGTGTGTGTGTTTAAGAGAGAGAGTGTGCGTGTGTGAGAGGGTGTGTGTGTGTGAGTGAGAGAGAGAGAGAGTGCGTGTGTTTGTGTGTGTGCGTGTGTGTGTGTGTGTGTGTGAGTGCGTGCGTGTGTGAGAGTGTGCATGCGTGTGTGCGTGTGAGAGAGTATGTGCGTGTGTGTGTGTGTGTGTGTGTGTGTGTGTGTGTGTGTGTGTGTGTGTGTGAGAGTGTATGTATGTGCGTGTGTGTGTGTGTGTGTGTGTGAGAGAGTGTGCGTGCGTGTGTGAGAGAGTGTGTGTGTGTGTATGTGTGTGTGTACCCTGCAGGAAGTGTGGGTGTAGTGGTGGGTGAGCACTCAGCACTGCGCTCATCTCATCATGGTCTGATGGGTGGATGTACTCAAAGATGCTGTTACCAGTCAGTTCCACCTACAACAGATCATAAATCATCATTTCGCCATTGTAAGGTTTGTTTCTCCTGAAGAGAAACCAGTCAATATAGGGGGTGTGTGTCATTTAAGAAGATTACATCAACCCACAAACATGCCTATTGTGAAGTGTGTGTGCGTGTGTGCATACGAGTGTATGGTATGTGTGCGTGCGTGTGTGCATACGAGTGTGTGTGTGTGTGTGTGTGTCAGGCTGAAGCTAAGCTCCTGTTTGTCTGAAATTGATCTGTGTGCATCTCAAAGACACAATCTGATTCCCGCTGCAGAAAGTTCATGTATGAAAACATGATTTGCATGTGAAAACAAAAGCGGATTCTATCCTGGACTTTGATCTGTTTCAGTGTGTAAATTAGCAGGGCACATCAGACACAGGGAAGGTCACTTCTCAGCACTTCAGCGACAAATTACTTTCTCTGCAGCTGCGCGGAGACGCTAATCTGCTCTTTGTAGTGCGGCGGCGCGCGGAGGAATGTGCACTTTACTAAACACACTGCGTGTGTGTGTTCGGGATCAGACCTGCCTCACACTGACACACAATAACGTCCCGTCAGAGTCTGAACATGATGATCCACATGAGCTTCAGTGTTCTGCGGTGGATTCTCAGTCTCTCTCGCTCTCTCTCTCTCGCTCTCTGTCTCTCTCTCTCTCTTTCTCTCTCTCGCTGTCTCTCTCTCTGTCTCTCTCTCTCTCTCTCGCTGTCTCTCTCTCTGTCTCTCTCTCTCTCTCTCTCGCTCTCTCTCTCTCTCTCTCTCTCTCTCTCTCTCTCTCTCTCTCTCTCCCCCCCCCTCTCTCTCTCTCTCTCTTCTCTCTCTCTCTCTCTCTCTGTCTCTCTCTCTCTCTCTCTCGCTCTCTCTCTCTCTCTCTCTCTCTCCCCCTCTCTCTCCTCTCTCTCTCTCTCTCTCTCTCTCCTCTCCTCTCTCTCTCTCTCTCTCTCTCTCCCCTCTCTCTCTCTGTCTCTCTCTCTGTCTCTCTCTCTCTCTGTCTCTCTCTCTCTCTCTCTTTCTCTCTCTCCTCCAGCAGTAACAGCACATTTGAATGCTCCGTCTCACACAGGTGTTCCCGCATTAACAGCTTAATTTGCCTCGTCTCTGCGGCCGCTGCTGCTTTGACTAGGCAGTGAAACAGCGTTGTCCCTTTAACTTACCCGTGACGGGTTCATGATTCTGGATCTCCACACAATCCTTCTGGCTTTATTACAGAAAGGTCATTGCCAACATCTTGCCAAAATTCTTCTTTTAGTCCTCATCTAAATTAAAATGTTCGACACCTCCTGGCTCGTTTACCCGTCAGTTTACCGCTAGTAATAGTGTTTTAAATTGTATTTTGATTAGTTAAATGCTACAGTGGTTTCCTTTCAAAAAACCTATAAGTTATTTGTGTGTGTGTGTGTGTGTGTGTGTGTGTGTGTGTGTGATAGGTCTCTCTACTCGCCCCAAATGTAAAATCTAGACATATTAAACAAGCTCAATCTCAGTGTTTTTCTTCAGACTTTAGATCAGAATTTATCAGTAGAGGAACAATATGAGCAAACAGTCTGTGAATGGGTTCACTTCACATTCCGCAGATAATATTATAGGCACATTCTTCTGAAAGTTCATATGTTCTCAGTGGTGTGTGTGTTGCAGTGATGTGTGTGTTCCAGTGGTGTGTGTGTTGCAGTGAGATCACTGCGGCCCCGGGCTGACCCTGGTTTCGTGTTAAACTCTCACCTGTGACAGACCCAGATGAACTGAAGCTGTTTCTGAAATGTACATGATTTTACCGTCAGACGCCACGACAAACACAAACCCGTCCAGCGTCTGAAAAATGCCAGAATATGAACATCAGAATACATAAAACATAATGTTTTTACTTTTTATATGATAAATTTACACAATCATGCGTTTCAAGAAATTAGAATCAAATATAATGTTGTTTTTAAAGTGTTGACCTGTAGCAGGTGAGATCCCAGATCCCTGGCCATGAGATCTCGAGGACTGAGCCGTGCTGACTGACCCCAGGCGCCTCCGAGACCTACACACACACACACACACACACACGCGCGCGCACACACACGAACACACAAACAAACACAGGTCAGTCAAACCTTCATTACAAACACAATTTTATTAGCGAACGTCGAGCTTGAACGTCGAGCCCGTTATCAATATATATTCCCGTTCCTGCATGAACAGTCAGACAGGATTAGCGAGCGCGCTCTTCATGCGCAGAAACGGCCTGTTACGGGCATCCGATGCGCACTGTTTTAGCGTGTGTATTAGCACACAAATAAAAGCATGAACTCGTGCTATATACGCAGAGCCATATGAAGAATTGAGTTAGCTTTATATGTATATAATAATTAGCAAAAGTGAATTGTCTTAGAATCATAATTTAAACTGCAGTTTAACGGTAGGTCATCCATCTTTATTATTAGCCTACATATGCTCATTAAACTAATTTATTTCTTAACTTAATGTGGAGAATCTGAAAAAAACAATTGTGGATTTGAACGTAAAATATTATTTCTCTGAAGCCGTAATGTGTTTATTATATTACATAAAATGACCCAACTTTCAACGAAACAATTTTATACAGGCTATATATTGTATAGGCTACTGATAAAAGGTCAATTACAGAATTGCCACAACACATTATTATAGCATAATTTAATATAAGTAATAGGACCCGTTTCAGCGGGTTCGGCTCCTCTGGCTCTGCATTCGGAATCTGATCGCATCAAACCCGTATAAAACTGCGCGTTCCTGTGGCTGTAGAGATATTTATATTCATTTTGCCAAAGCCTTTTACATTGAAGAAGAAATGAGTCGATGACCAACGCAGAGAAGCGAGCCCGCGTGTGGATGAGGATGATGATGATGGCCGTTATGAATGATTCGTCTCTCAAAACTTGTAAAACGCGCATTATAGCCTAATTGTTGCTACGCACTGGATTAAACACAAAGACGCTCTTTATACATGTTGTGTGTTATACAACTTTATCCAGATCAGATCATTGACTTGATTTGATGACAAAACGAAATAATCTTTAAGTCATTTCAATTATTTGAGCGGAATTAAAATGTAAAGTTTCAATAGAATTTCTCCGAACACGTCCACATGCGCAATCTTTAATTATATCCCGGATTAGGACGTCATTATAATGCAGCCGGAGATGAATAGGCCTATGCCCAGCGATGAGCGAGCGATCTCCTTCACTGAAACATAGCGGGCAGAGATATTTAATCATGTTCACGTATAGAGAGAAATATAATTAATCTATCCAATCGTGTAGTGTTGCTTTTACAGTAGACTATCATGTGTTTGTTTTAAACAATCATGCAAACTGTCCGAGTCCGCTATCAGAGAACAGATGCAGCTACAAAATAACATGTCAAAATAAACTGGTTCGTTTTGCTTGTATAAATTGAGCATGCATGATCATATTACAGATAAATTAATTTTACTAAGTCGATTTGTGTTAGGCCCATCTGTAAGATTACACAGCAGATTTTTTTTGTTTTGTTCAGTTTGTTTTGTATTATTTAGCATGTGTCACGTTTACAGATACAGAGAAGTGCCCATAAGCTGTTATAGGCCTATCATCACTGCTCATCATCACACAATAATACAAGATTCAATCAAATAATTAAATCAAATAAATAATTAATTCTGTTCAACATAAAATATGATATTTTGAAGAATGTTGTAACTGTTTCGGTGCCCACTAAATTCAATTGTATGGATGGAAAAAAAGACCCAATCAGACATTACTCAGAATATCTAATTTTATGTTTAAAAGAATTAATCATATTTTGAGTAAATATCGACAGAATGTTTATTTTTAGGTGAACTGTACCTTTAAAATAAATGTGCCAGTTACCGCTGAAACTGCCTCTGTCAAAGAAATGATAGGGGAACACAATCTTAATTTTGACTAGAAGAAATATCTCTAAATTATAGGCTCTTTAGGCCCAATGCGATCTATTTTCTCCCATTTGTGAAATATTTATCACGCATAGGCTACAATTTGAAATCTGATATGATTAAAAATTTAGCTTTTGATTCTCAGCAAAATATTCTGAATGTTTTTGACAGCGACGGAAAGAGAAAATTACTGAATCCGTGATAGTTTTTTGGATTTTATGTGAGCTGATATTTTTTTTTTTTTTATAATTAAATAGTTTTATTTTAGGAACTATTTTTTTAAGCGCTGAATGCTAAAGTCAGAGGATCACTGCTCTAATGCTGTATTTGCACATGATTCTCCCGAACATTTAATCCCAATCATTTCATCAAAACGAACTCATAATTATTATCTTATTTTTAGACGTTTGGACTTGTAGTGGTTCAACAACCATTTTTTTTTTAATTAAAATGCTTTAAGATGAATTGAATGAAATTAAACACATTGAGTTTTGAGTGTGTAAACTGAGCCAGAGATCGGTCTCTCTCTCTCTCTCTCTCTCTCTCTCTCTCTCTCTCTCTCTCTCTCTCTCTCTCTCACACACACACACACACACACACACACACACACACACACACACACACACACCGTCGGGGAACAGGGCTGATCCTCAGGTAGCTGCTGGTCAGTGTGTGTGTGTGTGTGTGTGTGTGTGTTACCCTTAGGGAACAGGGCTGATCCTCTGTTGGTCAGTGTGTGTGTGTGTGTGTGTGTGTGTGTGTGTTACCCTCCGGGACCAGGCCTCGGATCCTCAGGTAGCTGCTGGTCAGTGTGTGTGTGTGTGTGTGTGTTACCCTCCGGGACCAGGCCTCGGATCCTCAGGTAGCTGCTGGTCAGTGTGTGTGTGTGTGTGTGTGTGTTACCCTCAGGGAACAGGCCTCGGATCCTCAGGTAGCTGCTGGTCAGTGTGTGTGTGTGTGTGTGTGTTACCCTCAGGGACCAGGCCTCGGATCCTCAGGTAGCTGCTGGTCAGTGTGTGTGTGTGTGTGTGTGTGTGTGTGTGTGTGTGTGTGTGTTACCCTCAGGGACCAGGCCTCGGATCCTCAGGTAGCTGCTGGTCTGTGTGTGTGTGTGTGTTACCCTCAGGGACCAGGCCTCGGATCCTCAGGTAGCTGCTGGTCTGTGTGTGTGTGTGTGTGTGTGTGTGTTACCCTCAGGGACCAGGCCTCGGATCCTCAGGTAGCTGCTGGTCTGTGTGTGTGTGTGTGTGTGTGTGTGTGTGTGTGTGTGTGTGTGTTACCCTCAGGGAACAGGCCTCGGATCCTCAGGTAGCTGCTGGTCTGTGTGTGTGTGTGTGTGTGTGTTACCCTCAGGGACCAGGCCTCGGATCCTCAGGTAGCTGCTGGTCAGTGTGTGTGTGTGTGTGTGTGTTACCCTCAGGGAACAGGCCTCGGATCCTCAGGTAGCTGCTGGTCAGTCTGATGATGGACGCTTTGTCCAGCTGAGATGTAATCGCGGACGGCAGAGGCAACAGTTTGGCCAGCTCATAAAACTCTCCATTTTCCTTTTCTCTTCGTGTCTTCGCTGCATTCTTGGACTTTTCCTTCATTTCTCACACATGCAGAAGATGGACGTGTTTTCACTGTATTAATGCTCACTCGCTACAACATGTTTCGCGGGTCATTAATGGTTTTTCCTGCGTCTTTTCCGTTTGTTGCCGTGAAAGACTGAAGCTTCCCGATAGTCCTGCTGTTTGCCAATTAAATTATATAAAACGAAACGACTGTAAATCACTGACGAAACTCTTCACAAAAACTGAAGGTCTTTCCAGAAAAGTTCTTCAATAAATCATCCAGATTGATAACTTCTGATATAGACAGTTGAACTCCATTTCATCGGGGAATCCCTTTTCGCTTTTGGCTTCGACGCGTTTTGATTTGAAAGATTTGAAATGACAGATTAATGTGATGCAATAATACTAACTTCTAATAAATCCATGACGCTGAGCATACAAATAAAAACCGGTAAAGATGAGTTCACGAACATCTGTTCAATATGTCGTTGTACTCCAGTCCTCCATTTCACGAGTTCGTGTTTATTTCCATTTTAAAATATTTTATATTCTCTCTTTTTTTTTATTCCTCTCCACGCCTGAAAATTCCTCTCAAGACTCCTCAGACTCCGTTCAGCCTTTCCATTATTCCGGCGCTTTGATCGCAATGAGAGAGATTGTGTGTGTGTGTGTGTGTGTGAGAGAGAGAGAGGGCGGTTCATGAAGACTGAATGACACTCTTGACGTCATCGTGTGAGGAAGGATGTGATGGTGATAAAGCAAAAAAATATATATAATATTGATTAATTGGCTGTCTTACCAATTTTTTTTTTCTTTTCTACATAATATTTATTGACTTTTAACAATGTAATAATGAGTTTCCGTGTTTGTCTGAATTACTACGCAGCGTTCGACACTATAGATGATCAAATACTCTATACTGTACATACTACAGTGTACAAAATTACACTGGTATTCAGGGACAGGATTTAAGTTGGTTTAGATCGTACCTATCAGACCGTTACCATTTTGTCTATTTAAATGGGGAAAAATCTAAGATATGTCAGTAAATTATGGAGTGCCGCAAGGATCTGTGTTCGGCCCTCTGCTATTTTCAATATGCTGCCACTTGGTAATATTATAAGAAAACATAGAATTAGTTTCCATTGTTATGCTTATGATACTCAGTTAAATTTCATCATGACCTGAAATCCATAAATTATCTAAGTTGACAGAGTGTGTAAAAGTTATAAAATATTGGATGACCTGTAATTTTCTTCTATTAAATTCAGATCAAACTTATTGGGCCAAAAACCTGTACATAAAATACATATAAATAAGCAGATCTAGCAGCCTTTAAGACCTCTCTGTATGCAATCGAGCTCTCCTTCCATGAAATGTGAAATACCTCTAGTTTAGTTTTAGAATCTCTTTAACATAGCATTCATTTAATAACCTTATCCTTCAGTTATAACAGATCAAATACACATGATTATCTGCTTAATGTTATGTAAGGAGCTTCGCCTGGACCCGATGACAATGCAGTGCTGAAGTGTCAACTATCCTCTCCCTATGGAGGATCCCTTTCCTACTCTACAGATAAAGCGTTGTTGAAAATCCGGTTCGCGTAACCCGAAGTGATCAAATAAAACAAAATTCTTTATCTAATGTATAGGCAAGACAAGTAGTTTGTTTAGGCATGGTTTGTAGGGAAATTACAAACCTGCGCACATATATTCAAACGAATATAACTATAGAATCAATTTTTAATGCGCATGTGAACGCCATCAGGTCACAGGTTCAGTTTAAAGTCTGTTTAGAGAGAACGCCGTCGTCTTAGTGGCCCCTAATTTGATAACAAATGATAATTTTGCTGGAAGTGAATCAATCAAAACTAACTTTAGCTGGAAATAACATTATTCAAAAATCGCTATAAAGCCAAAACAATCTCTGTTACCGTAAATTGTATGTTTATCTCCGTAAAGCTGCTTTGAAACAATCTACATTGTTAAAAGCGCTATATAAATGAAGATGACTTGACTTGACTACACCAGCTACGCTAATTATTCTCCATTTGCTTCTATGTTTTATCTGAAGACTTCAGGTAACCAACACCTGTAAAAGAAACGGCGCCAACTCCCGCAAAGACTTAGATGACGCAAACACTGAATCAACATGCACCAATGCTACATGTATCCTAATCATTTGTTAACAATATTATTCTTTACTTAAATGAGCTCATTGTTTCTGCCTTAAATTAATACATTGTTTAAAATAATACATTTGTCACAGTCGTGTTTCAGCCAGGAAGATGAAGACAGACAGATCAAGTTCAGAACACTCAAAGTGTAATCACATTCCCTCAGGCAGGCAGACAGGCATTGGCAAACACAGCTAAACGTAACGGTGATCGGACAGGGAATGAAGGCAAGGCACAGCTTAAGTAATAAACACAAACGAGATGATTAACAGAACACAGCTAGTACAAATGAACTAATAATGACCGTTACCAAAGACACGTCACAAATGAAAACAAACTGAAGCTCCTTGAAAACAGAAACAGAACATAATGGTGACATATCGGCCCCCTCCGGCAAGGCGCTGTGGCAGAGAACAGGTGGAGGGCGAAGTGATGGTGAAGGAGTGGTGAGCGGTAGGCTTCCTACGGTAGTCGTGTTGACGGTGTTCGGAAGCAACTTGCCCACCGCGGCACCGTCCCCACTGTCGTTTTATTTTATTTTTCAAAATAAAATCATTTAGTTCAGTTAGAGAACAGACACTACAATTACAAACTGAACATGTCTGCTTAATAAAGCGTGCGCTGAACTAGAGTCACAGCAGGAGTTAGATTTTATTTATCACGAGGAGCTGATGATAATGGAGGAATATTTGGTGTCAAAGCGAAATGTAAAAGCGCCTATTTAAGATAATTTTTCATTGTACTGTTTTGTTGTTGTGTTTTTAAGAATGATAGGCTAACAAACTCACCATTCAAGCAATCCACCCCCAAATTGGTGCTGATTTGAAAGCAAAACTAAAATGCTCAAGGCCGCACAAGCAAACATTCTCAGTTCATTCCTATGGAAAAACTCTCGCTCTGCTCCACACCATTATGAATGCACGTGCAGACACACACATTTTACATAACTTTTCAGAGGGTGGAGGTGGAGCAGGAGTGACCGAGGGCTGAGGAGGAGCAGGAGTGACCGAGGGCTGAGGAGGAGCAGGAGTGACCGAGGGCTGAGGTGGAGCAGGAGTTCCCGAGGGCAGATGAGGAGCAGGAGTGACCGAGGGCTGAGGTGGAGCAGGAGTGACCGAGGGCTGAGGAGAAGCAGGAGTGACCGAGGGCTGAGGTGGAGCAGGAGTGACCGAGGGCTGAGGAGGAGCAGGAGTGACCGAGGGCTGAGATGGAGCAGGAGTGCCCGAGGGCTGAGGTGGAGCAGGAGTGCCCGAGGGCTGAGGTGGAGCAGGAGTGACCGAGGGCTGAGGTGGAGCAGGAGTGACCGAGGGCTGAGGAGAAGCAGGAGTGACCGAGGGCTGAGGAGGAGCAGGAGTGACCGAGGGCTGAGGAGGAGCAGGAGTGACCGAGGGCTGAGGAGGAGCAGGAGTGACCGAGGGCTGAGGTGGAGCAGGAGTGACCGAGGGCTGAGGAGGAGCAGGAGTGACCGAGGGCTGAGGAGGAGCAGGAGTGACCGAGGGCTGAGGAGGAGCAGGAGTGACCGAGGGCTGAGGAGGAGCAGGAGTGCCCGAGGGCTGAGGAGGAGCAGGAGTGCCCGAGGGCTGAGGAGGAGCAGGAGTGCCCGAGGGCTGAGGAGGAGCAGGAGTGCCCGAGGGCTGAGGAGGAGCAGGAGTGCCCGAGGGCTGAGGAGGAGCAGGAGTGCCCGAGGGCTGAGGGCTGAGGAGGAGCAGGAGTGCCCGAGAGCTGAGGAGGAGCAGGAGTGCCCGAGGGCGGAGGCGAAGCCGAGGGGAAGGAGGAACCCGCTGCAGCAGTAGGGGTGGAGGGACGGAGTGCAACTAATGTCCCGCAAGTCCGTGGCAGAAGTGGTGGGACGACTGATCAGGGGGACGAGGGTCTCCGGTGGAGGCGAAGGTGGGAGGATCCAAGACGGAGCCAACAGGTCGATGGGCCTAGATGAAGCGAAGAGATTAGAGGCCGGAGGCGGAGCCGTAGAGTCAAGTCATCTTCATTTATATAGCGCTTTTAACAATGGATTGTTTCAAAGCAGGTTTACAGAGATAAACATATAATTTACGGTAACAGATTGTTTAGGCGTTATAGCGGTTCTTGAATAATGTTATTTCCAGCTAAAGTTAACTTTGATTGATTCACCTCCGTCGAAATGATCAGACTTTTAAACGCGAACCTGTGATTAACACTGACGGCGTTCACATGCTCATTCAGAATTGATTCTATAGTTATGTGCTTTTGAAAATATGTGTGCAGGTTTGTAATTCATACAACCCAGCCTAAACAAACTACTTTTCTTGCATATAAATTTTGATACAGAATTTTGTTTTATTTTATCACTTCGGGGTACGCGAGCCGAAATTCACAACGCTTTATCTGTAGAGTGGGAAAGGGATCCTCCATAGGGAGAGGATAGTGGATACTTCAGCACTGCATTGTCATCGGGTCCAGGCGGATCTCCTTCGTCAGATCTGGACACGGCCTAGATCCGGCAGGCTGCGGGAAAACCTCGGGATAAACAAAGACACTAATATTAGCGTAGATGCCATTCTTCTTATCATGTAGCGAGTACATCAAGATTTAAGGGAAGTGTTCCCAGTTCCGGCTGACCTAATCTATGCAGCCTAACATTGAATTTATAGAAGTCTATAGTGTGTTATGTGTATGCTAGGTCAAAGAGATGTGTTTTTAGTCTAGCTTTGAACTGACAGAGTGTGTCTGCTTCCCGGACAATGGTAGGAAGACTGTTCCAAAGTTTTGGTGCTAAATAGGAAAAGGATCTACCGCCTGCAGTCGATTTAGATATTCTAGGTATTATCAACTGGCCGGAATTTTGAGATCGCAATAGACGTTAGAATCCATGTTCGCAGGCACTGCTGGTGTTTTTCATGACCTGAAGCTCGACGTCAAGCCGGGGCTTCCACAGAGATGATGCAGGGCTGCAAACCACCAGTAGTATTCGGGCTGGAGGACTGGCTGGAGGACTGGCTGAGAACTGAGGTGGCGTAGACAGAAGACAAGAGAAGGCCACAGTGAGGAACACACAGCCAATACAGGTCAGTGAAACGGTGAAAAGGTTCATTCCCAGTCCATCATATCCTCCATGCTGTCTTTAAACAGGGGTAAATCCAAACAGACAGACAAATCAAAGTTTGTATAATCCAGAGAAAATTCAAATACTGGGTGGGATAGGAAGGGAATCAACAAGTCCCCGTTGAAGTCCATCAGCCAGTCCTCCGTCTTGGATCACACCCCTGGTCAGATTCTTCGGGGAGTTCCTCCTCCTCGCGATGGTGGGTGCTGTCCTCCCTTCCTCTGGCACTGGCTCACTCGCCACCACGGATAACTCTTCCGTCCCTGCAGGGCTCAAGTGACTTCCTAGTGGTCGTCAGTGGTCGATGGGTTGGTTGAGTTTGGCCCCGATCCTGAACAAGGTCCTCAGGGTTTCGACGTCGAGGGAGCTGGTTATAGCTAACTGGACAAAATCCCTTGTATACTTGTTAAAATTGTGGCTCTCCTGGGCCAGGCAGGCAGACAGGCGATGGCAAACTCAACTAAACGTAATGGTGATCGGACAGGGAATGAAGGCACAGCTTAAGTAATAAACACAAACGAGATGATTAACAGAACACAGCTAGTACAAATGAACTAATAATGACCGTTACCAAAGAAACGTGACAAATGAAAACAAACTGAAGGTCTTTGAAAACAGAAACTTACAGAGCTTAATGGTGAAAACATTATTTAACTGTGTGATTTGTATAGCCTATGTACATTTCGAAACATTTGGACACTGTCACATCTGATAACAGATCACTCTAAATTGTGATGTCATGCATTTTCTGTAAAGCTGCTTTGAAACGATATGTATTGTGAAAAGCGATATAGGCAACAAATAAATGTGAATTGAATCTAATTGTTTTTGGGAGTGTTTGGACCCGACACACACATCCCGTGGAGTAGCGAATCTGCAGAGATGGAAACAGGCGTAATTAACGTTAAACAACATCCGTGAAGATTTGAACCGTTATCTGAATTTGGATGAAGGTTCTTTAAGCCGATTGCTTTATTAAAACATTCGATTCGCATCGAGTCTCTTTTCACTGTCACGCGGAAACCGTGAACTTAAATATTTTTAAATAATTCCACATTGAAGAATATACCTGATGGGAAGTTACAGGCCTATTGATAACATATGTTTAGCTTTAAGTTTCTCGGGCAAACCATAAAGATTCTAGGGATCATTGGGATCTTGTAAAATAAATTGGGCATCACATACAAAAGAAAGCAGTTTGTGCACATTTGTTTGCAGCTCAGAATAGGCTCGTAATATATCTTTATGTATTTGTGTGATAAAAAATATGACGGATATTTGAAATAATCACGCAATGAGTTATCAGCTATTAGCAGGATTAAATGATGCATTTGTTCTAGATATTCATTTTGACCACCACTTGTGTTTGGATTTCCTGTCTTTGCGCGTGTGATTTGGAATTCGGGCTGGAACACATTTGGAGCCGTTTGCACTTTTTATTGTTATTTGACGGCGTGTAGAATATTTGCGAGCTCAGTGTTGGAGGCTTGGCTGTGATATTACAGGGCTATCGCTTTCTCTCTGTCATGGCTGATGATGGATGAACGTAGGCAGCTCTACCTCTGCTCTCGTGCAGGGCTCTATAGCATATAGAAATCCAGACACACTATTAAGCCAAAAAGTCCTCATCCAAACGGGTAGCGGGATGTTGGCCATGAGGACTGGGTTGGAGAGAGACAGTTTGTAACTCTTAATAACCTCTGTTAGCTGAAGTGTCTCTCATTATAGTCTCTCAGGTGTTCAGTTTCAGCTCTCCAGACTCTCCAGGACAGATCCAGGGTTAGGGTTAAACTACACACACACACTGATGATCACAGTCTTCCTCTCTGTCCAGCGGGGTTTGGGTTAAGATGCTGTTGTGTTGACCTTTTATATATTGAAATATTTAGGTGTTCAGTTTTATTTTGATTTTAGAAATGATGATTTCTCATATTACAGATCAATTGTTTCTTATTGTTCCATGTCTCTCATCATCGGGCATCGGGCTAAAACACAATGCAAATGGATTGCAAACTTTGAATCAAAGTTGTGTGTATGAGCATCTTCTTTTATGTTTTTTATGTTGAGGGCTAGTGCATCTTTGAGCACATGTTCAGTATGAGTAAAACATTGAAGAACTGTTCAAATCAGATACTCTGACTTTTACTCCAGTCGTATTAGAATTGGTGACTTGTAACTTATAATGGGGTAATTTTTACTGTAAGGTATCTGTACTTTTACTCCAGTATGGTTTTCAGCATGGTAACATGTTTAACACTAACCGATTGAGGAGGGGCACAAGCACTTACTGACCGAGTTCGCTGGACTGATTGAACACAGACAGAATAAAGTGCCAGAGATGAATCTGCTGGATTCCCAAAGTTTCCCAGAACACAAAGAGAGAAAATATACGAGCTGTCAGGCTCTGATGATTAATGAGAGGAGAGGTATTTAATACCTATAATTAGTGCTGCGTTGATCAAATCATAGTCACTCTTACACACTCTGCATTAGTTTGAATTGTTTTTGATCTGTAAAGATTGGGTGTATTGAATCTGCCACCAAACTTTACATAATTTATGTTGTTTGACAAATGTAAAATCAAACAATTATTGATGATTTTGAGTGAAGAAAACTTGGGCTTTAACTTATAGTGTTCGTGTAACAGTGTAATTATACATTTAAGTACTGAGTAAAAATAATTAACCCTAACCTTAGCGTTTGGTTTAGGGTTAGTTGCATGTAATTTATAGTTATTACCACAATAACTACATGTAACGTGTAACAAGGACACTGTAAAATAAAGAGTTACCCAAATTTGCCATACATGATTTCATAACGATCCAAATATCCCACAACACTCCAAATAAATGTATTTCATTCATATATCACTTCATATATCATTGCTTTCATTTCCCCCTGTCCGCTGTAACCCGTAACACTGTCTGACCCATAACACTGTCCACTGTAACCCGTAACACTGTCCGCTGTAACCCGTAACACTGTCCGCTGTAACCCGTAACGCTGTCCGCTGTAACAGTAACACTGTCCGCTATAACCCACTGTCCGCTGTAACCCGTAACACTGTCCGACCTGTAACACTGTTCGCTGTAACCCGTAACACTGTCCGCTGTAACCCTTAACGCTGTCCTCTGTAACCCACTGTCCTCTGTAACCCGTAACACTGTCCGCTGTAACCCACTGTCCGCTGTAACCCATGCATGAGACTTGATGTATGGAAAAAATATAACACTCTCCGCTGTAACCCGTAACACTGTCCGCTGCAAGCTGTAACACTGTCCGCTGTGACCTGTAACACTGCCCGCTGTAACCCGTAACACTGTCCGCTGTAACCCGCAACACTGTCCGCTGTGACCTGTAACACTGTCCGCTGTAACCGTAACACTGTCCGACCCGTAACACTGTCCGCTGTAACCCTTAACGCTGTCCTCTGTAACCCACTGTCCTCTGTAACCCGTAACACTGTCCGCTGTAACCCACTGTCCGCTGTAACCCATGTATGAGACATGATGTATGGAAAAATTATAACACTGTCCGCTGTAACCCGTAACACTGTCCGACCTGTAACACTGTCTGCTGTGACCCGTAACACTGTCCACTGTAACCCGTAACACTGTCCGTTGTGACCCGTAACACTGTCCGCTGTAACCCGTAACACTGTCTGCTGTGACCCGTAACACTGTCCGACCTGTAACACTGTCCGCTGTAAGCCGTAACACTGTCCGCTGTAACCCGTAACACTGTCCGCTGTGACCCGTAACACTGTCCGATGTAACCCGTAACATTGTCCGCTGTAACCGTAACACTGTCCGACCCGTAACACTGTCCGACCCGTAACACTGTCCGCTGTAACCCTTAACGCTGTCCTCTGTAACCCACTGTCCTCTGTAACCCGTAACACTGTCGGCTGTAACCCACTGTCCGCTGTAACCCATGTATGAGACATGATGTATGGAAAAATTATAACACTGTCTGCTGTAACCCGTAACACTGTCCGACCTGTAACACTGTCCGCTATGACCCGTAACACTGTCCACTGTAACCCGTAACACTGTCCACTGTAACCCGTAACACTGTCCGCTGTGACCCGTAACACTGTCCGCTGTAACCCGTAACACTGTCCGCTGTGACCCGTAACACTGTCCGACCTGTAACACTGTCCGCTGTAACCCGTAACACTGTCCGCTGTGACCCGTAACACTGTCCGACCTGTAACACTGTCCGCTGTAACCCGTAACACTGTCCGCTGTGACCCGTAACACTGTCCGACCTGTAACACTGTCCGCTGTAAGCCGTAACACTGTCCGCTGTAACCCGTAACACTGTCCGCTGTGAAACGTAACACTGTCCGATGTAACCCGTAACACTGCCCGCTGTAACCCATAACACTATCCGCTGTAACCCGTAACACTGTCCGCTGTGACCCGTAACACTGTCCGATGTAACCCGTAACATTGTCCGCTGTAACTGTAACACTGTCCGACCCGTAACACTGTCCGACCCGTAACACTGTCCGACCCGTAACACTGTCCGCTGTAAGCCGTAACACTGTCCGGCCCGTAACACTGTCCGCTGTAAGCCGCAACACTGTCCGCTGTAACCCGTAACACTGTCCGCTGTAACCCGTAACACTGTCCGACCCGTAACACTGTCCGCTGTAAGCCGTAACACTGTCCGACCCGTAACACTGTCCGCTGTAACCCGTAACACTGTCCGCTGTAACCCCTAACACTGTCCGACCCGTAACACTGTCTGCTGTAAGCCGTAACACTGTCCGCCGTAACCGTAACACTGTCCGCTGTAACCGTAACACTGTCCGCTGTAACCCGTAACACTGTCCGCTGTAACCCCTAACACTGTCCGACCCGTAACACTGTCCGCTGTAAGCCGTATCACTGTCCGCTGTAACCCGTAACACTGTCCGATGTAACCGTAACACTGTCCGACCCGTAACACTGTCCGCTGTAACCGTAACACTGTCCGACCCGTAACACTGTCCGCTGTAACCGTAACACTGTCCGACCCGTAACACTGTCCGCTGTAACCGTGCGTGCGTGTGTGTGTGTGTGAATTTTGTGTATGACAGTATTAATAAAGATTTGAATGATTTTCAGTCTCTTTATGTCTAAAACCGACACTGGAAAGTAGTTTAGTTAGGATACTTTAGGATAGTTACTCTATTAGATGTGATAGACAATAAAAGCAAACCAATTTATCTTTACATATTTAGTTTAATTTTTATCATTATTCACTTTTTTCAAGTTAAGGCAGCATTTAAAAGAATTTATGCTAAAGGTTGAAAATATTGTATTGTAATGTTTATTCGTATGAAATGAACAGATGTTTTATGTTTCAGTTGAGCTTATTTCAGAGAGACATCTATAATGCAGGAGAGTCACAAATGTTTAGAGTCACTTTGCTCTACTTTTTCTGCACAATTCTGCCCTCTAGTGTTTCAAAAAGTTCAAAACAATAATTGACTTCAGATCATGTTTGAAATATATTCGTTTTTTGGAATTGCTGAAATGAAAATACATTTCTCAAAACTATCACCCACTTTCTAAAACCTGTGCTCAAAATCAAACAATGCTTTCGGATCATACACATATCAGTCAATATATGAACACTGCAGATCATTCATTAATCATTAGACACTACATCAATAAATGGAGAACCTCATCCAGAGCATGAGGTTACAGAAATAAAGTATATTGTATACAGTAAACTAATTTAGCAATTTACAAAAAAAAAGTAGTAGTAAGGTGAATAAATTGTATACAGTATACACTAAAAGTATAATATTGTACTGAATATTGTACAGTATATTACTGATTGTCTGTATATTCAGCACTTGTACTGACATACTGTAAAATACTGTGAAAATACAGCAGTCCAAATGCAAAAGCCCTAAAACTCAAAGAAAACTCTATTTGCGCTTTTCCACTGCATGGTACGGTACGGCACGGCTCGCTTTAAATGGTACCACCTCTGTTGAGGTTCCAAGCGTACCGTACCGATACTAAAATGTGACGTGAAACACTGCAGATCACTGATTGGTCAGACAGAATCGTCACTACCAGCGTCATTGTATTTGCTATCCATGAGCTAGCAGCAGGAGCAACTTTACAACTCTCTATGGGCTTCTCGCTTGACTTCA
>CM060600.1:39613354-39635854 GCA_030578255.1 Tiaroga cobitis
GAGACAATACATTTAAACAAAGATCTGTCAAACTTTCTTACTTTATATATATTTTGTCCTGCGTGGGAGTCACCTTCCCCAGTAGGTCCATTTTCTCCAGAATTCTCCTAAAACAAAACAAAAGGGAACCACTTATGAAAAATATGAAGCCATGCAATCTTAACATTAGTGCAACCTTAACATTACAAAATATGACACATCAGGATATGAATACAAAATACTTGAGAGAAATCATATTTCTGGATACTCAAATTTGGTTAAAGCCTTTGTAGACATAGCTTGCATGATAGCACTACAAAAACACATAAAAGTGAAACCCCATTGCCATTTATATATTTTTTATAATAGGCTACACAAGTGAGACAGACTAGTGCAAATATTACGAATAGGTCGTTGTCTTACGCTGGTCATTTTCAGACCGCAATTGAATAAATGGAGCTGTCTGCTCCTTGTTCCCTGAAACAATTATTAAACTAATATTAGCACAAGTTTTGCCTCAAACCACATGACAAATGAAGCCACGCAATAGTGACGAATGAGTTAAGATGAATAAGAAAGAAAAACTTGTGGCTTTTAACTTGTGGTTTCTCTAGCTATTTGACTCAATGAAAACATAATACTTACATTTAAATGTGAATTTGCCGTCCACCACGAACTCTCGGCCGCCCTTTTTTTAAAAATAAAAATGCTGTCGTCACCAGCGCAATGACTTATGGGGTAGGATAGGCCGCTTAGGATCCATTTATTTATCCTCTCTTTCACGGGGAAACGAAGGGTGCATTTGGCGTCGCTTTTGAATCAGGGAAGCCTTCGTCGTGCCGCGGTGACGTAACCGGCCTTCGAATACGGCCTTCGGAGGACGCAGAACTGAATTGGGACAGCCTTCATCCGCCGCGGTGACGCAATCGGTCTTCAAATACGGCCTTCGGAGGGTGCAGCCTTTGAATTGGGACGTCCTTCATCACGCCACTGTGACGCAATCGGTCTTCAAATATGGCCTTCGGAGGGTGCAGCCTTCACATTGGGACACAGCTAGAGAGTCACGTGTTATGACGCAATCGTTAGCCTATGTTTACAAAAACTGCTTCTACGGGGCCATAACGTAAGATACAAGGTAATGGTGCCTTTTATATATTGTCGTGTTTCTTTAGAAATAAACAATGGACAAATGGAGTCTTTAAACGCCTCAGATGTAAAGTTATTCGCTGTCAAAGTGATGCCAAAATGAATAGAAGTCAATGGAATGCTAACAGCAGGTGAAGGCTTGTTAGCCAATGGCGGCCCCCGGGCAGACTTCAGTTTCCGGCTGGTGGATTACGCCCTTGGGCTGAGCCGAGTCGTACCACGCAGTGGAAAAGCGAAGCGAGCCGAACCGTGCCGCGCCGAGCCGAACCGTACCGAACCGTACCAGCAGTGGAAAAGCGAAGCGAGCCGAACCGTGCCGAGCCGAACCGTACCGAACCGTACCACGCAGTGGAAAAGCGAAGCGAGCCGAACCGTGCCGCGCCGAGCCGAACCGTACAGAGCCGAACCGTACCGAACCGTACCAGCAGTGGAAAAGCAAAGCGAGTATTTTGAGCATATACTCATACTCTTCCTCCTCTAACTCATACTCTTCCTCCTCTAACTCATACTCTTCCTCCTCTAACTCATACTCTTCCTCCTCTAGCTCATACTCTTCCTCCTCTAACTCATAACTCATACTCTTCCTCCTCTAACTCATACTCTTCCTCCTCTAACTCATACTCTTCCTCCTCTAACTCATAACTCATACTCTTCCTCCTCTAACTCATACTCTTCCTCCTCTAACTCATACTCTTCCTCCTCTAACTCATACTCTTAGTCTTCCTGCTCTAACTCATACTCTTCCTCCTCTAACTCATAACTCATACTCTTCCTCCTCTAACTCATACTCTTCCTCCTCTAACTCATACTCTTCCTCCTCTAACTCATACTCTTCCTCCTCTAACTCATACTCTTCCTCTTCCTGCTCTAACTCATACTCTTCCTCCTCTAACTCATAACTCATACTCTTCCTCCTCTTACTCATACTCTTCCTCCTCTAACTCATACTCTTCCTCCTCTAACTCATAACTCATACTCTTCCTCCTCTAACTCATACTCTTCGTCCTCTAACTCATAACTCATACTCTTCCTCCTCTAACTCATACTCTTTCTCCTCTAACTCATACCCTTCCTCTTCCTCCTCTAACTCATACTCTTCCTCCTCTAACTCATACTCTTCCTCCTCTAACTCATAACTCATACTCTTCCTCCTCTAACTCATACTCTTCCTCCTCTAACTCATACTCTTCCTCCTCTAACTCATACTCTTCCTCCTCTAACTCATACTCTTCCTCCTCTAACTCTTCCTCTTCCTCCTCTAACTCATACTCTTCCTCCTCTAACTCTTCCTCTTCCTCCTCTAACTCATACTCTTCCTCCTCTAACTCATACTCTTCCTCTTCCTCCTCTAACTCTTCCTCTTCCTCTAACTCATACTCTTCCTCCTCTAACTCATACTCTTCCTCCTCTAACTCATACTCTTCCTCTTCCTCCTCTAACTCATACTCTTCCTCCTCTAACTCATACTCTTCCTCCTCTAACTCATACCCTTCCTCTTCCTCCTCTAACTCATACTCTTCCTCCTCTAACTCATACTCTTCCTCCTCTAACTCATAACTCATACTCTTCCTCCTCTAACTCATACTCTTCCTCCTCTAACTCATACTCTTCCTCCTCTAACTCATACTCTTCCTCCTCTAACTCATACTCTTCCTCTTCCTCCTCTAACTCTTCCTCTTCCTCCTCTAACTCATACTTTTCCTCCTCTAACTCATACTCTTCCTCCTCTAACTCATACTCTTCCTCTTCCTCCTCTAACTCATACTCTTCCTCCTCTAACTCATACTCTTCCTCTTCCTCCTCTAACTCTTCCTCTTCCTCCTCTAACTCATACTCTTCCTCCTCTAACTCATACTCTTCCTCCTCTAACTCATACTCTTCCTCTTCCTCCTCTAACTCATACTCTTCCTCCTCTAACTCATACTCTTCCTCTTCCTCCTCTAACTCTTCCTCTTCCTCCTCTAACTCATACTCTTCCTCCTCTAACTCATACTCTTCCTCCTCTAACTCATACTCTTCCTCTTCCTCCTCTAACTCATACTCTTCCTCCTCTAACTCATACTCTTCCTCTTCCTCCTCTAACTCTTCCTCTTCCTCCTCTAACTCATACTCTTCCTCCTCTAACTCATACTCTTCCTCCTCTAACTCATACTCTTCCTCCTCTAACTCATACTCTTAGTCTTCCTGCTCTAACTCATACTCTTCCTCCTCTAACTCATAACTCATACTCTTCCTCCTCTAACTCATACTCTTCCTCCTCTAACTCATACTCTTCCTCCTCTAACTCATACTCTTCCTCCTCTAACTCATACTCTTCCTCTTCCTGCTCTAACTCATACTCTTCCTCCTCTAACTCATAACTCATACTCTTCCTCCTCTTACTCATACTCTTCCTCCTCTAACTCATACTCTTCCTCCTCTAACTCATAACTCATACTCTTCCTCCTCTAACTCATACTCTTCGTCCTCTAACTCATAACTCATACTCTTCCTCCTCTAACTCATACTCTTTCTCCTCTAACTCATACCCTTCCTCTTCCTCCTCTAACTCATACTCTTCCTCCTCTAACTCATACTCTTCCTCCTCTAACTCATAACTCATACTCTTCCTCCTCTAACTCATACTCTTCCTCCTCTAACTCATACTCTTCCTCCTCTAACTCATACTCTTCCTCCTCTAACTCATACTCTTCCTCCTCTAACTCTTCCTCTTCCTCCTCTAACTCATACTCTTCCTCCTCTAACTCTTCCTCTTCCTCCTCTAACTCATACTCTTCCTCCTCTAACTCATACTCTTCCTCTTCCTCCTCTAACTATTCCTCTTCCTCTAACTCATACTCTTCCTCCTCTAACTCATACTCTTCCTCCTCTAACTCATACTCTTCCTCTTCCTCCTCTAACTCATACTCTTCCTCCTCTAACTCATACTCTTCCTCCTCTAACTCATACCCTTCCTCTTCCTCCTCTAACTCATACTCTTCCTCTTCCTCCTCTAACTCTTCCTCTTCCTCCTCTAACTCATACTCTTCCTCCTCTAACTCATACTCTTCCTCCTCTAACTCATACTCTTCCTCTTCCTCCTCTAACTCATACTCTTCCTCCTCTAACTCATACTCTTCCTCTTCCTCCTCTAACTCTTCCTCTTCCTCCTCTAACTCATACTCTTCCTCCTCTAACTCATACTCTTCCTCCTCTAACTCATACTCTTCCTCTTCCTCCTCTAACTCATACTCTTCCTCCTCTAACTCATACTCTTCCTCTTCCTCCTCTAACTCTTCCTCTTCCTCCTCTAACTCATAACTCATACTCTTCCTCCTCTAACTCATACTCTTCCTCCTCTAACTCATACTCTTCCTCCTCTAACTCATACTCTTCCTCCTCTAACTCATACTCTTCCTCCTCTAACTCTTCCTCTTCCTCCTCTAACTCATACTCTTCCTCCTCTAACTCTTCCTCTTCCTCCTCTAACTCATACTCTTCCTCCTCTAACTCATACTCTTCCTCCTCTAACTCATACTCTTCCTCCTCTAACTTTTCCTCTTCCTCCTCTAACTCATACTCTTCCTCCTCTAACTCATACTCTTCCTCTTCCTCCTCTAACTCATACTCTTCCTCCTCTAACTCATACTCTTCCTCCTCTAACTCATACCCTTCCTCTTCCTCCTCTAACTCATACTCTTCCTCTTCCTCCTCTAACTCTTCCTCTTCCTCCTCTAACTCATACTCTTCCTCCTCTAACTCATACTCTTCCTCCTCTAACTCATACTCTTCCTCTTCCTCCTCTAACTCATACTCTTCCTCCTCTAACTCATACTCTTCCTCTTCCTCCTCTAACTCTTCCTCTTCCTCCTCTAACTCATACTCTTCCTCCTCTAACTCATACTCTTCCTCCTCTAACTCATACTCTTCCTCCTCTAACTCATACTCTTAGTCTTCCTGCTCTAACTCATACTCTTCCTCCTCTAACTCATAACTCATACTCTTCCTCCTCTAACTCATACTCTTCCTCCTCTAACTCATACTCTTCCTCCTCTAACTCATACTCTTCCTCCTCTAACTCATACTCTTCCTCTTCCTGCTCTAACTCATACTCTTCCTCCTCTAACTCATAACTCATACTCTTCCTCCTCTTACTCATACTCTTCCTCCTCTAACTCATACTCTTCCTCCTCTAACTCATAACTCATACTCTTCCTCCTCTAACTCATACTCTTCGTCCTCTAACTCATAACTCATACTCTTCCTCCTCTAACTCATACTCTTTGTCCTCTAACTCATACCCTTCCTCTTCCTCCTCTAACTCATACTCTTCCTCCTCTAACTCATACTCTTCCTCCTCTAACTCATAACTCATACTCTTCCTCCTCTAACTCATACTCTTCCTCCTCTAACTCATACTCTTCCTCCTCTAACTCATACTCTTCCTCCTCTAACTCATACTCTTCCTCCTCTAACTCTTCCTCTTCCTCCTCTAACTCATACTCTTCCTCCTCTAACTCTTCCTCTTCCTCCTCTAACTCATACTCTTCCTCCTCTAACTCATACTCTTCCTCTTCCTCCTCTAACTCTTCCTCTAACTCATACTCTTCCTCCTCTAACTCATACTCTTCCTCCTCTAACTCATACTCTTCCTCTTCCTCCTCTAACTCATACTCTTCCTCCTCTAACTCATACTCTTCCTCCTCTAACTCATACCCTTCCTCTTCCTCCTCTAACTCATACTCTTCCTCCTCTAACTCATACTCTTCCTCCTCTAACTCATAACTCATACTCTTCCTCCTCTAACTCATACTCTTCCTCCTCTAACTCATACTCTTCCTCCTCTAACTCATACTCTTCCTCCTCTAACTCATACTCTTCCTCTTCCTCCTCTAACTCTTCCTCTTCCTCCTCTAACTCATACTTTTCCTCCTCTAACTCATACTCTTCCTCCTCTAACTCATACTCTTCCTCTTCCTCCTCTAACTCATACTCTTCCTCCTCTAACTCATACTCTTCCTCTTCCTCCTCTAACTCTTCCTCTTCCTCCTCTAACTCATACTCTTCCTCCTCTAACTCATACTCTTCCTCCTCTAACTCATACTCTTCCTCTTCCTCCTCTAACTCATACTCTTCCTCCTCTAACTCATACTCTTCCTCTTCCTCCTCTAACTCTTCCTCTTCCTCCTCTAACTCATACTCTTCCTCCTCTAACTCATACTCTTCAAATCTAATGTCTAACTGCCTGAACTTGTTTAAGGTTTTACAAAAAGAGTGATTTATTACATAAATTGGTTTAGGGTATTGGGAATTTGGTTCAGATGGGTTTAGTGTTTTAGCAATTCAGAAACTAATTGCAGTCATGATTGATATGTGTTTTAGGGTGTTTAGAGGGAGATCTGTTGCAGAGGTTTGGGTTTGTAATGGTTTTGGCAGCCTGAGCAAACGGCTGCTGTAAAGCACTTAATCACTGACCTATTAGACACACCATCATCATACAAACAGGCTACGTGTTTCAACGGCTGGTGTCGTGCTGTTAGACGAAGCTGCTGTGTGTGTGTGTGTGTGTTAGATGAAGCTGCTGAGTGTGTGTGTGTGTGTGTGTGTTAGATTAATCTGCTGGCTGTGTGTGTGTATGTGTTAGATGAAGCTGAGTGTGTGTGTGTATGTGTGTGTGTGTGTGTGTGTGTGTGTGTGTGTTAGATTAATCTGCTGGCTGTGTGTGTGTGTTGTGTGCGTGTGTAGCAGAGTCCCTGGAGAGTTTTCCTCTGTTCACTGTCATTAGTCCTGTCATTTATTAAGAGAAAATGGAGACTGTAGAGGCCTGTCAGTCTCTGCACCTGTGTTACATGTGAAGGGTTGTCTGCTGGCTGAGTGTGTGAGTGTGTGAGTGTGTGAGTGTGTGTGTGTGTGTGAGAGAGAGAGAGAGAGAGAGAGAGAGAGAGAGAGAGAGAGAGAGAGAGAGACAGAGAGAGAGAGAGAGTGAGAGAGAGAGAGAGACAGAGAGACAGAGAGAGAGTGAGAGAGTGAGAGAGAGAGAGAGAGTGTGAGTGAGTGAGTGTTTGGATTGAGAGTTCAGGTCAGGATGTATTACACAACAACCAAATGAACCCGAACTCTATAATCCTCCATAAACTCGTTCAGCTGCTGTGAATCGGACTCTTGAATATTCAGTCACTCATAAGCATGTGGGAAACATTTATTCCACAGGCCTAATGCAGTTTGACCCTGTAAAGCTCCACAATTAGCCGAACTTAACCCGCCACAGCCAGACGCGTTTCCACCGGCTCCAAACGCTCTGCTTTCATAAAGTATATTCAGAATATTGCCAAATCTGGAGTTACAGGCTGTTTTCATTAGCAGGGCTGATCAACTCTCTCATTGTGAGGGAATGATGTTCTATAACTCTGAGGAAACGCAGACCGAAGCTGAAGAGTGGAACGCTTGCTCTGGAGAATGTAGCTCTGCATTTATAATATCACTCAGTGTTTTATCCCGGGGCCCCGGGGACTAATAACTCTGACTGCGTTGTTTGGCCCCTGGACTGGGTTTTCTGACTGATGGCAGACATGTCTTCCGGCTTTACGTCTCCTACACCAGAGCCAAACGTCCATCCAGCTCTCCTTATAAACGCTTTATTCAGACCAGCTCTTTTATCTCAGGTTTCTGTGCTTCTGTTAAAGGTCACATTTTCAACATTCAAACTGTTTTTTGTCCTGAAGAATCTGTTTCAAACTAAATGTTTTGCTGGTTTTAGTGCACATTTACTCAGTGAAACTCAACTAGGCAAACAGTGCGCCGTTAAAACACTCCTTTATTTGACTTCCCTCTTCCTCATAACATCATTCTCTCTGAGAATATTAAAAACACTTCTTAATCAAATCAAATGTATTTTGTTGAAAATAAACAGATTATCAAATCACCCAGAATCTGTTTCCTCTGCTAGAACGGTCAGCCTCATCTTTAGCTCTTTTAACAAATGTGGCTCCAATTATGATCAGCCTCGATCTGAGCGACGCCAGCGTTCCACGAACGAGCAACACATGTTTCATTTCAGAGAGATGCCTGTTCAACAACACAGCTATTATCCTCTCTGGATCTGTGTGTGTGTGTGTGTTCAGTTTGGTCTGCACTCATAATGACTCAAACCTTAGGCTTTCACTGATATTGTGTTGTTGATGATGTTAAAATACTTTGAGCACATCAAATATACGTTCAGAGCTCTTTTTTAATATCATTATGAATCAAAGCTGTTTTCTGAATTTCACTGATGCTAAAAGAACAGAAAATGGATTTATCCAAAAATGATTTATCCAAAAACTCATCCTCATTTCTCCTCAGTCATGTATGACTTTCTTTCTGATATGGAACTAAAGAAGATTTGGAGAAATGTCTTGTTCTTAAATGTTTTTATTTACAATAAAAGTCAGCAAGTTTGGTTCCCTAAAATTCTTCTTTTGTGTTTGAAGACATATCGGGGAGTAATTATGACAGATTATCCTAATTTTATCATTATTATTTATTTTAATTGAATGAAATTGCCTACAGTTTCTCGGTCTCTTCTCTGCAGAAACACAAACGCGATTCCCTCACTGAACACGTGATGGCGCCACTGCAGCAGAAGTGACGAGCAAACCAAAGACAAACATCTCTTGAATCATCGATCATCGATCAGTTTATTCATGTTTCAGCTAGAGAGTGCTTGTAATGTCCCATTATTATCCACATTTCATCTGCTTCAGTAGCGTTGAACAGTTACACTGTACAGAATAAAATCAGGCTGCTTATACAGTATAAACTTTTTGAGATGTTAAAAGTAAAGGAATCAGGGAAATTAAATTACTGCATGTCAAGTTAATGATTTTTTTTTATCTCTGGTGCTTCACGAGTGATAAAACACACGCTTTTATTACTGACACAATTAAAACCGCTTTACTCTGAACTCTTTTGTTATAATAACTAACTGTTCATCTGTCAACATGATCACGTAACGTTACAGTTGGTTTATTTACACGAGACGCAGTTTCGCCGTTCGTTATAAACTCTTGTCCTGTTCTTCTGAGTTGATGATTGACTCTGACTCCTCCCAAACAAACTTCCTCAAATTATCTTCAGTCGATCTGGTCTGTGAAACACGGTGAAATGGAGAGAAGCATCAGATCGCTCGGTTTCTTCGACTCTCCGATCTCCTCAGATGTTTAGTGTTGTTCGTGATGTCCGATGTGAAGACGCAGATGTCCTGGCACGAGGATTTCGCCAAAAACCTTTCCAGGTTCTTTTCCAGGGCTAAATCTGTGGACACGGAGGGGAATGAAAGGTTTGCCTCATTTTCTTCCTTCCTTCTATTTTTAGCTGTTAATCGAGTGAAGTCTGTTCTGTTTGTGCTCGAGAAGAAGTTTCTGTCGTCTGTGAGTTGTTTCATGTTTTCTCTGAGCCAATCAAACAATCACACTGTTTTATTCGAAACACTGTTTTATAGGATTTTATTCGCTGTTTTTTTTCTTAATGTCAAAACGTGCTGGAAATATTTTAAAGAAAAGAGTTATTTAATAGCTCAGGGTGTGTCAGTCAGTGTTCTGTGTGTCTCTGGAGAGAATCTGATATCCGTGGACAGTTGAAGCTGAAGGCAGTTTCTGTGTTTGTGTTGATTATCAATGCTTTGCGTATTCCTCTGATTTGTTTATTTCCCTCAGTGAGATCAGAGAGGCTGATGATGGATCTGCAGATCAAACACCTGAGCAGCACCAGAACACACAGGTGAGAATGACACTCAAGAGGAGCTTTCACTGTAGTGTGTGTGAGTGAGTGAGTAGAGAAGCAGACAGCAGGAAGGAGAAATATATAAAGATAGAAATATAGAACTAGATGAAACACAAAGAATTTGCTGATTTTCTGTCAGAGTTAGTACTCAATGCAGATAAAGTCCTAATTGTTGGTGATTTTAATATACATGTAGATAATGAAAAATATGCATTGGGATTGGAATTTAAAGATATTCTTAACTCTATTGGAGTTAGACAACACGTGTCAGGACCTACTCATTGTCGTAATCATACTCTAGATCTAATATTATCACATGGAATAGATGTTGATGCCTTTAAAATTCTGCAGCAGAGCGATGACATCTCAGATCATTATCTAGTCTCATGTAAACTTCATTTAGCCAAGGCTACAAAGCCGACTCTAGAGCTAAATAACATATTTAGGTCTAACTAAATATGTTAGACCTATAACTTCTGCCACTAAAGATTGCTTTATTAATAATCTTCCTGATCAGTTTCATCATCTCAGCATCCCGGATAGCTTAGAAGAACTCGATATTGCAACAGAAACTTTTAACTCTCTCTTTTCCAGTACTTCAGTACTTCCAGACACAGTTGCTCCATTGCGCTTAAAGAAAATAGTCCAACGCCGTGGTACAACGAGCACACACACACACACACACACACACACACACACACACACACACACACACACGCACTCAGGCCCTTAAGAGAACAGCCAGAAACATGGAGCGAAACTGGAAGAAAAAAAACTTGAAGTATTTCACATTTCGTGGAAAGAGAGCTCGATTGCTTACAGAGAGGCCTTAAAAGCTGCTAGATCTGCTTATTTTTCAACCCTATTTGAAGAAAATAAACAAAACCCGAGGTATTTATTTGAAACAGTGGCTAAACTAACGAGAAATAAAGCTTCAAGAATTATATTTATGCAACCGTCTACCACAGTATCGCATCAGGGAGTGCATTGTAGTCTCCCTGAGGAAAAATTATAATCATTTGTTGCTATAGAAGAGGAAGAATTGTCTAAAGTCGTTAAATCATCTAAATCTACAGCTAAGCTAATGAAAGAGATGCTTCCGGAGGTCAAAGATTCTCTTCTTAATATCATTAATTCACCAAAATCTTTTAAGCTGGCTATGATTAAACCACTTGCTAAAAAAACGCAACTTGATCGTACAGAATTAGTTGATCACAGGCCGATCTCGAATCTTCCTTTTCTGTCAAAGATATTAGAAAAAGCAGTATCTTCACAACTATGTTCCTTTCTAGAAAGAAATGATATCTGCGAGGATTTCCAGTCCGGATTTAGACCGTACCATAGTACTGAGACCGCTCTCATTAGAGTCACACATGATTTGCTCTTATCATCGGATCGTGGTTGTATCTCTCTATTAGTGTTACTCGATCTTAGTGCTGCATTTGACACCATTGACCACAACATTCTTTTAAATAGACTAGAAAACTATGTTGGCATTAGTGGAATTGCATTAGCATGGTTTAAATCATACTTAACTGACCGTTATCAGTTTGTAGCAGTAAATGAAGAGATGTCTTATCGATCACATGTTCAGTATGGCGTACCACAAGGCTCAGTACTAGGACCGTTGCTGTTCACTCTGTACATGCTACACACACACACACACACACACTCTGTACATGCTACACACACACACACACACTCTGTACATGCTACACACACTCACACACACACACACACACACACACACACACACACACACACACACACACACACACACACTCTGTACATGCTACCCTTAGGAGATATCATTAGGAAGCATGGCATTAGCTTTCACTGTAATGCCGATGATACTCAGCTCTATATTTCTTCACGCCCTGACGAAACTTTCCAATCCACAAAATTAACGGAATGCATAGCTGATATAAAAAACTGGACTAGTAATTTCCTACTACTAAATTCTGAAAAAACAGAGATTCTAATTATTGGACCAAAAACTTCCTCAAGTAATAACCCAGAATACTGTCTAACACTGGATGGCTCTGTCAAGTCATTGTCTTCGGTTAGGAACCTGTGTGTGTGTGTGTTTGTGCTTTTTGATACCGATCTTTCATTTGAAAGCCACGTGTCTAGTATCTGTAAAACCGCATTCTTCCATCTTAAAAATATATCTAAATTACGACATATGCTCTTAATGACGAATGTGGAACAGTTAGTCCATGCGTTCATGACCTCAAGGCTAGATTATTGTAATGCTCTACTGGGTGGTTGCCCTGCACGCTTAATAAATAAACTACAGCTAGTTCAAAACGCAGCAGCTCGAGTTCTTACCAGAACCAGGAAATATGACCATATTAGCCCGGTTCTGTCAACACTGCATTGGCTCCCTATTAAACATCGTATAAATTTTAAAATATTGTTGATTACCTACAAAGCACTAAATGGTTTAGCTCCGCAGTACTTGAGCGAGCTCTTAACGCATTATAGTCCTTCACGTCTATTGCGATCTCAAAACTCCGGCCTGTTGATAATACCTAGAATATCTAAATCGACTGCAGGCGGTCGATCCTTTTCCTATTTAGCACCAAAACTTTGGAACAGTCTTCCTACCATTGTCCGGGAAGCAGACACACTCTGTCAGTTCAAAGCTAGACTAAAAACACATCTCTTTGACCTAGCATACACATAACACACTATAGACTTCTATAAATTCAATGTTAGGCTGCATAGATTAGGTCAGCCGGAACTGGGAACACTTCCCTTAAATCTTGATGTACTCGTTACATCATAAGAAGAATGGCATCTACGCTAATATTAGTGTCTTTGTTTATCTCGAGGTTTTCCCGCAGCCTGCCGGATCCAGATCTGACGAAGGATCTGCTCCTGGACGCGACGACAACGCAATCTCTGTTACTTTAATTTCCTATTATCACTGTAAAGCTGCTTTGAAACAATCTATATTGGTAAAACTGCTATATAAATGAAGGTGACTGACAAATATTCAAACGGAACATAAGAGAGTATGACTGACTCATTTATGGCTAATTCTATGCAGTTTCCCATAAGTATATAGTGATGGATAATACAGAACCACCAAAGAAAATATAAAAGAATACAGACTGGACTATGTTTAAAACTAAGAAAACACCTTCAGTTTTCAACCTGCCTAACTATAGAGTTCCTCAGTAAAACTGGCTCTGTAGAGTTTTTAATAGGCTTTAAGCTAAAACTCCTCTCTTGTGGCCTCATGGGACGGTAACGTTTCCAGCGAATGCACACTTCAGAATCTCAGGCAGCATTAGGTAATCCGGGGACGTTTCACTGTTTTTTAAATACTATGTTTTCATGCATACTTCTCTGTTGGCGAACTGTTTTACACAAACTATATCGTAGGGAAATGTTGGATTTCTGATGCAGCTCTAGTCTTAACATGAGAGGCTATGTTTATGCAAGTGTGTGGCCACAAATGGGTAAAACAAGTCAAGTCCCCTTCATCTGAAAAAATCTATATTGTTAAAGCGCTGTATAAAGCAGCTTTACAGGGATAACAGGAGATTACAGTAACAGAGAGTGTTCTGGCTTTACAGCAGCTCTAGAATAAAGTTATTGTCCAGAAAAATTTAGTTTTGATTGATTCACTTCCGTTGTAAAGGTCATTAGTTATTAACTTAGGGGCCGTTAACACAACACTGTTCTAACAGAAGACAGAAAACTGTTTTCAGAATAACAACTACGAAATCTCTTTCTTCTTTAGCACTGAAAGGGTTAAGGGTTAGGGTGGGATGTGCTGGGGAGGAACGTGTGAGAGAGAGAGGAAGGGAGGGAGGGGGAGAGAGGGAGAGAGAGACAGATAGGGAGAGGGGGAGAGAGGGAGAAGGAGAGAGAGGGAGAGGGGGAGAAGGAGAGAGAGAGAGGGAGGGAGAGGGAGAGAGGGAGTGAGATAGACAGACAGACAGACAGACAGAGAGAGAGAGACAGAGGGAGGGAGAGAGAGAGAGAGGAAGGGGGAGAGAGGGAGAGAGAGCGAGAGAGAGAGAGAGAGAGAGAGAGAGCGAGAGAGAGAGAGAGAGAGAGAGAGAGAGAGAGAGACAGATGGTCACTGCTGCTACTGAAGGCGCCTCCCTCTCTCTGTTCTCTCTCAGGAGTCGCTGCTATCTGACGGAAGCAGCGCGTCACACTCAGAAGACGAGAGCTCGACTCCTCAGTCCGCCTCCACAGCACCTCCTGCAGACGGATTCCTCAGACGCCTGGGAAGCCTGTTCCAATTCAGCCGGGCAGAACCGGCCCGAGGACAGAGAGAGAGACAGATCGACGCGGACAGCCTGGTTACAGCAGAGAGAGAAACGCAAACAAGCGCAAACACACACAAGAGCGGAGGAAGGGAGGAACCAGTGGAGCCGTCTGTGTGTCATTCAGAGCTCACACACACACAGTAAGTCATATCAATGACAGCCCCTGTGTGTGTGTGTGTGTGTGTGTGTGTTTTTGTATTAGAGCCCAACTGAAAAGGATTTCTGGGGGCCGATATCGATATTAAGGAGTAAAAAAAATCAGATTTCGATATATCAGCCGATATTCTTGATGTGATATTCTTGATATTATAGTACAGTACTTTGTGTGTCCAAACTTTTGACTGGTACTGTATATAGAATACAGTATATACATAAACAGAAGAGACTCTGTATTGCCAAAAGTATTGGGACACCCCTCCAAATCATTGAATTCAGGTGTTCCAATCCCTTCCATGGCCACAGGTGTATAAATCAAGCACTAGGCACACAGGCGCTTCTACACACACCTGTGAAAGAACGGGTCGCTCTCAGGAGCTCAGTGAACTCAAGCGTGGGACCGCGATCGGTTGCCACCAGTGCAATAACTCCATTCATGAAATTTCCTCACTATGAAATATTCCATGGTCGACTGTTAGTGGTATTATAACAAAGTCGAAGCAATTGGGAACAGAACAGTAACTCGGCCACGAAGTTTTAGGCCATGTAAAATCCCAGAGCGGGTCAGCGCATGCGCAGAACGGTACTTGGCTGACTGGATTGTGCCAAGTGTAAGGTTTGGTGGAGGGGGGATTATGATGTGGGTTTGTTTGGGGTGTGTGTGTGTGTGGGGGGGGGGGGGTTGTTTGGTGGGGGGGGGGGGGGGTTGTTTGGTGGAGGGGGGTTATAGTGTGGGTTTGTTTGATGGAGGGGGGATTATGGTGTGGGGTTTGTTTGGTGGAGGGGGGATTATGGTGTGGGGTTGTTTGGTGGAGGGGGGGTTATGGTGTGGGGTTGTTTGGTGGAGGGGGGATTATGGTGTGGGGTTGTTTGGTGGTGGGGGGATTATGGTGTGGGGTTGTTTGGTGGAGGGGGGATTTTGGTGTGGGGTTGTTTGGTGGAGGGGGGGTTATGGTGTGGGGTTGTTTGGTGGAGGGGGGATTATGGTGTGGGGTTGTTTGGTGGAGGGGGGGTTATGGTGTGGGGTTGTTTGGTGGAGGGGGGATTATGGTGTGGGGTTGTTTGGTGGAGGGGGGATTATGGTGTGGGGTTGTTTGGTGGAGGGGTATTATGGTGTGGGGTTGTTTGGTGGAGGGGGGATTTTGGTGTGGGGTTGTTTGGTGGAGGGGGGGTTATGGTGTGGGGTTGTTTGGTGGAGGGGGGATTATGGTGTGGGGTTGTTTGGTGGAGGGGGGTTATGGTGTGGGGTTGTTTGGTGGAGGGGGGGTTATGGTGTGGGGTTGTTTGGTGGAGGGGGGGGGTTATGGTGTGGGGTTGTTTGGTGGAGGGGGGGTTATGGTGTGGGGTTGTTTGGTGGAGGGGGGGTTATGGTGTGGGGTTGTTTGGTGGAGGGGGGGTTATGGTGTGGGGTTGTTTGGTGGAGGGGGGATTATGGTGTGGGGTTGTTTGGTGGAGGGGGGGGTTATGGTGTGGGGTTGTTTGGTGGAGGGGGGATTATGGTGTGGGGTTGTTTGGTGGAGGGGGGGTTATGGTGTGGGGTTGTTTGGTGGAGGGGGGGTTATGGTGTGGGGTTGTTTGGTGGAGGGGGGATTTTGGTGTGGGGTTGTTTGGTGGAGGGGGGGTTATGGTGTGGGGTTGTTTGGTGGAGGGGGGATTATGGTGTGGGGTTGTTTGGTGGAGGGGGGTTATGGTGTGGGGTTGTTTGGTGGAGGGGGGGTTATGGTGTGGGGTTGTTTGGTGGAGGGGGGATTATGGTGTGGGGTTGTTTGGTGGAGGGGGGGTTATGGTGTGGGGTTGTTTGGTGGAGGGGGGGTTATGGTGTGGGGTTGTTTGGTGGAGGGGGGGGTTATGGTGTGGGGTTGTTTGGTGGAGGGGGGGTTATGGTGTGGGGTTGTTTGGTGGAGGGGGTTATGGTGTGGGGTTGTTTGGTGGAGGGGGGGTTATGGTGTGGGTATGGTGTAACTATAAACTAGTTTGCATTGCATGATCTATTCTATATTATATTCTAAATACTGTATCTTCACTAATGACTTCATCTTTTTATTTAGTAATGTTTTATAAAAAATAACAATGTAATAAGTGTCACTGGCAAAACCTTATCATCTTCTATTATTAGTTGTATTTCCTCTAGTCTCTACCAGTGGTGGAAGAAGTACTCAGATCTTTAACTAAAGTAAAAGTAATAAAAATGTTCAAATACATATTTAAAATCATATTTAATTAAAAGTACATACATAGTCAGCAAAATGTAATAAACGTGAAAGTACTCATGCAAAATGGCCTTATATAAAGTGTTATAATTATATAAATTATTGGAATATTGCTTGATGTTGTAACGGCATCAGTCAAGCGGTGTCTTAACGATAAGTTGCTAACTAGTTACCAGTGTGGTGGTGGCTTGCGGCTGCTTTGTATTGTAAAAAGCGCTATATAAATAAATGTGACTAGACTTGAGTCTGTCGAATGGTGATCTAACGCTACATTGTCAACTGGTGAGACGCAATGCTACAAAGTAAATAAACAATGGCCCCGTCTTTTACTCTCACAACAAGCTTATCATACTCGTTTGCTACATTAGCTATATATCGATATATCTGCGGCAGGCTCATAATGGCTGATAAAATCGCCAAACTGAGGAATTGGTTGGGCTCTAGTTTGTGTGTGTGTGTGTCTGTGTGTGCGTGTGTGTGTGTGTGTCTGTATTGGTGTGTGTGTGTTTTCAACGTTTTGTTCAAAGGTTTGGGTTAGCCTTTTGTATGAATATTAAAGCGATAGAAGTCTATGATTTACATGGCTAAAGAGAATGTGTGTGTGTGTCGAGGACACTGGTTTCTCTCATACTTTAGTCCAGGGGTCGGGAACCTTTTTTGACCAAAGAGCCATTTTTTCATTTTTGGTTAATGCATTTTTCCAAAAGAGCCACAGTAAAATAATTATATAATATTATTATTAAAGACGTGCTTTTTTTCAATAAAATTTCAACAGCATTAGGCTAAAAACAAACAAATATTTAGCAAAGTTTCAATATTAGTGAAGGGCTTTCACTGTGAGGTTGAGTTGTCAACTGATGAGCATAAATCCTCTCTGTCTGCATGAGAGAGAGAGAGAGAGAGAAAACACAGTACTTACATTTACTGTGTTTACGTGAATACTCGACTTGCCATTTTTATGTATTTCTGTATTTATTTGGCCGTTTAGGTGCGCAACCGAAGACAAAGGCTATGCTTTTCCGTGTTGCGCTCGGCGCGCGCACACAGCATCCTGCCAGTAATTCCGTTCTCTTTCGCGACTTATCGCGCTTTTAATATTTCTTTTCAATATAAAGCACATCCTGCTCTTTTTTTTCATTCCTTCAATTTTTGTTATTAATAAATTAAAACAGAATCTTTAACTGAAATCTGCGTGGATTATCAAAAATACGACCCATTTATCATGTGTCATAAAGGGTTTCAGCGGCTAAAGTGAAAGTATTAAAGTTTACAGCCTTCTTTTACGTTTTTTGCTGCTTTTCGCCATTAGGCCTACCTTAAACAAGCTGCAGCTGCTTGAATCCCAGTGCAGGAGCTGTAGGTTATCACAGAGACAAGTTGATTGCTCTGATGACTCGTAACACTCGCGAGCGCGACCAGCACTGAATACGCTCTTTTGCCGGTACAACATGAATATACTTATTATCATAAACGTTTAACTAACTTCGGTAGACTGTGCTACAAGGGAATTTTAACTGGCAGATTTTTCTGCAGAGAGCCGATCTCTATTGATGTGTCTTATTTTTTTGTTTCGCTCGTTTGTTGGTAAAGGGTGAGAGACCTCGCGAGCCACATGATTTTTGCCAAAGAGCCAGGTATGGCTCGCGAGCCATAGGTTCCCGACCGCTGCTTTAGTCCATTTGACTGCAACCCCCTGAGGCCTGGCGCCTGATGATGACGTCATCAAACCGGCCCTGAACATCCACAGTGCTTTTTCATTCAGAACGTCCTGCCAAAAGGATGTTCATCACGGTAACTGGTGTATCTGCAGCTCCGGTGTGTGTTATCTGTTATCAGACGTGGTGTCACACACAGAAGCTGTCGATATGATGTATTACCAGATAAACCATCTGAACTCTGATGATTGTGGATCATATCTGCACTTTATTGAGCTGTAAACGTCTGCGCTGTTTCTCACTGATTTCATACACAGGTTAGAGGGAGTGTGTGTTTATTTGGTTGTACTATGAGGACATTTTCAATTGGAAATACAACCAATAATAATTATAAAGTTATTTTTGTGTATACTGTATCATATCTTCATTAATGCATTGTGAACTTTTGAACTTTATCCCTTACGCAAAATCCAAAAATATTTAAATATATGTCAATAGAACAAAACCGACCCACATCTAAATCTCTTAATTGTCTTGATCCCTTGTGTTTGAGTGACTACAGCACTGATATATGCACTAGACAACACTATAAATACAATATATCTAGATGTAAATGCAGAGGATCCCTCGCATCATCATCGTTATATATCGCCATATCGCCCAGGACTAAAGCATACGGCATTATCGAGAGTAGGACTTTCTGTAAAGATTCTTTGGAAGTGTGTGTTGGAAAAAGTGCTATACCGATAAATATAACGGTAACACTTTACAATAAGGTTCGTTAGTTAACATTAGTTAACTACATTACTAACATTAGTTAACATGAACTAATAATGAACTGCACATATACAGCATTTTATTAATCTTTGTTAATGTTAATTTCAACATTTACTAATACTTTATTAAATCTTGTTTACATTAGTTAATGCACTGTGAACTAACAATGAACAGCTGCATTTTTATTAACTAATGTTAACAAAGATTGACAAATAAAGTAACAAATGGATTGCTTATGGTTAGTTCATGTTAGTTAGTAAATTAATTACTGTTAACTTATGAACCTTATTGTAAAGTGTTAGGAAAGTGTTCAGAGGATTTCTATCATGAAATGGCTTTATTTACTCGGAAGCTTTGGTGTCCTTTAGGCAGACGGGTGTGTGGAGGCTTGTTCAGACCAGCTGACTGACAGCGCTGAGATCCACAGACACCAGAACAACACCAGACCAGCAGAACTCGTGCAGTCAGACGCCTCTCTCGGAGCACTTCAACAGCTTCTGCATTTCCATGTCCTCATTACACTAATGTGTTCCTCTCTGCAAAACTATTTAAGGTTCAGACAGTGGTGTGTCAGTTTCATGTTCAGTTTAACGTCCTGCAGAGTGAAACTGTGAGGCTGTCAGAATTCTGGTCTGCGTTTCCCAAAAGCATCGCATGCCTAATAGATCGTAATACCATCGACACCAACAGTCTCTTCGACCAACTTCACTCACAATGCTTTTTGAGTGAGTGAGTGAGTGAGTGAGTGAGTGAGTGAGTGAGTGAGTGAGTGTGATAGTTAGTGAGTGAGTGAGTGAGTGAGTGAGTGAGTGTGTGTGTGTGAGTGAGTGAGTGAGTGAGTGAGTGAGTGAGTGAGTGAGTGAGTGAGTGAGTGAGTGAGTGAGTGAGTGAGTGAGTGAGTGTGATAGTTAGTGAGTGAGTGAGTGAGTGAGTGAGTGTGTGTGTGATAGTGAGTGAGTGAGTGAGTGAGTGAGTGTGTGTGTGATAGTGAGTGAGTGAGTGAGTGAGTGAGTGAGTGAGTGTGTGTGTGATAGTGAGTGAGTGAGTGTGTGTGTGAGAGTGTGTAAGTAAGAGTGAGTGAGTGGTGAGTGTGCGTGCGCGTGAGTGTGTGTGTGTGTGTGAGTAAATAAGTGAGCAGTATGTCACTGCTGTTGGCTAATGAAGGTTGGCGTAACAAAAGGGAAAGACCTCTGAGGAGCGTCTCATCTCTCTTGCGTTTGCTGACAGTGTGCTGATGATGAAAAGCGTGTTGTAATGGTTATTTCCATGTAGCACAGAACAGAAGCTGTAAGCTCGTCCACTGGGAATCATGTTTGACAGGAAGCCGAGCTGATAAAACAGATTTATTCACTCTCGGTCCATGTGAGTCCAAGAATAGAAACACCTCAGTTCTTTCATTGTCTTACTTAAGGTGAAACTTCTTATTTTAAATTCTATTTATATCACAGTTTGCTTGAGATCCAAGTGTCTAGTTAGAGCCTCCAGGGAAATATTCTGCCGAGTGACTCTCTTTCGCATGATCACATGACTGAACGAGCTGGAGATGCCTGATAAAATGTTCAGTATTTTCCACTTTCCTTTTTCACTCATTCAGTTATGTTACACTCCTATATGTTTCTGTCCTGTCATGAGAATGTTTCGAGGGCAGACTCTAATGTGTCCATCTAATGAACGTTTATCTGATCAACTGCTTCCTTCGTTCCTTCGCAGAGAACAAAGAGAAGATATGTTGTGTCTGCACAACACTGAGAGTATAGCATTTGACTGTTTACTGAGCCTTTATCATCAGTTTAAAATTCCAGTTGCTGTGTGAATGAGTTTTATTCAGTCCACTACTCCAGCAGTCCACTACTCCAGTCCTCTCATCCGATAGCGAGTACCACACCATTCAGAATAACCAGTACTGTCTGTACATCAAATAAAGCAATTTAATGGCTTTAGAAGACTTGGAATATAATGCACTAAAACTTTTTTGGTGGCTTTTTTGAGCTCGTCAGTGACAACAATGGGTAACGCACAGAATCGAATTTGGATCGGTCCCATACTGATCGATACCTGATCTGATAAAAAAGTCTGTATCGGACTGATACCGATTCTGGGTATCGGATCGCTGCATCTCTAATCTTTTATAATGTTTAATTGTTTTGTAATGGGTTATGGTTAAATCTTTTTTTTACTTTGTTTTTTTTTTACTTATTTGCATTGTACAGTACCATTGTGTGATGATTTCTGTACTGCGCCTACAGGCAGTAGGTGCTTTTGAGTAGATGCTGCTTATATTATGAATATTGAATGAGTATAATGTTTTAGTTTCTTTCTGGTTTTACATAACAGCAATATGACACACAGAGAGCACTACAAATGTCATGAGAGTGTGCTTTAATGTCTCTCAAATGTTTGGTTGTCTGTCCTGTTTATTTATCCATTCGTTGTGTGTGGAATTGTGCAGGGATAGCTTTACTAGTGTCTCTTTGTCTTTCTTCTGTTCAGATCTCAGGAACAGACCGAGGAAGATAGAACTGATGCCATAAACATCAACGCCAAAGAGCGCTCGGAGGAGAAGAGACGTCATGACCTAGCCTGTCCTCCTGTGGTGACTTATGGCACGTACCGTGGATTAAGGGAAGTCGGGAAACCAAAGAAGAAGCATCGAGTCGAGCTTCACTCGCCCATCTCTGAGGGAGAAGAGGCGACTCCGCCCGACAGCCATGAGGACAACGAGATATCCTCTTCCTCTGTTAACACAATGAACTCTGATAGTCAGGAATATCCCACTGCAGAAAATCATGCATCTCCTTCACAGATACAACAGATAGAGGACGGATTGACCCAGAGTGACTTATTAGATGAGGTTCCTACTGTTGAATCTGGACTAACTCCAGCCCACCAACTCTCTCATGTTACAGACTCTGACCGGTTGCTTACCTGCATAGATGTCTACAGAATTCCTCAAGCAGCAGAACCAAGTCCGTTGAATGACCCGGTTAACCGCAGACAGGAGCATCTTGCCCAGGGTGTTACGTTAGAGGCGGTATCAGGAGACACTGATGATCTGACACTATCAAACGCACAATCAAACTCTAACACAGTTTATCACGACACACTCCCCACTCCAGAACAGAGCTCAGAGCAACCAAAGCCATCAGTAATTGTAAACAGAACAGATGATCTAGCCCCGGATTCTCAGGCAGACCAGCATCCGGAGGAGTCCAAGCTGGAACGGGCTGAGGTGGACTCTGGAGTAGATGAAGAGGTCCTACGTTTGGAGTCTAAAAAGATGGTGGACAGCATCCTGACAAATGCTCTTGCTGCCCTGCAGAAGATGGAAGTATCTGAGATGGAGCATGGCGTACTTTTAACCTGTGAACTCGATGAAGGCTCAGAGGCAGTGCTGTTTGAAGGGTTAGAGGGTCGTGGAGATGGAGGCACTGAAGCAGAGCATCAGTTTCGTGTGATGCTGTCGGACCAGACGCTGTCTGTCGTTCTGGAAGAAGAGCTAGCAGGAACCTGTAGGTCTCCACCCTCCTCAGGGTACGAGTCCATCGC
>CM060600.1:39640854-39648354 GCA_030578255.1 Tiaroga cobitis
TGTAACAAGCTTAAAGGTTCAGGGAACCAGCGAACATTCAATGTAACTTTAATAATGATAAAATAAACATAAACAACCAGTCAGGTGAACGAACAGACATGAATCAGGCTCTGTGTGTGTATTGTGTGTTCATGAGCTCTGCTGGAGTTAAAGTGTGTGTTTTGTTCAGGATAACAGTGTTCCAGAGATCCATCTGTATCCCAGTACGTCTCAGCCGATCCGTGTTTGCTCCGCGACGGACCTGCCGGAGCCCGTGTTGCTCTCGGACCTCTGCGTCAGGACCGGATGGTAGGAAACGCCTGTCCACATCAGACACCATCTGAGATTTACAGTGTCATGAAACCCCGTTTCAGCCTGGCCGTTCACGGTGATGATGTGCAGATCTCTTAGTCTTCACATCTCAAAAGATGTGTTTTGGGGTTTCATGACCCTTTAAAGAAAGCAGGAAGTTTGATCTTAGTTGATCTGGACAGAAACCATAATTTTTTTTTTGTCATTTTCTTGATCACTAACTGGTCGTTTGAAATGTTTCTAGCATTGCTACGAGGTTAGAGACCAGGAGCGTTTCACCAGTCCACCACGTCCAAAGACACAATTATTATGGATTATTAATTGGCCAAAAAAGTCAAGTCTCCTTCATCTATACAGCGCTTTAACAACACAGATGTTTCACAGCAGCTTTACAGTGATAACAGGAGATTACAGTAACAGAGAGTGTTCTGGCTTTACAGCAGCTCTAGAATAAAGTTATTGTCCAGATAAAGTTAGTTTTGATTGATTCACTTCCGGTGAAATGATCATTTGTTATTAAATTAGGGGCCACTAAGACGACACCGTTCTCTCTAAACAGACTTTAAACTGAACCTGTGATTAACGCTGACGGCGTTCACATGCGCATTCAGAATTGATTCTATAGTTATGTGCTTTTGAATATATGTGCGCAGGTTTATAATTCCCTACTAACCCAGCCTAAACAAACTACTTTTCTTGCCTATAAATTTTGATACAGAATTTTATTTTATCACTTCGGGGTACGTGAACCGTAATTTCCACAACGCTTTATCTGTAGAGTGGGAAAGGGATCCTCCATAGGGAGAGGATAGTGGACACTTCAGCACTGCATTGTCATCGGGTCCAGGCGGATCTCCTTCGTCAGATCTGGAGTGTGTGTGTGTGTGTGTGTGTGTGTGTCCAGACGAAGGTCCTTCGTCAGGTCTGGAGTGTGTGTGTGTGTGTGTGTGTGTGTGTGTGTGTGTGTGTCCAGACGAAGGTCCTTCGTCAGATCTGGAGTGTGTGTGTGTGTGTGTCCAGGCGAAGGTCTTTCGTCAGATCTGGAGTGTGTGTGTGTGTGTCCAGGCGAAGGTCCTTCGTCAGATCTGGAGTGTGTGTGTGTGTGTGTGTGTGTCCAGGCGAAGGTCCTTCGTCAGATCTGGAGTGTGTGTGTGTGTGTGTCCAGGCAAAGGTCCTTCGTCAGGTCTGGAGTGTGTGTGTGTGTGTGTGTGTGTCCAGACGAAGGTCCTTCGTCAGATCTGGAGTGTGTGTGTGTGTGTGTGTGTGTGTCCAGGCGAAGGTCCTTCGTCAGATCTGGAGTGTGTGTGTGTGTGTGTGTGTCCAGACGAAGGTCCTTCGTCAGATCTGGAGTGTGTGTGTGTGTGTGTGTGTGTGTGTGTCCAGACGAAGGTCCTTCGTCAGATCTGGAGTGTGTGTGTGTGTGTGTGTGTGTGTGTGTGTCCAGGCGAAGGTCCTTCGTCAGATCTGGAGTGTGTGTGTGTGTGTGTGTGTGTGTGTGTGTGTGTGTGTGTCCAGACGAAGGTCCTTCGTCAGATCTGGAGTGTGTGTGTGTGTGTGTGTGTGTGTGTGTCCAGGCGAAGGTCCTTCGTCAGATCTGGAGTGTGTGTGTGTGTGTGTGTGTGTGTGTGTGTGTGTGTGTCCAGGCGAAGGTCCTTCGTCAGATCTGGAGTGTGTGTGTGTGTGTGTGTGTGTCCAGGCGAAGGTCCTTCGTCAGGTCTGGATCCGGCGGACTGCGGTAAACCTCGGGATAAACAAAGACACTAAAATTAGCATAGATGCCATTACATCAGGATTTAAGGGAAAAGATAATTTAAAGATCATTAGTTATTAACTTAGGGGCCGCTAACACGACACCGTTCTAACGGAAGACAGAAACTGTTAATGTGTTCCGGCCGTTCATTCACACAAACTTTGAAACAGGTTCCAAGGTGCAAGCGTTAAAAAAGTTTGATTAGCAAAGTAATTATTAAAAAAGTGGAATCCGCAGCTTTCTCTTACGAAGGACATGCTTGTGACATTTATTTATTTTCGGCAAGCCGTTAAAAAGCAGCCGGATGTTTATGTGTGCTGTCCTCGTTCCCTGAATATGTGCAGCTGGCTGGTGTTTGATCAGCCTGGATTTAGCGGCTCGTCTGCCGTTCTGGAAGCTGACGGGAGAAACACGCCGGTTCTCCAGGATTCCCTGCTGTCCCGTGTGAAGAGTCTTCGGCCAGTGGAACTGGTACATATTCACCCCTCCCGACCACAGACACGCTCTCCACAATGTGCAAACATCACGCTAGTGACACAGAAAGAGGTCGTGAAGACAGCAGTGAGCGCACGCTAACGTCTGCTGTGTTTCTGCTGTTTCAGGCCGGACTGCGGGTGACGAGGCCTCTGGACCCGAAGGTAAGACACACACAAACGGATGCTGATGTTCAGGGCTGTTGTCAGATCAGCGGATGGGATTTCTGTCTCCTGTGTAGGTGATGTTGTTTGAGAAGCCGCAGTTCCAGGGTCAGTGCTGGGAGCTGCTGGATCACACACCCCGTCTGAGGGACATCGAGGGACCCGCCGCCGCCTCCTCTCTACGGGTCACCGGGGGAGTGTGTGTGTCTCTGATTCTCATGAAACAAGTGATGCTGTTAATGTTTCAGATGGAAACATCTGCAAATTGATGAACTTCTGTAGTGACGACTGGCTGGAAGTGTGTGAGTGTGTCTGTATGTGTGTGTGTGTGTGTGTGTGTGTGTGTGTGAGTATACGTATGTAAGTATATGAGTTTGTGAGTATATATATGTGTGTGTGTGAGAGAGAGTATATGAGTGAGTGAGTATATGTGTGAGTGAGTATATGAGTGAGTGAGTATATGTGTGAGTGAGTATATGTGTGAGTGAGTATATGAGTGAGTGAGTATATGTGTGAGTGAGTATATGTGTGAGAGTATATGAGTGAGTGAGTATATGTGTAAATGAGTATATGAGTGAGAGTATATGAGTGAGTGAGTATATGAGTGAGTGAGTATATGAGTGAGTGAGTATATGTGTAAATGAGTATATGAGTGAGTGAGTATATGTGTAAATGAGTATATGAGTGAGTGAGTATATGAGTGAGTGAGTATATGAGTGAGTGAGTATATGAGTGAGTGAGTATATGAGTGAGTGAGTATATGAGTGAGTGAGTATATGTGTAAATGAGTATATGAGTGAGTGAGTATATGTGTAAATGAGTATATGAGTGAGTGAGTATATGAGTGAGTGAGTATATGAGTGAGTGAGTATATGTGTAAATGAGTATATGAGTGAGTGAGTATATGAGTGAGTGAGTATATGAGTGAGTGAGTATATGAGTGAGTGAGTATATGAGTGAGTGAGTATATGAGTGAGTGAGTGAGTGAGTATATGAGTGAGTGAGTATATGAGTGAGTGAGTATATGAGTGAGTGAGTATATGTGTAAATGAGTATATGAGTGAGTGAGTATATGTGTAAATGAGTATATGAGTGAGTGAGTATATGAGTGAGTGAGTATATGAGTGAGTGAGTATATGAGTGAGTGAGTATATGAGTGAGTGAGTATATGAGTGAGTGAGTATATGTGTGAGTGAGTCTAATCACCAAACAGGCAAACGTTCAGTTTAAGCAGGGAGTAAAGTGACATTGATGAGAGTGTGTGTGTGTGTGTGTGTGTATGAGTGTGTAAGTGTGTGTGTGAGTATATGTGTGTGTGAGTAAACAGGCAAACGTTCAGTTTAAGCAGGAGTAAAGTGACATGATGAGTGTAAAGTTCTGTGTGTGGAAGATCAGAGAAAGGCCAGTCTGTATTATTACATGAAGCGGATGGTATTCAAACGGCACAACGTTCTGCTGAAAATGCACAATCTTTCAGCCTAGTGTGAAGTTGTGAAGTTATTAAATACATTAATTAATGATTTGGAACAAATATAATGTAATTTAATGGAAAAATATAACAGGCTCTGTACAGCCGGCAGTGTGAATGTAAATGCTTCCCGTCCAGTGTGTGTTTCCATCTTTTCACAGCAGCTGATGTTTCCATCAGTCACATGAACACACTGCTGGTCAGAAACACTCAGTGTGTGTGTGTGTGTGTTAGATGGGTGTGCTTCTCCAGCGAAGGCTTCAGAGGTCATCAGTGTGTGCTGGAGGAGGGGGAATACAGCGACTGTACGCGACTGTTCGGAGGAACTGAGCTGACGATCCAATCGCTGCGCTTCATTCAGACTGTGAGTGCTCCTGATGTCTCCATGACCTTTGACCCTCTTCATCAGACCTGTGCTTGTGTAAATGCTTCAGACGACCATTATTTCATCCACTCAGTATTGTTGCTCAAGATCATGTTTCACGTTTAAGTCAAGTCAAGTCATCTTCATTTATATAGCGCTTTTAACAATGGATTGTTTCAAAGCAGCTTTACAGAGATAAACATATAATTTAAGGTAACAGATTGTTTTGGCATTATAGCGGTTCTTGAATAATGTTATTTCCAGCTAAAGTTAACTTTGATTGATTCACCTCCGTCGAAATGATCAGACTTTTAAACGCGAACCTGTGATAACGCTGTTTAAGTATTATGAGTTAAGAGTTAAAAATGAGAAAAAGTGGATGAGAAAAGATCATTGAAATACCTTATCCGTGATCTTGTGTTTGCTAATGAGCGCCACGTTCCCTCAGGACTTCCTGGAGCCAGAGGTGTGTGTGACGAGCTGTGATGAGGAAACCGAGGTGTGTGTGGACGTGCCGGATCTGCAGGAGTCCGACAGCATCAGTGTGAAGAGCGGAGCGTGAGGAAGCTTTCAGAACAACAGTCAGAGCACAGAGAGCGAAGGCCTGCTCTACCAGATCTAGAACCCTAACCCAGAGCACAGAGCGAAGGCCTGCTCTACCAGATCTAGAACCCTAACCCAGATCTAGAACCCTAACCCAGAGCACAGAGCGAAGGCCTGCTCACACCAGATCTAGAACTCTAACCCAGATCTAGAACCCTAACCCAGAGCACAGAGCGAAGGCCTGCTCACACCAGATCTAGAACCCTAACCCAGTCAGAGCACAGAGAGCGAAGGCCTGCTCACACCAGATCTAGAACCCTAACCCAGATCTAGAACCCTAACCCAGAGCACAGAGCGAAGGCCTGCTCTACCAGATCTAGAACCCTAACCTAGTCAGAGCACAGAGAGCGAAGGCCTGCTCACACCAGATCTAGAACCCTAACCCAGTCAGAGCACAGAGTGAAGGCCTGCTCACACCAGATCTAGAACCCTAACCCAGATCTAGAACCCTAACCCAGAGCACAGAGCGAAGGCCTGCTCTACCAGATCTAGAACCCTAACCTAGTCAGAGCACAGAGAGCGAAGGCCTGCTCACACCAGATCTAGAACCCTAACCCAGTCAGAGCACAGAGAGCGAAGGCCTGCTCACACCAGATCTAGAACCCTAACCCAGTCAGAGCACAGAGAGCGAAGGCCTGCTCACACCAGATCTAGAACCCTAACCCAGATCTAGAACCCTAACCCAGTCAGAGCACAGAGAGCGAAGGCCTGCTCACACCAGATCTAGAACCCTAACCCAGTCAGAGCACAGAGAGCGAAGGCCTGCTCTACCAGATCTAGAACCCTAACCCAGAGCACAGAGCGAAGGCCTGCTCACACCAGATCTAGAACCCTTACCCTAACTACACTACCAGTCCAACAAATTTTACGGTCGGCAAGATTTTTTATGTTTTTAACAGAAGTCTCTTCTGCTCACCAAAGCTGCGTTTATTTGATCAAAAATACAGTAAAAACAGTGAAATATTATTCCAGTGTAAATCAGCTGTTTTCTTGTCCAGAACTCTCTGTGCTGGGTTGTGACAGGAAGGGCATCCGAAGTAAAACCTGTGCCAAATCATGTGTGTGTGAAGCGGACCCTGCAATTGAGCGGGAATAACGCTAAGAAAGAGAGTGTAAATCAGCTGTTCTCTATGTGAATATACAGTAAAGTGTAATTTATTCCTGAATTTTCAGCATCATTACTCCAGTCTTCAGTGTCACGTGATCCTTCAGAAATCACTCTAATATGATGATCTGATGCTCAAGAAACATTTATGATTATTATTAGTGTAGAAAACAATTTTTTACATTTTTATTTCAGGATTCTTTGATGAATTGAGTTGAAAAGAACAGCATTTATCTGAAATAGAATCTTTTGTAACATTAAACACTACCGTTCAAAAGTTTGGGGTCAGTAAGAATTTTTACTTTATTTTGAAATAAAATAAAATAAATCAATACTTTTATTCATCAAGGATTAATTAAATTGATCAAAAGTTACAGTAAAGACATTTAAAATGTTACAAAAATTATATTTCAAATAAATGCTGTTCTTCTGAACTTTCTATTCATCAAAAGCTGCGTTTCCACGAGATTAGCCGGAGCAGTTTGTCCCGCAGCTTCTCCTCCGGCAGAGCTGATGCTGTGTGTGTGTACACCGGGTCAGGACCGGGAAGATCCGGTGACGCAGGGCTGCGTGGCCTTACAGTTCCCGCTGGATTTCAGCTTAATAAAGCCTGAACCCCGTCGTCGGTCCATTGGTCGTATTTTTTTAACTCCATTGTTGATTCATGCGGCAATCAAAATGCGGCATGAACTCGACCAATCAGCATGTTCAAGTCAAGTCACCTTTATTTTAGTCTCAGCCTCAGACGTCACGCCCACGGAACGTTGGCTAAACGTCTGATGCATATGGTACACTTAACTGGAAACACTTCAGGAATGTCGAAGTCGTCATCTGATTGGTTGAATTTTATCGGATTTCCGGGGGGCGCGAGTGTCGCGTTTATTTTCGGTCCGCCGGGAAACAAAGCGCAGACGTGTGATTGCGGAAGAAAAACTGTTGTGTTTACATGAGTGACAATGAGCATTTATCAAGCTCAGCTAAACGTAGAATTCTCAAAAGTATGCGAGGTTCACGGGAAAGACTCTTGAAGTTTTCTTCTCCTTCTTTGATTTTCTATGCTGACTGACTTGTTGCACGCAGGTCTGTTGTTGTGGGGACATTTCCACGCACCGAAACGTGACGCTGAACGAAACGAACTGTAATTGGTTGTTTTACATGTCGGTCAAACGGCCTTATGGGCGGGCCTTGACCAAAGAAAGCTGCTATGAATTCCAGACCTTCAGCCGTCAGTCTGAAGGTCTGGCTACGCGAGACTACCTTTATTTATACAGCGCTTTTTAC
>CM060600.1:39658354-39670854 GCA_030578255.1 Tiaroga cobitis
GTGTCTCTCTCTGAGCGCAGCTAACGTCTCTCTCTCTGAGCGCAGCTAACGTCTCTCTCTCTGAGCGCAGCTAACGTGTCTCTCTCTGAGCGCAGCTAACGTCTCTCTCTCTGAGCGCAGCTAACGTGTCTCTCTCTGAGCGCAGCTAACGTCTCTCTCTCTGAGCGCAGCTAACGTCTCTCTCTCTGAGCGCAGCTAACGTCTCTCTCTCTGAGCGCAGCTAACGTCTCTCTCTCTGAGCGCAGCTAACGTCTCTCTCTCTGAGCGCAGCTAACGTGTCTCTCTCTGAGCGCAGCTAACGTCTCTCTCTCTGAGCGCAGCTAACGTCTCTCTCTCTGAGCGCAGCTAACGTCTCTCTCTCTGAGCGCAGCTAACGTCTCTCTCTCTGAGCGCAGCTAACGTCTCTCTCTCTCTGAGCGCAGCTAACGTGTTTCTCTCTGAGCGCAGCTAACGTCTCTCTCTGAGCGCAGCTAACGTCTCTCTCTGAGCGCAGCTAACGTCTCTCTCTGAGCGCAGCTAACGTGTTTCTCTCTGAGCGCAGCTAACGTCTCTCTCTCTGAGCGCAGCTGACGTCTCTCTCTCTGAGCGCAGCTGACGTCTCTCTCTCTGAGCGCAGCTAACGTCTCTCTCTCTGAGCGCAGCTAACGTCTCTCTCTCTGAGCGCAGCTAACGTCTCTCTCTCTGAGCGCAGCTAACGTCTCTCTCTCTGAGCGCAGCTAACGTGTTTCTCTCTGAGCGCAGCTAACGTCTCTCTCTCTGAGCGCAGCTAACGTCTCTCTCTCTGAGCGCAGCTAACGTCTCTCTCTCTGAGCGCAGCTAACGTCTCTCTCTCTGAGGGCAGCTAACGTCTCTCTCTGAGCGCAGCTAACGTCTCTCTCTCTGAGCGCAGCTAACGTCTCTCTCTCTGAGGGCAGCTAACGTCTCTCTCTCTGAGCGCAGCTAACGTCTCTCTCTCTGAGCGCAGCTAACGTCTCTCTCTCTGAGCGCAGCTAACGTGTCTCTCTCTGAGCGCAGCTAACGTCTCTCTCTCTGAGCGCAGCTAACGTCTCTCTCTCTGAGCGCAGCTAACGTCTCTCTCTCTGAGCGCAGCTAACGTGTTTCTCTCTGAGCGCAGCTAACGTCTCTCTCTCTGAGCGCAGCTAACGTCTCTCTCTCTGAGCGCAGCTAACGTGTTTCTCTCTGAGCGCAGCTAACGTCTCTCTCTCTGAGCGCAGCTAACGTCTCTCTCTCTGAGCGCAGCTAACGTCTCTCTCTCTGAGCGCAGCTAACGTGTTTCTCTCTGAGCGCAGCTAACGTCTCTCTCTCTGAGCGCAGCTACGAGCCTACAGCCAGACGCGGTACAGCGGAGAGAGCCGCGAGTTTGAGAGTGACTGTGGCGTGACACGTCTCGCGTCCTTCAGGGTGATCCGAGGAAACTGGCTACTGTTCGATGAGGAGGGATATTCTGGGAACCAGTATATCCTGGGGGAGGGGCTTTACCCTGACCTCACTTCCTGTGGCTGTTTATCGAGTGCCATCAAGTCTTTAAAGCCCATTCCATACGTGAGTTGATGACTGCAAACATCACCACATTACAGTAGACACAAGAAATAAACATGCTTCCCGTGACACTCGTATGTGTTTTTGGGTTCAGAGTTTCACGGAGCCGTCGGCGAGTCTGTTTTCTCTCAGCGGTTTCGAGGGCCTTGAAGAAACGTGTTTCTCAGATGTGGAGAGCATGAGCCACTTCTTCAGCCAGTCCGTGAGAGTCACCAGCGGCCTGTAAGAGCTCCTTCACTACTCGCTGTTCCTGTTAATAATGCTCAGTCAGGGTGACGAACGCTGTCGTCTCACAGGTGGGTCGCGTATGAATACGCTCGTTTTAAGGGCCGCCAGACGCTCCTGCAGCCTGGAGAATATCCGGTGTGGGGGGACCGGAGCGGCTGGGAGACCATCGGGTCGCTGAAGCCTCTCAAACAGGTCCGTTCAAAACATAATCACCACTAACTAATCGTGAAAAATGACAATTACAGGTTCTGTATGGATCTGGGTGTACACCATGAACAGTGATTGGCCACTGCATTAACGTCTGTGATTGGTTACGATGGCGGAGAAGAAATCCGCTTACAAGCGCTCTCATCATAACTAACAGTGTAAATGACTGATTGATTTAGCAGTATACACATTTTATTATTAGAACGGGAGTTTTTCAGAGATGGCAGAGCTCGGCTGAACTGGCGTGATGTGATGCTGGCCGATATGACAAAAGCATCATATGATCGCATCAGCATCACGGTTTTTGTTCACACTGGCTTTAAATGGTAAATGGACTGCATTTATATAGCGCTTTCACAGACCCAATGGCCACCAAAGCGCTTTACAATTTGCCTCACATTCACCCATTCACACACCGATGGCGGTGTCAGCCGTGCAAGGCCATCCAGCTCGTCAGGAGCAGCTGGGGTTAGGTGTCTCTCACACACTCACACACACACACACACAGCTGAAAAAATAGAGCCCTTTTAGACCAAAGTAGGTGTGATCGATATGACCAAAACCTTATTTTTAATAGCAAACGTATAAATATATAAAGGTAAAATAATGACATAAAGTGAAATAAGAACAAAGATGCAAATGACAAACAATAGGACTATATACAATATTAGAACGATACAAATGAAACAAAATGCTTTACATTTTTCAGGTACAGTAGGTCTATTTAACAGTAGCTGTCAAGTCAGAAATTGAATAATCAAATGTAAAAATAAAACTCTGCCTAGTCTTCACTGTATGAATCAAATATACATTGATTCTTACCAAAGCATCAAAAGTTGTTGCTCTTCAGCTAGGAATTTTTCTCTTTGTTGTGTTTTGTTTAATGAATCGGACAGAATCAGGAAGATTAGGCTGCTGTCACTTTAAGAGCGAATGCACGGATTTAATATACTGATACACATGCCGTTTCTTTTGCTGTTTATGTTCACTTAAGACAAAACTATGTGAAGCTTGTGTGTATTTGACAGTTTAAGTGCAATAAGAGAACTTAGTTCAGTACTCGCTTTCTGTGTGTCAGAACAGTGTGAGTAAATTCAATCGAGTTTAAACTGGTGAGGCTTTAAAACATGATGACAAAGAACTGTGATGTCAGGTGAGCGTCGAGTACAGCCACAGAACTAGGACTGATGGCCCGAGTGTAACTCGAAATGTTCACAATCTAATTCTAATATTTCACAGAAAAATATCACATTTTTCAGATTCTCTTTGCTGGCTCTCTGTATATAAGCTTTGTTTTCATGCTGCTAAGAGGAGGAATGTGAAGTTGGACACTGATTTGATTTACTGATGCTAACTTATTCAGCAACACTTCTCAGATTGTATTGACGTACTTACGAAAGATGGCATGCAGTTCACGGCACTTACAGGGTTAGTTCACCCAAAAATGGAAACTCCCTCATGTTGCTCCAACCCCGCAAGACTTTCCTTCATCTTCGGAACACAAGTTAAGATATCTGTGATGAGATCGGAGCTGGATCGCTCCTCCATGGGCTTCTAGGGGATTTCATTCTGCCGGCCCAGAAAAGTTAGTAAAGAGATCTCTCAGATCTCATCCAAAATATCTTCATTTGTGTTCCGAAGATGAAGGAAAGTCTTACGGGGTTGGAGCAACATGAGGGAGAGTAATTACTGACAGCGTTTAGATTTTTGGGTGAACTAACCCTTCTAAATACTTCAATATCAATTGTTTGAATTAATGAAAATAACGGCCAAATAGGATTTTTTAGTGTGTGTCCTCATTATTAGTTTGCACATGATTCTAGTGTTTCTGTTTGCTTTAATCAGTGTGCTAGACATGTAGTTGTCTAAAGCACTGAAGGCAAGTGAATGTCTTCATGTCTGGGTTTGGTTCTCCTCAGCCGAAAGTGTTGGTTCATGTGCGGAGTCGAGCTCTGGCTTCAGTTCTGACCAGCGAGAGCAAAGACGGCTCTTTCCCAGCCAAACTCTCGCTGTGTCCCGCGGACCGCTCTCTGGACACACAGCGCTGGATCTTCACCGGCGGCCTCCTCAAGAACACGGTCAGTCCAACACACACACACACACGTGTTCAGGGAATATTCTTCTGTCAGTCCAACACACACACACACACACACACACACACAGACACAGACACAGACACAGGGAATATTCTTCTGTCAGTCAAACACACACACACACAGGGAATACACTTCTGTCAGTCAAACACACACACACACACGTGTTCATGGAATATACTTCTGTCAGTCCAACACACATTTGATTATTTTATTTGGGATGACCAATACTGATTAAAACAACACAGCATCCAAATATTCACAAAGAGCCTGTTATGTTTCACCTGACAATACACACATCGACAATAGTCACAATAACCACATGAATATATAAATAAATAGACTATGGATAGAGGTGACATCGCCTTCTCCAAACATGCAGACTGCCACACACACACACACACACACACACACACACACACACGTGTTCAGGGAATATTCTTCTGCCAGTCCAACACACACACACACACACACACACACACACACACACACACACACACACACACACGTGTGTTCAGGAAATATTCTTCTGTCAGTCCAACACACACACACACACGTGTGTTCAGGAAATATTCTTCTGTCAGTCCAACACACACACGTTCAGGGAATATTCTTCTGTCAGTCCAACACACACACACTATAACCGTTACCCCTTTCGGGCTTGCGTTATATATATCAGAGAAGGGATGGCAAGACTTGATATTTGATTAGGTATAGATAAAAAAAAAAAAACTAGTTTGCTTTGGTTTACACAGCTATATTTCTGAAGAATTAGACACAAGCTTTACGCTTATAATGTATTCACCAACCCAACATCACAAATATTTACATCATACAAAAAAGACTGAAACAAATTAACAAGGTGGAAAACAGTAAAACATCAGTTACATCAATCATCAAACCAGAAATGTTAAACATTCAGAGAATCTGGTCTGGAAAAGTGAATGATTCAACTTAGCTGATGTTGAGATCAACATTTCTTGGTAATGGAGGAAATGTCCTTGCAAAAGTCAGTGCTTGTAATTTGACAATCCTGATGTTGGAGTAAGGAAAAGTGTCGTCTTGACTGCCACATATACAATCCAAACACTAGTGCTCACGTTCAACATCCAAGCGTCATAATCCAAACACCACACCACAAAGCAGAAAGTTAGCTGAAGCAAGTACTTTCATCCATGTAAGAAAGCACCGGCATCAAAAGGTCCATTGATTGACCAAAAAGGAAACGCATTCCTCAACCATAGGACCTTATAAAGATCAAACGGAATAGGCCAAGAAAGCCATTGCTTCCTCTATCCACATGCTTGCCTACTTCTTCAGGTATAGTGCCTGGCTAAATGCTCATCTGAGAAGATGACTAGCGCCACCCAATGGTGTGGAAAAATATAACCGCTAAGGTAACAGAGTTAGAACTGTGACAACACACACACACACACAGACACGTGTTCAGGGAATATTCTTCTGTCAGTCACACACACACACACACGTGTTCAGAGAATATTCTTGTATGAGCTGAACTTCACAAAGCGTCTCCTGGGATATTAGTTGGATAGTTTGTTCTCCCTCGGTTGAATTTGCGTTGGTAACACATTACCATAAGGTTCATTAGTTAACATATCAAGTCAAGTCAAGTCATCTTCATTTATATAGCGCTTTTAACAATGGATTGTTTCAAAGCAGCTTTACAGAGATAAACATATTATTTAAGGTAACAGGTTGTTTTGGCATTATAGCGGTTCTTGAATAATGTTATTTCCAGCTAAAGTTCATTTTGATTGATTCACCTCCGTCGAAATGATCAGACTTTAAACGCGAACCTGTGATTAACGCTGACGGCGTTCACATGCTCATTCAGAATTGATTCTATAGTTATGTGCTTTTGAAAATATGTGCGCAGGTTTGTAATTCAATACAACCCAGCCTAAACAAACTACTTTTCTTGCCTATAAATTTTGATACAGAATTTTGTTTTATTTTATCACTTCGGGGTACGCGAGGCGGAATTCACAAAGCTTTATCTGTAGAGTGGGAAAGGGATCCTCCATAGGGAGAGGATAGTGGACACTTCAGCACTGCATTGTCATCGGGTCCAGGCGGATCTCCTTCGTCAGATCTGGACACGGCCTGGATCCGGCAGGCTGCGGGAAAACCTCGGGATAAACAAAGACACTAATATTAGCGTAGATGCCATTCTTCTTATGATGTAGCGAGTACATCAAGATTTAAGGGAAGTGTTCCCAGTTCCGGCTGACCTAATCTATGCAGCCTAACATTGAATTTATAGAAGTCTATAGTGTGTTATGTGTATGCTAGGTCAAAGAGATGTGTTTTTAGTCTAGCTTTGAACTGACAGAGTGTGTCTGCTTCCCGGACAATGGTAGGAAGACTGTTCCAAAGTTTTGGTGCTAAATAGGAAAAGGATCTACCGCCTGCAGTCGAGTTAGATATTCTAGGTATTATCAACTGGCCGGAGTTTTGAGATCGCAATATAATGCGTTAAGAGCTCGCTCAAGTACTGCGGAGCTAAACCATTTAGTGCTTTGTAAGTAATCAACAATATTTTAAAATTTATACGATGTTTAATAGGGAGCCAATGCAGTGTTGACAGAACCGGGCTAATATGGTCATATTTCCTGGTTCTGGTAAGAACTCGAGCTGCGGCGTTTTGAACTAGCTGTAGTTTATTTATTAAGCGTGCAGGGCAACCACCCAGTAGAGCATTACAATAATCTAGCCTTGAGGTCATGAACGCATGAACTAACTGTTCCGCATTTCCCAATGAGAGCATATGGCGTATTTTAGATATACGGGGGGGACTGCTAGTGTTGCGGAGCGGGCGTGTTACGGATACGTGGTGTAATTTTTTTAGTAATCAAAAAGAATGTCTAATTAATTGAAATCATGTATTATGAATCATTAAACTTTTACAACATTTTTTTTTAAATCTATGAAAAAAGTCAATATTTCTGTGTTGTCTGCACCATTCATTCACACAGAACATGCAGGATTCGTATTTAAATAGTCTTTGTGGTTTAATATTCGCACACACTAGTCTACATCGCGATTTGATTTCAAGTGTAATGAACTGCTTTCTATTAATCAGGCATGAAAAAGGGTCAGGGGTGAAAAAGGTGAGAAGGATATAACCCCTCTAGGGGGGTCCGGGGGCATGCTCCCCCGTAAGAACATTTTAAATATTCCATATTTTAAAGCATCAATCTGATGCATTTTGAGATGCATTTTTTGCCAACCTGGGGAGAGCTGGAGAAACTTAACTTCAGCCATTAGTCAAAAATATTATGGCCTCCGTAGCGTTAGCTAATAATAATTTTTTTTTTTTAAAAGACCGATACCGATCCGTTACCAACGCAGTTAAAAAAAAACAATGGTCCCCTAACCGCCCCCCCAAAACAATGGTAGGGGAAACACTGCCGTTAATTTTGTGAATTGGTAAGTTTCGTTGGGTTTTGAAGAAATATACAGCTGAGTATCATCGGCATAACAGTGAAAGCTAACTCCATGTTTCCTAATGATATCTCCTAATGGTAGCATGTACAGAGTGAACAGCAGCGGTCCTAGTACTGAGCCTTGTGGTACGCCATACTGAACTTGTGATCGATAAGACATCTCTTCATTTACTGCTACAAACTGATAACGGTCAGATAAGTATGATTTAAACCATGCTAGTGCAATTCCACTAATGCCAACATAGTTTTCTAGTCTATTTAAAAGAATGTTGTGGTCAATTGTGTCAAATGCAGCACTAAGATCGAGTAACACTAATAGAGAGATACAACCACGATTGGATGATAAGAGCAAATCATGTGTGACTCTAATGAGAGCGGTCTCAGTACTATGGTACGGTCTAAATCCGGACTGAAAATCCTCGCAGATATCATTTCTTTCTAGAAAGGAACATAGTTGTGAAGATACTGCTTTTTCTAATATCTTTGACAGAAAAGGCAGATTCGAGATCGGCCTGTAATTGACTAATTCTGTAGGATCAAGTTGTGGTTTTTTAACAAGCGGTTTTATCATAGCCAGTTTAAAGGTTTTTGGTACGTATCCTAGAGACAAAGATGAATTAATGATATTAAGAAGAGGATATATGACCTCTGGAAACATCTCTTTCAGTAGCTTAGTCGGTATAGGATCTAACATACAAGTTGTCGATTTAGATGAATTAACGAGTTTGCAGAATTCTTCCTCTCCTATAGCAACAAATGAATCAAATTTTTCCTCAGAGAGACTACAATGCACTCCCTGATGCGATACTGTGGTAGACGGTTGCATAGTTATAATTTTGTCCCTGATATTATCAATCTTATAAGTGAAGAAGTTCATAAAGTCATCACTGCTGTGTTGCTTGGACACTTCTGAGCTTGAAGCTTTCTTTTTCGTTAGTTTAGCCACTGTTTCAAATAAATACCTTGGATTATGTTTATTTTCTTCTAATAGGTTTGAAAAATAAGCAGATCTAGCAGCTTTTAAAGCCTCTCTGTAAGCAATCGAGCGCTCTTTCCACGAAATCCGAAATACCTCTAGTTTAGTTTTCTTCCAGTTGCGCTCCATTTTTCTGGCTGCTCTCTTAAGGGCCCGGGTGTGCTCGCTGTACCACGGCGTTGGACTATTTTCTTTAATCTTCTTTAAGCGCAACGGAGCAACTGCGTCTAAAGTGCTGGAAAAGAGAGAGTTAAACGTTTCTGTTGCAATATCAAGTTCTTCTAAGCTATCCGGGATGCTGAGATGATGAAACTGATTAGGAAGATTATTGATAAAGCAATCTTTAGTGGCAGAAGTTATAGGTCTAATGTATTCATAACACGGAGTCGGCTTTGCAGCCTTGGCTAAATGTAATTTACATGAGACTAGATAATGATCTGAGATGTCATCGCTCTGCTGCAGAATTTCAACGGCATCAACATCTATTCCATGTGATAATATTAGATCTAGAGTATGATTACGACAATGAGTAGGTCCTGACACGTGTTGTCTAACTCCAATTGAGTTTACAATGTCTTTAAATGCCAATCCCAATGCATCTTTTTCATTACCTACATGTATATTAAAATCACCAACAGTTATGACTTTATCTGCAGCCAATACTAATTCTGATAGAAAGTCCGCAAATTCTTTGATAAAATCTTTATGGTGCCCTGTATACAGTAGCCAGCATAATAAGGCCGCTAGCAGACGGTCGGATTAGCCAGTCTGTCTGCTTCCTGACCTGAGCCCCAGATTGTCATGTTTTATCTCTAAGACTATGAGCCAAATTACTAGAGAGAAGAGCAGCACCAGCCCAGGAGGGATGGATACCATCTCTTTTCAACAGATCAGGCTTGCCTCAAAAACTTTTCCAATTGTCTATGAATTTTATATTATTCTGCGGACACCACTTCGACAGCCAACCATTCAGTGATGCCAATCGGCTAACTATCTCATCACTCCTGCGTACAGGAAGGGGGCCAGAGCAAATTACAGTGCCTCACATCGTACTTGCGAGTTCACACACCTCTTTAATATTAATTTTGGTGATCTCCGACTGGCGGAGTCGAACATCATTTGTGCCGTCATGAATAATGATCTTAGAGAATTTACGATTAGCATTAGCCAGCACTTTTAAATTTGCTTTGATGTCAGGCGCTCTGGCTCCCGGGAAACATGTGACTATGGTGGCTGGTGTCTCTATTTTCACGTTCCGTGTGATCGAATCACCAATTACCAGGGCACAATCAACAGAATTCTCAGTGGGTGTTTCACTGAGTGGGGCAAATCGGTTTGTTATAAGAATCGGAACGGAAGAGTGGTTCTTTGATCCACGACTAGAACGATCTCTCACGGTCACCCATCTGCCCTGCTGCACGGGCTCTACTTCAGCCGGAACCGAATCATGTAAAGAGTTCACTATGCTAGGCGCATCCAAAACACTATCTAAAGATCTAGCATTCTTACCATCCTCAATTAAAGTTTGGATGCGTGTCTCTAGTTCTGAAATCTTCTCCGTCAGCCTGACTGTCTCCTTGCATTTATCACATATAAATCCTATATTGCCATCGGAGAAGGCTATACTAAACATATGACATGTGACACAGGTGACAATAACAGGACAAGAAGACATTACTCACCGTGTTTGTTGACTGATTCTTACTTACCTGGACTTTATGAACTCAAAGGCGCGGGCGTGCGAGAGAAAATAAATAAATAGAGCGCACGGGTGGCGCGTTAGCAGGCTAACGTTAGCGAGTTAGGTTAATCTGAGATGTTGGGTAAGTTGTATTTAGTAGTATAAACAACTAGATAGTAAATGATGGCTCAAAACATAAAGAAATACGAAGCTCAGGCGGAGCTTACAGCCTCGAAGCAAACAAACACACAGCAGGCAGCGAGGCAGACAGGCCCCTAACCCTAACATAAGTTAATGTATTAACTAACATGAACTAACCATGAGGAATACATTTGTTACAGTATTAGTTAATCTTTGTTAATGTTAGTTAATGAAAATACAGCTGTTCATTGTTTGTTAAAGGGGATAGACTCTGCAAGCATGTTATAAATAAAATAAGACGATCAGATTACACAGCTCTTCTGGCGTATGAAGAGGATCTTATTATAATATCACCGGCCCTTAATCTGCACGTTTACACACACCAGCGACATTGGGTTCGGCGAGCGCCGACAGAGACCAGTTCTAACGCACTGGAGAAGATCCAGCGACGCCTGAAACTGTTCTGTGGTTGAGCACAGACGACACTGAACACTATTGACCAGAACATGTCACCGCTGTCTTATAAACACCTCAGGAACTGTGGACACTTGTGGAAGAGTTCAACATGATGAGGAGATGATCAGTGTAACTCCACAACAACTACACAAATGTCTCCGCTAACATTCAGAAACGTGTAAAAGTGAAGCTCTCCCTGAGTCTCTCCGTAAGGCTGCACTCGCTGCTGGTTACTCCTGATTCTGGATCAGTGAGATTGGCCTGTGTTGTTATTGCCGGAGTCTCTGAAGCTCGTGTGAAGGCTCCGCCCCCTTCTGAACAGAGGCGGAGCTAAAGCTCATTTGCATTTAAAGGGACACACACAAAAGCGGAGCGTTTTTCTTTACACCCAAAAAGGGGCAAATTTGACGAGCTATAATAAATGATCTTGTATTTTGAGATGAATTTCACACACATTCTGGGACACTATAGATTTATAATACATCTTGTGCAAAGGGGCCTAACATGTCACCTTTAGTTAGTGCACTGTGAACTAACATTAATGTTAACAAATACAACCTTTGATTTTATTAATGTATGCGTAAATGTTGAAATTAATATTAACTAAGGTTAGTAAATGCTGCAGAAGTATTGTTCATTCTTAGTTCATGTTCACTAATGAACCGTAGTGTAAAGTGTTACCACTGTGTTCCTGGTGTCAGAGAGTGAGGGTTCGCTACAGAGTAAAACAGTGTTCAAGCCTGAATATCCGTTTCATCTTATCATAGTTTCAATAACGAGTTTGACTGTCACGTGATGTTGTGTGTCAGAAGCAGGCGTGCTGGACTTCAGAGACTCTCCGCTGACGGTTCACAGAGATTCAGTCGTTGTGTGTGTGTGTGTGTGTGTGTGTGCAGGCGCTGCACGGCTGTCTGTGTGTGATCGGGGCCAAGGCCTGCGCCGGAGCCAGAGTGGCATTATGGGAAGAACATGGGCGAGTGAACCAGCGCTGGAGTCTCAGCGAGGACGGGAGAATCTGCTCACATCTAAACCACAGCCTGGTGTTAGACCTCAGAGGTGTGTGTGTGTGTGTGTGTGTGTGTGGTGTTAGACCTCAGAGGTGTGTGTGTGTGGTGTTAGACCTCAGAGGTGTGTGTGTGTGTGTGTGTGTGGTGTTAGACCTCAGAGGTGTGTGTGTGTGTGTGAGGTTTTAAGACCTCAGAGGTGTGTGTGTGTGTGTGGTGTTAGACCTCAGAGGTGTGTGTGGTGTTAGACCTCAGAGGTGTGTGTGTGTGAGGTTTTAAGACCTCAGAGGTGTGTGTGTGTGGTGTTAGACCTCAGAGGTGTGTGGTGTTAGACCTCAGAGGTGTGTGTGTGTGTGTGTGGTGTTAGACCTCAGAGGTGTGTGTGTGTGTGTGGTGTTAGACCTCAGAGGTGTGTGTGTGTGGTGTTAGACCTCAGAGGTGTGTGTGTGTGGTGTTAGACCTCAGAGGTGTGTGTGTGTGTGTGTGGTGTTAGACCTCAGAGGTGTGTGTGTGTGTGTGGTGTTAGACCTCAGAGGTGTGTGTGTGTGTGTGTGTGTGTGTGTGGTGTTAGACCTCAGAGGTGTGTGTGTGTGTGGTGTTAGACCTCAGAGGTGTGTGTGTGGTGTTAGACCTCAGAGGTGTGTGTGTGTGTGTGTGGTGTTAGACCTCAGAGGTGTGTGTGTGTGTGGTGTTAGACCTCAGAGGTGT
>CM060600.1:39675854-39740854 GCA_030578255.1 Tiaroga cobitis
TCGATCTTAGTGCTGCATTTGACACAATTGACCACAACATTCTTTTAAATAGACTAGAAAACTATGTTGGCATTAGTGGAATTGCACTAGCATGGTTTAAATCATACTTAACTGACCGTTATCAGTTTTTAGCAGTAAATGAAGAGATGTCTTATCGATCACAAGTTCAGTATGGCGTACCACAAGGCTCAGTACTAGGACCGCTGCTGTTCACTCTGTACATGCTACCATTAGGAGATATCATTAGGAAACATGGAGTTAGCTTTCACTGTTATGCCGATGATACTCAGCTGTATATTTCTTCAAAACCCAACGAAACTTACCAATTCACAAAATTAACCGAATGCATAGCTGATATAAAAAACTGGATGACTAGTAATTTCCTACTACTAAATTCTGAAAAGACAGAGATTCTAATTATTGGACCAAAAACTTCCTCATGTAATAACCCAGAATACTGTCTAACACTGGATGGCTCTGTCAAGTCTTCGTCGTCGGTTAGGAACCTGGGTGTGTGTGTGTGTGTGTGTGTGTGTGTGTGTGTGTGTGTTTGTGCTCTTTGATATCGATCTTTCATTTGAAAGTCACATGTCAAGTATCTGTAAAACCGCGTTTTTCCATCTAAAAAATATATCTAAAATACGCCATATGCTCTCATTGGGAAATGCGGAACAATTAGTCCATGCGTTCATGACCTCAAGGCTAGATTATTGTAATGCTCTACTGGGTGGTTGCCCTGCACGCTTAATAAATAAACTACAGCTAGTTCAAAACGCCGCAGCTCGAGTTCTTACCAGAACCAGGAAATATGACCATATTAGCCCGGTTCTGTCAACACTGCATTGGCTCCCTATTAAACATCATATAAATTTTAAAATATTGTTGATTACCTACAAAGCACTAAATGGTTTAGCTCCGCAGTGCTTGAGCGAGCTCTTAACGTATTATAGTCCTTCACGTCTATTGCGATCTCAAAATTCCGCCCAGTTGATAATACCTAGAATATCTAACTCGACTGCAGGCGGTCGATCCTTTTCCTATTTAGCACCAAAACTTTGGAACAGTCTTCCTACCATTGTCCGGGAAGCAGACACACTCTGTCAGTTCAAAGCTAGACTAAAAACACATCTCTTTGACCTAGCATACACATAACACACTATAGACTTCTATAAATTCAATGTTAGGCTGCATAGATTAGGTCAGCCGGAACTGGGAACACTTCCCTTAAATCTTGATGTACTCGTTACATCATAAGAAGAATGGCATCTACGCTAATATTAGTGTCTTTGTTTATCCCGAGGTTTTCCCGCAGCCTGCCGGATCCAGATCTGATGAAGGACCTGCGTCTGGACACACTCTCACTCTCTCACACACTCCAGATCTGATGAAGGACCTGCGTCTGATGTGTCACTAGTCTCTCCCTGTGAAGGCCTCCTCCTTCTCCTCTGTACAGATAATCGTTGTCGGGATAATGCCGGTTCGCGTGGCTACGCCGAAGCGATACAATTCTGTATTATAAATTGTAAGGCCAGACAAGTAGTTTGTTGTGGGTTGTGTTTTTAGGGAAGGACTACACGCCTGCGCACATAAATTCTAACACACATCCCTATAGAATGAGCTCTTAATACGCTTGTGCACGCCATCAGTGTTCTGACAGGTTCACGTTTTTAAAGTTTGCGTAGAGAGAACTTAAGAGTTTTCTGTCAGAGCGGTGTCGTGTCAGCGGCCCCTAAGTTAATCACTAATGATCTTTACAACGGAAGTGAATCAATCAAAACCAACTTTATCTGGACAATAACTTTATTCTAGAGCTGCTGTAAAGCCAGAACACTCTCTGTTACTGTAATCTCCTGTTATCACTGTAAAGCTGCTGTGAAACATCTGTGTTGTTAAAGCGCTGTATAGATGAAGGAGACTCGACACACTAAGCCGAAATTATGACTTAAAAAGTCAAAACTATTACTTAGTATGTCATAATTGTTACTTTTTAAGTCATAGTTTCCGACTAGTCTGCAAGATGTGTAGTGGGCTGACGGACCTGTGAGACGACCTCATCTTCATCATCTTCATCATCGTCATCATCGTCATCTTCATCTTCGTCGTCATCAGATGCTCCCATCATGTGTGTTTCTCTCTTGTTCTTTAAAGAATGTAACACAAACACGACCAGCTCGGTGGCCTCGTCCTGATCAGAGACAAACACAGTGAGGACTTGCTATACACACACACACACACACACACACACACACACACACACGCACACACACACGCAGTGCCTTCCACTAATATCGGCACCCCTGGTAAATATGAACAGGCGGCTGTGAAAATAAATCTGAATTGTTTATCCTTTAGATTTTTCAATCAAAAATTTCTCCAATGCAAGTACAATATCTTTGAAGTATATTCCCATTCATACTTACATTTTTAGCACACCAGGGTATATGTGTGTGTGTGTGTGTGAATATGTGACGTGTGTGTGTGTATGAATATATGACGTGTGTATGAATATATATGACGTGTGTATGAATATACATAATGTGTGTGTGTGTGTGTGAATATATATAAAGTGTGTGTGAATATATATAACGTGTCTGTAAATGTATGTGACGTGTGTGTATGAATATATGTGATGTGTGTGTGAATATATATAACGTGTGTGAATATATGTGACGTGTGTGTATGAATATACTGTATGTGACGTGTGTGTGTGTGAATATATGTGACGTGAGTGTAAATATATGTGACGGGTGTGTGTGTGTGAGAATATATGTGACGTGTGTGTGTGTGAATATATTTGACGTGTGAGTGAATATATGTGACGTGGGTGTGTGATTATATGTGACGTGTGTGTGTGTGTGTGAGATTATATGTGACGTGTGTGTGTGAGATTATATGTGACGTGTGTGTGTGTGAATATATGTGACGTGTGTGTGTGTGACTTACAGTGTTCTCTTGACTGGGCTCCACTGTTAGAAGAAGATGCTCTTTAAACCGCAAACACACAGTGTCCTCCAGCGACGGTGGTTTCCCAACTGGAAGAGAAACACATTCAGTACAGCCGTAACCTCCCCACACACACACACACGTGAGCCTCACCAGGATCAGCGCCGGCCCGGTCCTGCTGGAACGGTGGCAGTCGGTGGCAGACGAAGTCTCTCTTCATAGCGCTGGAGCGCAACTCCTGATTCCCCCGCTCGACATCATCAGCCAAACGCCGCAGAAACACACACACCTGCTTATTAACCTCAGGACCCACGCTGGCAGACTGACAACACACAAACACACACACTGTTAGAGTCACTGTTACAGGTGAGTGTGTGAGAGAGGAGCGTGTGTGAGAGCGGTGTGTGTGAGAGGATTGTGTGTGACAGGAGTGTGAGTGCTCACCGTGAGGACGTTACGAGGAAGACCGCAACGCATTCCGTGTTTACGTCTCATGCTGTCCAACACACACCCGGGAAACACGTCCAGCATGAAGTCGCCCCACGACCTGAAAAAGACACACACATTTATATCTATAACGACCTGAAAGACACACACATTTATATCTATAACGACCTGAAAGACACACACATTTATATCTATAACACTTTCTGATAGTTGCGGTGGGTCAAACCATCAGACGATACCGAGTGCTCAGAAATCATGAACGTAAAGTTTCGACTCTGTGTACAGAATTTATCACCATTATAATGTTTGAGGCTCAGTTTGACGTGTATTCCTGGTTAAAGACAGTGTGTGTCACACAACCCACAGACTCAGACCCGGTGAGTGTGTTCAGATAAAGCATCCGCCAAATGCATAAATCTGAAGACATTCAGCGTAGATTTTTGTTGTGTGATTTGACTGGGAATCAAACTCGTGATCTTGCCTTAGTGAGCGTCACGATCTGCACATGCTTTCACACACTACTTCTGCTAAACTCTTTAAAACATTTTTTTACAATACTGATATAAATAATCATGCTCTCATGGTGATTATTTTGTAATATTTCAGAACGGTTTAATATTAAAGCAGGGAATGTAAAAGCATGTTAAAGGTAAATGGAGTACTTCCAGAGAGAAAGAGTCAGTGTGTGTGTGTGGAGACGCACATGTTCTGGTAAGTGTTGAGTGAGAGGAGTGTGTGTGTGTGTGGAGACGCACATGTTCTGGTAAGTGCTGAGCGTGAGCTGTGTGTGTGTGAAGACGCTCATGTTCTGGTAAGTGCTGAGCGTGAGCTGTGTGTGAGGAGTGTGTGTGTGTGTGGAGACGCACATGTTCTGGTAAGTGCTGAGCGTGAGGTGTGTGTGAGAGGAGTGTTTGTGTGTGTGGAGACGCACATGTTCTGGTAAGTGCTGAGCGTGAGCTGTGTGTGAGGAGTGTGTGTGTGTGTGGAGACGCACATGTTCTGGTAAGTGCTGAGCGTGAGGTGTGTGGATCGCGCCACGTCTGAAGGAGTGTCGGCCTGGTGGATCGTTCCTCGGGGGAAATACAGCAAATCACCAGCCTACAGGAAATCAAATGAGGCATTAATATACACGAGCAGAACACTCAAGCACACCTCACGTCCCTGCTGATTGACCTCTAACCCCGTGATGTCACTGACCTGCAGGATGAAGTCGTGTGTGGGGGGGCCGATGCGGTGCTCGGGCTCCAGGCTGTACTCGCGGGCCAGAGGGACGGTGGGCTGGTAAAGCCTCCAGTGTTTCTGTCCCTCCAGCTGAAGGATCAGCACCTGAACCCATAAAAACACGGCAGCAGAACGTCAGTTATTCCTCATGAACACATGAGCAAACCGTGACAGTAGATGCTAAACACACAAGAGAGCAGACACACACCTCGACGTCGTCGTAGTGCGGCGGCAGACCCTGAGACCCACGAGGCGTGATGTAGATGTTAGATCCAACCAGGGACCCGAAGAAGCACTCCAGCCGCTCCTGAATACGCCACAGCTCGTCCTGTGAACACGCGTGACCAGTGAACACGCGTGACCGGTGAACACGCGTGACCGGTGAACACGCGTGACCGGTGAACACGCGTGACCGGTGAACACGCGTGACCGGTGAACACGCGTGACCGGTGAACACGCGTGACCGGTGAACACGCGTGACCGGTGAGTCACGCGTGACCGGTGAACACGCGTGGCCGGTGAACACGCGTGGCCGGTGAACACGCGTGGCCGGTGAACACGCGTGGCCGGTGAACACGCGTGGCCGGTGAACACGCGTGGCCGGTGAACACGCGTGGCCGGTGAACACGCGTGGCCGGTGAACACGCGTGGCCGGTGAACACGCGTGGCCGGTGAACACGCGTGGCCGGTGAACACGCGTGGCCGGTGAACACGCGTGACCGGTGAACACGCGTGACCGGTGAACACGCGTGACCGGTGAACACGCGTGACCGGTGAACACGCGTGACCGGTGAACACGCGTGACCGGTGAACACGCGTGACCGGTGAACACGCGTGACCGGTGAACACGCGTGACCAGTGAACACGCGTGACCAGTGAACACGCGTGACCAGTGAACACGCGTGACCAGTGAACACGCGTGACCAGTGAACACGCGTGACCAGTGAACACGCGTGACCTGGTTTGCGCGAGCTCTTACCTTGAACCTCTGAGGCTGGTGCAGCTGTATGGTGGCTCTGCTCTCCTCCAGGTCCTTCTTCAGCTGGCTGAACTTCACCTTCCCGTCTTTATTCAGCACTCTCTTCTGGCCGTCGACGCAGCGGCACACGTTGAGGTCTCTGACGTATCGCAGGCCGCTAGCGCAGAGCTGCCTGACGTCGGACAGCTGGAACAGCGAGCGGAAGTACGAGGCCAGAGCCGGATCGTTGCGCTGCAGGACCAGTGGCTTCTGCTCCCAGTACTGAAGGAAGAACTGGTCCAGGCCGACCGGACTGATCAGACTCTGAAAGAAATCCTTCGGAGAGTCGAAGCACAGCGGGTTCCCCATCTTCATCTGCTTCACAGGTACATCCTCCTCCTCCTCCTCCTGTCCATCACACTTCTTCACTCTTCTGCCCTTCTTTGGCATCTCTGCGATATAAATATCATAATATAAATATGCTCTTCATAACCTTCACTGCGCTGTCTAGATAGCTTGCTGATTATTCTGGAATTTCTGTCAAATACAGGCTACTTTCACTGTGTGTAAAACATGCAATACGCTTCAAATGATTATTCATAAATGTGTATGTGCACTACTTTAACAGCAAGACAAGGTGATGCAGCTGTTGTGGAAAAACTAATGAACAACAGAACAGCAGTCGCATCAGTCGTTCTCTCCTCCGCCATGTCTACAGTTTAGGACCCGATCAACTCAGAAACTCGGGTATCAAAATGATCTTCTAGTTTCCCAGTAGTAAATACGACCTTCATGTCCAGTTCCTACTAGGAAACTAGTATTTACAACATTTCCAATTCCTAGCACGTGAAAGCAGAATTAATAACCATTAATTCTTGCCACTGTGAAGAAACTAGAGTGAGAATTAATGTTCATAATTAAGGTACAGCACAAATGAAGCTTAAAATAATTACATGCTTCCATTCATTCAGTTCCCGCATTCATCATCACGAAATGACCGATTTGACCAGTTTAATTTAGTCAGTTTATGGAAAAGTGTCAACACAAGTGACAGAATGAGGGAGAATTAAGGTGCGCAAAAACTAAAAATACAATTTATTGATTTGCTTTTTATTGTAATTTAAAAATGCAGTGTCAAATTAAAACACAAAATGCAATTGATGATTTTACATTTTATTATTATCTATTATTTAATAGAAAAATGCAAAGGAAAAAATTAAGTGCATTTAAAATGCTAATGCAACAATAGTGACAAGCTTCAAATTAATGCGTTGTTTAGTTTTCCTTTTTTATTTATTTATAAGATTTATAAGACAACCAGACATGTTTACAATTTCGAAATAATTTAACACATAAAAGTAGAGTAAGATATTTAATCGTATACTTGTTATCCAAATAAGTCAGACGGCTCCGTCATAATTTATATGCCAGTAAATAACTAATTCGCAGTGGAAGTACAGACAAACATGTTCCTTACCGACAGCATCACAGGCGCACGTGCAAAGACGGTGTCACACTTCAGACGCTCCGGGTGGAAACTTATAAAAACCGTTCCTGAATTTTTTTGTCGATTTCATAATCGTAGCAACCACAATCACAGTAAAATATGTGGAGTATGCCGATTTTTATTTCACGAGCTCGTCCAGTTCAAGTGCTTTGTTGTCTGAAAGAATATGAATCATGGTGGACACCAGGTTTATTTTTGCTATTTCTTGAGGAAATTTTATTATAGGCAAAATGTTGAAGAAATTTAGTTTTGTTTAGTTTTGAAGTTTAAGTTTGAATACAAAATAGTGTCCCGCTTACTTCTATATACACATTCACTACACTCTAGATACTTGGCTTGCTTACTATTCTGGAATTCCAGTCAAATTTAGGCTATTTTCATTATTAAATTAGTAAATATGAATTGAGAGGGCATTTGTGTCCAATTTCTGTCTAGGAAACTCCGATAGGAATTTCCAACTAGGAGTTTCCTGGTCGGAAATTGGACATGAATGCCCAGTCAGGTCATATTTACGGGTGTTTCTCGACTGTCACGCTGAAGGCCGTCTCAGTATGAAGGATCCTTCGTTTCGAGTCCTTCATTCGGCCTGTTTTGAAGGATGCATCGGATGTATCCTTTGCGATCCTATCCTTCACCCACAATCCTTAGCACACATTCAAATTCACAAAAAAAAAAAGAGTCGGTACTGAGCCTGTCTGAGTTTATTATGAAAATAATGCTTTCGGACATGAAAGCATGTTATCTTTTGTTGCAGTAAATTAATCACAAACACTAAACTGACAGTAAGTCACTGGGAGACAGCTCCTTCACTGCGCTGCATCAATAGACAACCAGTAAACAAAGTTTTCCAAAATGAAGTTTTAACAGTATTTCCATGCCGTGAGTGTAATCGCTTGGGAGGACAGTAGCTTACAAGCCTCAGAAGGACCGGACTAACACTCTATGTTCTTCATTAGTTTTTCCACAACAGCTGCATCACCTTGTCTTGATGTTAAAGTAGTGCACATTTATGAATAATCATTCAGATTATTGTATGTTTTACACACAGTGACAATAACCTGTATTTTACAGCAAGCTGACTATCTAGATAGTGTGGTCAATGTTTATATGGTTGTAAGTGAACAGGACGCAACATTTTATTCAAAATGATCTTCAATACATTTAGCCTTTAATAAGATTTCCTGGTGTCCTCCATGATTCCGGTTCTTCCTGAGAGCAAAGCCCTTGAAAAGCTCGTAATCACGACTTCAGAAGTGGGATACTTCTGATAGCATAACTCATCGAGCTTCTCCAACAGGGTTCAGCATTAGGAGTTCCTCCTTATTAATATAAGCTTTAAGTCAGTATTTTTCATTTCTCATAACATCTAGACATATTTTCTCAATCCAGTGAAATCATTTAAAGCATTTTAATAAAATCTTCTCCAATGACAAACAGATTAAACAAGCATTACATTACAAAGCAGACATTCTGCACCTCACGCAAGTTACAGGATGAGACTCTACAGGACAGTTTCAGATGTGATCATAACGAGGGTGAACGAGTCTTTACTTCCGGTGTTCACTCCCGCCACAGTGGAGACTGTGATGTTCCCGCCGGCGTCTCCGGGAGCTGCAGCTTCTCACACTCGGTGAGTTTCAGGGGTAAATGCTGCGCGATCTCGTTGGGGTCTGTGTAAAGCGCGGGAGGAATGTGCTGCAAAGTCAACAGAGACAAACACATCGGCGTCAGGTACAGAATAATGCGGCACACACTATTTGGCAGTTTAATCAGTGTTAAAAAACTTGTTTTTAAACCCGTAAACCAGCTCATCAAGAAACCTCCAGACAGGAGTGTTGAGGCCACACTGTAGGGAACACCCCTTTTAGTTTAATAATGTTTTTTATTTATTTATTTTTTTTTTTTATACCAAATTATATTTAGGTTGTATTTATAATCCATTTATTCACTTTTTGAGCACAGATCTGAAAACTTAAACTGTTTTGAACATCTTAAACTGTGGTAAATTTAATCGACCGACTAAAATTTGATCTCTTTTCAAAGACGACACGGCAGATTATTTCTGAAGTGGAAAGAGTTTTAAAAAGTGAACTTAAAAAAAAGACAATTTTACGTTTATTGTTATGAAAAATACTATTTTCAATTGTTATATGAAATATATATATATATATATATATATATATATATATATATATATATATATAAAAAAACATGTTTAACTCTAAAACTGTGAGAAAATCAAAGCCATAAATGTAAACAAGTTGTTTAAAACTTGAGCTTGATATCTCAAAAACTGAGCTTTAAGTGAGATGTTGTTGAAATTTCGTCTTCCATTCATTTTCAATGCGTCATTTCTGACCACGAGGAGCACGAGTGTGACTATTGTTTCAAGGACCATTTAACCTGTTCCAATCACAGCAAGTGCCAAAACCTTTACCAAGTTTCATACCATTGCAATGAAGTAAAAAATTCTAAAAAACAAAACGTAAAAATTTTCGGTCAAATATGACAGAAGAGCACCAGAGAAGATATAGTCCTCCCGAAAATGAAACTTGTTCCTGATTATTTACTCACGACCTGGTCATCTAAGATATTCAAGAGGAATTAAGGTTTTGGAGGAAAACATTAACAATAAACTGACACAAATGACCTTCTCAAGAACCGGCCCGTTTACAAGTGTGGAAGAGCTGGAACAACATCAACATACTCATGAACAATCATATTGTTTGAATTCGCCAAAACTGATAATAATAACTGGGACAAATAAATTAGGCCAGGCTTATACGGGACAGTTGGCAACCCTAATTAGGGTTTCAGGAGATGTACCATTTCTGTTTTCTGTACCAATTTTGGTATCGTAGCAAAAACTGTTGAATTGACTACTTTTATGTATGCATGTATGGACAGACGGACGGATGGATGGATAGACACTGACAGCCGTATTCAAATTGAATCGTAAACTTCTATGATTGACAATCCAAAAACATTGCAGCATGAAAAACTACACTAGTGTTCAGATTGTGAATGTGTAATAAACAAAGCGAGAGAAGAGACGCCCTTTATAAACCACTAGACTAAAGTACTCTCGCGAAACTCACATTATAATGACAAAAACTGTCTTAATTGTACAGTGGATCTCTTATTTATATTGTGTTTACACTTTGTTGGTTATAATAAAGGCTTGTGTGTTGAACAAAAAACCATGTGCATTTCTAGCAATGTTAAGCGGATTCTCATGAACACCTCTGATTGGCCACTGCGATCACGCTGGACAGTTATGATTGTGATTGGCTACAGTGGCCAACGCTATTAGAAACACACTGTAAATAGAAACTTGTGATGCTGAGATCGCGCTGGTTGGGGATCGTTTGAATGTTATAGATTCCACTTATTAATTATGATTATTATTGATTCCCAGTTTCAATTCCAGTAAAATATTTATTCGGTCTCTTTTTGTAAAATGTATTTGCAGCTGATTACCATAAACAAATCAACAGGCTACATATAAACTGAGGACTTGTTCATGAGCAAAACAGAGATCTCGCTTCTCCCATGATTCTGAAGAAAAAAGACATTAGACCACTAGAGGTTCTGAAAAAATGTTAATTGCTTCATTCTAATTAGAAAATATTTAATAATTTTAACTAATTTAAAAAAGAAATTGGTTGAATGAATGATTCAATGACACTCAGAGACTGGATGAATCCGCGTTTTTGAATGAATCTCTTGAATAAATTATTTAATGACGAACAAATTTTTTATAGGTTCTGATCCCGCTGTCCCGCAGAGCTTCGCCTCAACACCATCTAGAGGAGTCCGCGGTATCGTTCCTCCGCTGGGTTAGAGTTTCGCCTCCACACCATCTAGAGGAGTCCGCGGTATCGTTCCTCCGCTGGGTTAGGGTTTCGCCTCCGCGGTATCGTTCCTCCGCTGGGTTAGAGTTTCGCCTCCACACCATCTAGAGGAGTCCGCGGTATCGTTCCTCCGCTGGGTTAGGGTTTCGCCTCCACACCGTCTAGAGGAGTCCGCGGTATCGTTCCTCCGCTGGGTTAGGGTTTCGCCTCCACACCGTCTAGAGGAGTCCGCGGTATCGTTCCTCCGCTGGGTTAGGGTTTCGCCTCCACACCGTCTAGAGGAGTCCGCGGTATCGTTCCTCCGCTGGGTTAGAGTTTCGCCTCCACACCATCTAGAGGAGTCCGCGGTATCGTTCCTCCGCTGGGTTGGAGTTTCGCCTCCACACCATCTAGAGGAGTCCGCGGTTTCGTTCCTCCGCTGGGTTAGGGTTTCGCCTCCACACCGTCTAGAGGAGTCCGCGGTTTCGTTCCTCCGCTGGGTTAGGGTTTCGCCTCCACACCGTCTAGAGGAGTCCGCGGTATCGTTCCTCCGCTGGGTTAGAGTTTCGCCTCCACACCATCTAGAGGAGTCCGCGGTTTCGTTCCTCCGCTGGGTTAGAGTTTCGTCTCCACACCGTCTAGAGGAGTCCGCGGTTTCGTTCCTCCGCTGGGTTAGAGTTTTGCCTCCACACCATCTAGAGGAGTCCGCGGTTTCGTTCCTCCGCTGGGTTAGAGTTTCGCCTCCACACCATCTAGAGGAGTCCGCGGTTTCGTTCCTCCGCTGGGTTAGGGTTTCGCCTCCACACCGTCTAGAGGAGTCCGCGGTTTCGTTCCTCCGCTGGGTTAGAGTTTCGCCTCCACACCATCTAGAGGAGTCCGCGGTTTCGTTCCTCCGCTGGGTCAGAGTTTCGCCTCCACACCATCTAGAGGAGTCCGCGGTTTCGTTCCTCCGCTGGGTTAGGGTTTCGCCTCAACATCATCTAGAGGAGTCCGCGGTTTCGTTCCTCCGCTGGGTTAGAGTTTCGCCTCCACACCATCTAGAGGAGTCCGCGGTTTCGTTCCTCCGCTGGGTTAGAGTTTCGCCTCCACACCATCTAGAGGAGTCCGCGGTTTCGTTCCTCCGCTGGGTTAGGGTTTCGCCTCCACACCGTCTAGAGTCCACGGTTTCGTTCCTCCGCTGGGTTAGGGTTTCGCCTCCACACCGTCTAGAGTCCACGGTTTCGTTCCTCCGCTGGGTTAGGGTTTCGCCTCAACACCGTCTGGAGGAATCTTTAACTAAATTATTTTGAAACGGGCAAGGATAATGACTCTGGCCTCTTATGTGCTTTATCCAGAATTCAAACCACTTCCATCGGGTCGATATTTTCGCATCCCTAGGTTTAGAGATAACCGCTATAAAAACTATTTTGTTTCTTTGGCTACAAGGCTGTTAACCCTCTGAGGTCTGAGGTGTTTTTGGGGTCCTTGAGATGTTTTGACATGCCCTGACATTTGTGCTTTTTTCAGTTGCTTAGAAACATATTAATGGCACTGGTGTAATTACACTCTATTTAGCACAAACAGGGCTACCATAATATGTTAGCAACATGTTTGTACATGTTTGTATTTTTGAGAGAATATTGTTTATGCATGGTTATTGAAAAAACAAAAAAATAAAGTTTCTGAAATAAGGCCACAAAACACACACTAAATATGTGTCCACAAGAGTTTTGACTAATGGATCTTGTCGCCTAGAGTTTAGGCTTCAAAATGATCTGAAAATCATTCTGTCTAATCATTCACATAAAACAATAGATTGTTTTAAATTGTGAAAAACATTTTTTTGTTTGCAAAGGCAATATGCGGATGGGCGTGAACGGCCCAACCCCTATCATGAATAATTAAGTGGTTCTCACCCGAGCAGACAATGACCCTGCATAATAATGAGCCTTTCATTCAGGGGTGTCACACAAGAAAGAATGCAAGGACAATAAACACATAAATAAATAAATAAATAAATAAATATATATATATATATATATATACAAACAATCAAAATATAAATGAAAGCCAAAAGCACATTTTTAGTCATACCTGGAAACAAATCCTGGTCAAATAGGTTGTATGGGCAATTCTGCAGAATTGGTTCAAAGTTTGAGTTGGAAACCTCTTGAAAATAAAATTGTCTTTTTCCATAAATGTCTTATAAAGTATTATTTTTTAAAGTAGGCAATAGATTTTATCATACATATTTCAAAGTTAAGGATTCATTATTTTGATATAGCTTGCATTGGAACAAACACTATAACAGTTGATTAGTTTATTTGTGACAAAACATCCTATATTTTACATATGATCAGAAACTGTCTAATTAAAGCTTATTTGATGTCTATTTTATAGTAAAAAATTTATAATCTATCCAAAATTAGTCAACGAAATGTTGTCATTACAGACACTAGTATATCGCGATTAGAAGAAATCTCAGTGGGCTATAGCAATATAGTTTGTATGTGTACATGTAAAAATAACGTTTACTAAAGTACAGTAGGTAGTCAACCAGAATGCCTATTACCGCCGCGGCAAATCCACCGCCGTAAAAATAAACCAGTCGCATTTCAAAGTCGTTCGCGAAATGACCGCCAGGTGGCGCAAAGGGACATTTAGCAAAACGTAAGTGGGGCAATTAACAGTAAGGATGAAATACTACAAGTTATGGTCATTTCCAAATAAGCCAACAACAAACATTTATTTAACAAATATTTTTAAATATGCAACATGCACGTTTAAACAACAAACAATACAATCTGAACCAGCGCTTCTGCTCCTGTATTGAGACATGCAGCGCGTTTCAGTTACAATCCTGGTTCCAGTGGCCTTAATACATTCACGGCTTTTTAAAATGTCACAAAGCGTTTTGAGATTGTTTTGAATGAAATATTGAAGTTTATAATTAGGATATTTTGGCACACCACGCCGAGTGGCGCTATGCATTATTCTAAAATCTGGCTTTATTCTGGCATGTTGAATTAGAGTTTGACAAACGCGGCGGCGCGTTCATTTGAATTTATTTTTCTCATAACAGCTAAGAACTTAATAGGCTAAAGCCTACTCCGTAATTGTTGGTCATACAGATAAGATTTCATCTTTTAAAACTGTAAAAGGTCTACTTTTATTCATGCAGTAGCCTAGGCTATAGGCCTACACTCACAGGCTAACGACAAAACGTTTTCTCGCTCATGTGAGAAACAAACGTTTGGAAATTCTCAGTGAGTAAATTCATAGCCGAGCGGTAGAACTTACGGTTCGATCATCAAGATGACACGGGTTCAAATCCCGATCAAACATGGTCTACTGTAAATTTTATATTCATTAATGCAGAGAGATTTGTCTAGCTCTAAAACTCTGTTACACCATACAGTTTTTTGCTTATATTTATCAAATAAAATTACCATGCATTTCCATTTTACACTAAGGAACAAATCCAACAGAACGACTTTGCATCTGTATAATAATAGGCTACCAATCGTAATTTCAAAAGCAGTTCTGTTAAAAAAAATAATTTTATATATAGGCCTATATATATATATAGGCCTATATATATATATAGGCCTATATATATATATATATATATATATATATATATATATATTTTTTTTTTTTTTTTTTTTTGATTCTTTTTTTTATTTTATTTTTTTTATTCCCTACAACCTAGAGTTTTAAAAAAATGGTTTTAAGTAAAGTGTGATTTGCCAGGGGGGACGGGGATTTCCTTCTGGTCTAAACATCCCTGCTTCTGCTGAATTATTTTAATCCCCACACCCCTCCTTCCACAGTAATCAATGCTAGGCTACTTCACCAATAGACCATATCAAATATAAAATAGGGATATGCAACAGGCACGTTTAAACGACAAACAATAAAATCAAAACCAGCGTTTCAGTTGTTCATTAGTTCCAGTGGCCTAATGCATGCACGGTTTTTCAAATTTCACAAAGCGTTTTGAGATTATTTTGAATGAAATATTGAAGTTTATAAGTGTTTTGGCACACCACGCCGAGTGGCCCTATGCATTTTTCTAAAGTCGGGTTTTATTCCGGCAATTTATTTTTCTCATTACAGCTAAAATAACTTAATAGGCGACTCCGTAATTTTTTGGTCATACAGATAAGAGTAGAGTAGCTTACATCGTTCAAAACTGTAAACTTGTATTCATATTATTAGGCTAACGACAACAGTTTATCTGTCGTCTCTGTCTCCGGGAACTGCGCGTCACAAAAATGAACCAAAAGCCGATTCAGCTCAGTCACGATAAGAAATCGGCTATGTCTAAAGCCTTTAAATGTCTAAATATTTAGGCTAATAAATGTTATCTGATTATGTAATCCATATGAAAACGAGAGGTACAGAGGATCTATACTCAATGTAAGCGCTTCCCAATGAGAAAATGACAAGACAAGGGTGAAAATCTCGCTCCATTTTGTAGGCTAAATCGCCCTGAATTAAAATGTAAAAACAGATCAAATAATTTATTTGTCGAAATGTTGCGATACTGTTTCATTTAAGTTCATAATTATTCTATAAATGTTATTTAATTTAGCAGCATTACCACGAAGCACCGTGGTTCGATATTTATTTGAATAATATCTACAAAAAAAAAACCTTAATTAATTGCATGCCTGGTTAAGGATCCAAAGATCCCTGTAGAATAATATTGAGTTTTTTGTTCATGACAACACATTAACATGCGTTTTTTCAGATTATATTTAGTTTTGCTTGGAAAAGGCTGGCCCAAACCAGTTTTATTTCATCAATTATTGAAATAATGAAATATTAAGTAATAAACTTTTATGACAGAAATATCACTAGTCTACATGTAACTTAAATCATTTAATTCCTTCATTATCAACACTGTCTAGAATAGCGATTTAAGTGTGAATTGCGACTTCTCTTTGTGTTAAGTCAGCCTCAGACTCCGATAGCCTGTGGGGGGTTGGAGGGACAGTTGCTGGACAAAGGTGTTAATGTTCCTCTTTCATATGGAGAGTGTCGGATAGCCAGCCTGATGAGCAGGCAAAATTATTGTAAGGATAAATCTGTGTCCAAATGTAGGCCCCATATCTTATTAAATTATAAATATTGTAGTTTATTTATTGTAGCCTATTTAAAGTTTTTTTTTTCACACAAAATTTCAATTGAAGTTATTGTAAGGTGAATTCAACAAGGCATGCTGTGTCTTTGAAGCAACAATTAAAGGCTAAATATTTTTTTCGTGATTTGTATGGCTGACACGCAGCGACATATACAGTATTATCAGCTGTATGATGTGTTTTTACATGTTTTTAAATGTTTAATTTCGAGAGAGACCCGGCGGGTGCAGCGAGGGAGACTAAATAAACTTGCTAAAAAGAGATCCAGCGCGAGAGAGGCAAAGAAAAACGCATGTTTTTAATTTAATTAGGCTATGTTGCTTTGGACAATTTTCGTTTTGTACTGTTTTAATTGTTTAATTTAGCTGTAATTTCTTTGGCAATACAAATTTAAAATGTCGCAAGAATAAGATTAGCCTAGTGTTTCTTATTTTGCATCGCAAAAGAAATAAACTCTAAACTCGATGCAATCCTGTTTAAAAAAAAAAAAAAAAACTGTCCCGACACTTTATTTAAACCTTGAAATGTTCGAACTTGGTTTCAAACTTAAGTAATTTAAGTGTTCTTTTACATTACACAATAATTTAGCAGACTAAAGACGAGCTTCTTCATTTTCATTTTCTGATGCAATCGGCTGACAATCTTCCTTCATCAGTTTTTGTCGTTTGTGCAGCGGCTGCGGTTCTACGGGAATGTAGCAAATGTATGTTGTAATGATAATTAAACAAAACTCTTGACTTTAAATAAGCAAACAGTTATAAACAGTTACCTATTTAAGCATCAAGGTGGTAAAATATAAACACTGTCGGCCAACATCGGTTAAAAACATGTATGCTACACTGAGATTCGATCTCGGGTCGCTTGAAGCTCCTTGAATCTCGAGTTGTTGCGTTAACCACTGAGCTACCGTCTGTATGCTGTTCGAAGGCCTCATTGATGTAGCCTAAATGTTTTTTATTGCAATGTTTTTGCAATTGTTTTCATTATTTATTCAATTTAATTTTAGTAGCCTAATTTCAGCATTGTGATTATTAATTATTTTAACTACGTTTCACTTGAATTCATATGCTACCAGCTTTCAATCGCTCTGAATGCGCGGCAGCAGATTACGCAATAGAGAGAATAAACGAACACTTTTCAGAGTCTATGATTGTAGCGCCTCTTAGCGGTAAAAGGCAGCAAATACACCACACATTTTACCGCCGCGGTGGAACGGCTGATGTGGGCGTTGTCATGGCTTGCCTCAACATTTGGGTTTGAATAGCGCGCGTCCTCCGTGGGCGTGTCAGATTAACGCGTAATGAAGTGTAATGAGCTGGGGGAAAAAATACTGAAATCACTCTCTTTTCATACAGATTACATAAAAAGAGAATATTTGTTTTTTATATAAATTACTTCATTGAAAAGAAGAGAATTCAAGCTTCATAAAGAAAAATCTCTCGTGCCTGTTTGACAAGTATTTGCGGAGTTATAGTTAATCTTAGGACGCGTTTCAGAATGGACTTCACCGACAGAGAGAAGGCAGAACTTGCATCATGTTTATTTTTCTTTATTTGTCGAAAAGCACAACACTTTGTTTTTATTGTGAGTATACAGAAAAATAATAGACACTTAACATGAGCGATTGATGTATACCACTTATATTTAAGATCAAAATCAACAGAGTATTTTGAGTCTCTTTTGCACTGATAAGAAAAAAAGCGAGACAATCGCGCCGGCGCGATAGCCGACCTCAGAGGGTTAAACTGTAGTGTAAAGGACACGGCTGTATGAGTGTAATCTTGTTATGCAGCTACAGAAGAAAGAAACCCATACAGGACTGGAACAACATGAGGGCGAGTAAAAGATGACAGAATATATATTTGGATGAACTGTCCAAATATGTCCGTCTCTCTCCGGCTGAGAAGAGAGAGTCTTGGATGGCCTGAGGGCGAATAAACCATCAGGAAACTCAAGTATTTACATTTTTTACATTTACATTTATTCATTTAGCTGACGCTTTTATCCAAAGCGACTTACAATTGCTATATATGTCAGAGGCACGCCTCTGGAGCAACTAGGGGTTAAGTGTCTTGCTCAGGGACACATGGTGTCTCACAGTGGATTCGAACCCAGGTCTCTCACACCAAAGGCACGTGTCTTATCCACTGCGCCATCACCACCCCCTATTTCTTGAGTAAGAAGTTAAAGCACTCACCTGAAGATCTGATATTTTACTTTCACGTGTGCTGAATTCTCGAAGCATGTGGTTTCTTCCAGCCTGCAGAACAAAGAAGTTTAAGAACCGCTGAAATCATATTTGAACATTATAGCATTCAACGCCGTCTTGCCTCATGATAAAGACGGGTGTCGTTGATCCTGATCATCACTCCATCCACTCGCAGGAAGAACCGCAGCAGGAGGAAGAAGCTGGTGGGCATCACTCTCTGAAAACACACATCGCTTTACCAACCAGTAATGCTGCACATCTGCAGATCAAGCCGAGAACACTCACGATTTTGACACTGATCATAGAAACGCCGTGATCATGCAGCTCGTCCTCGAACAGCAGCACGTCCTCGAAGAACTGGATCTGTTCTCGCGCCTTCAGCTTCTCCATGTCGATGCGGTCGGCGGTCGGCATCACCTGTTCACGTCAAGTCTGTTATTTATACTGCGCTTTTACAACACAGAGCATTTCAGAGCAGCTTTACAGAGATAACAGGAAAATAATGCAACAGAGTTTGTTTCCAAAAGAAAATAGCATCACAGTCCAGCTTAAGTCAGTTCAGTAATGCTTCATTTCTGTTGTAAAAAAATTATTAATTATAGTGTATATATATAATTATATAAGGGATGCACCGATATGAAAATGTTGGCCGATACCGATAACTCTTTACATTTGAAAGCCGATAACCGATATATTGGCCGATAAATCTAACTTCAAATTTTGATATACTTTGATAGCCTGAATACATAAACAAAAGTTTTAACATTAAAAGCCAATTGTACAAAGACTTCAACATAAATCAAACATATACAATACAGTAGCCTAGTTTGAACCAGTGTAAGATTCCTTGACTCTTAAAATTTATTTTACACTTGATTGGCCAACTTTCTTTATTAAGAAATGGTAACACATTATAATAAGGTTTCATGTTGTTATCATTAGTTAACATGAACCAACAATTAATGAACAATATTTCTACACCATTTATTAATCTGAGTTAATGTTAAGCTCAACATTTTATAAGACATTTTTAAGATCCAAATTTGTATCTATTAACATTAGTTAATGCACTGTGAACTAACATGAACACAAATATTTTATTAACTAACATTAACCAAGGATATTGCTCTCTGTTAGTTCATGTTAGTTAATGCATTAACACATGAGACGTTATTGTAAAGTGTTACCAAAAAATCTATTGCCTAACAAAAAATAAAATACCTAAATAATTCAAAGAAGTAATTGGACAATATTGGGCTGCATATAAAGAAGCATTAAAAAAAATAAACATTTAGAAAATTACAGTAATAGTAAACATCTTTAATATCAGGCTTACTGTTCAGATGGCTGTGTGATCGCGCTGAAGAGACGAGCGTTAAACTGAAGCGCTGTGCTAGAAGGTTAATCAACTCAACGGTTGCTGAAGATTGAATAATGCAACTAAACCCAAAGAATTTACAACTTTTTATTACAATGGTGTATACAATTATAATGATATGACAGTCCCAATCAGAGCTTTTAATGTTTTGCATTGCTGTTTGATCCCCCACGCAGAAGAGAATCGTGTCGTATAAACGAGCTTATCCTATAATCAAATAAAGAAAGAATCAATGTAGGAGAATAGTTATTATGCGCAAACATCGGGAAGCTCTGTATATTCGTGCAGTGAGCGCATGTCAAAAAATATATTTTGATTTGAAGCTTGTGACTTATAAACACACACATCAACCCGAACACATTATTTAGTGATCATGTAAACAGTACATTGGGATTCATCGATCGGAATGAATTCAGTGCGACTGGAAGGTGTGCATGCAAACAGACCGTTTGAATGGATTGGCCAAAATTTCATTTGAGCACCAAATCTTTTGCAAATCGGATTACTCCCAGAAGAGCAGCCGGAGCAAGAGAGCACTCGTTTAAATTGAGAGTCAACTAATTCATTACACCTGTCTTAAGTCAACAGTAGTGGTCAATATGGGATACATTGGCATTTTTTGTCTTAAATATGTGAACGTAGGGGGCGGCGCTCTGGAGAAACCGTGATGTCATCGTCCAGCTCAGTTCAGCTCTCGTATGATGGTGTCGATGCAGCAGAGCAGAATATTGCTGATCATACAAGCTCTTCTGAGTCAGAGACGCTCCACATGCAGCTGGTCAGAGTTAAAGCACAGAATACCTTGATCTGCATGTGCTCTCCCAGTAAAGTCCCTCTGTAGTCGGTTGTGTAAGTCCAATCGTAGCGCTTCACCACGTCCTTCGAATGCTCCGAGTCGGCCCTGAACACACACACACACAGATTCTCCTGAGTCAAAGCCTCTCTTTAGGCGCTCCTGCGAAGCACACACTATACCTGCTGTCCTGCCACTCCTGGGCACAGGCCACCTTCACCGAGTCCTGCATGTTGTTGACACGTTTGAGTGCGTCGATGGCGTTGAACTCGATCCCGAAGCCGTCGCTGTGCTGAATGCGCAACACGTTCTCCCCGAACAGCATCTCTGGCAGAGCCGGCATGTGCATCGTCTCCGCCAGCCTGCGACACACACTTCATGAGCTTATATCATCATCATCATCTTCGTCATCACCAACATCATCATCATCATCAATAACATCGTCTCCGCCAGCCAGCGACACACACGTCATGAGCTTATATCATCATCATCACCATCATCATCGTCATCGTCATCATCATCCTGCTCCCATTAATCTGATATGCTCGTAATAATGTTCAGATACAGCAACGGCCGACTGGCCAGATTACATCATGTGGCTGGGTCTGCGATGAATCACCGTTTAGTTTCGGTTCAGATTTCGGCTTCCAACGATAACGAAAATGTGAGAATCAAGATGATCATTGTGCCACATGTTCCTTTAATATGGAGGGATTATTCGGTCAGATTGAAAACTTAAAGTCTAAAACTAAAAGTCTTAAACGAAAACCAAAAGTCTAAGTTTGAAACTAAAAGTCTAAGTCGAAAACTAAAAGTCTAAGTCGAAAATGAATTTGGTATTTACGATTGGGCATTTGGTCATTTAGCCATTTAGGATTGGTCATTTAGGGATTTAGGATTGGGCATTTGAGGATTGAGGAGTGTATGCAAATAAGGAGGCGTGGCCCAAATACTGGAGGCTGGGTTTGAAATGGCTGGTGCAGATGCACCTTATGGACAGCAGAGGGAGCTCCAGTGCTAAGGAGCAAACTGTAATGAAACCAAACAGAGCGAGTGAGCAGGTCTGGAGCGAGGACTGTACTTTATAATGTGATAACTTCAACTTAATGACAGCGTTGTACAGGGGTACTGGAACGGTACATGTATTCCTATTTGAACCGAAACGGTAGCCTACGGGCGCCACGGTTCGGTGCATGAATTTACACGGAGAATACACGGTATAAAAATAAATAAAACTCTAAATAGCGATACATTTCGCTCTATTCTCGTTTGATGTGAACGCAGCATAATAAACAGGCTGGGACGTCAAGATTGCAATGCTGGAGTGTGTGTGTGCGGCCGCGCGAGAGAGAGAGAGGAGGGGGGGAAGGCGCGGGCGTGATCGAACTAGGTGTGTGTGTGTGTGTGATTTTGGTTGGGTGACAGTTGTAGGTTACAGTTTGACAAGATTTTAGAGTGTGACAAAAGCACAATGTTGTAGTTTATTGCGAGTGTACACAAATACACACACTTTGCAGTTTGAACTTTGCGCACACACTCCAACATTGCAATCTTGACGTCCCAGCCTGTTTATTATGCTGCGTTCACATCAAACGCGAATAGAGCGAAATGTATCGCTATTTAGAGTTTTATTTATTTTTATACCGTGTATTCTCCGTGTAAATTCGTGCACCGAACCGTGGCGCCCGTAGGCTACCGTTTCGGTTCAAATAGGAATACATGTACCGTTCCAGTACCCCTGTACAACGCTGTCATTAAGTTGAAGTTATCACATTATAAAGTACAGTCCTCGCTCCAGACCTGCTCACTCGCTCTGTTTGGTTTCATTACAGTTTGCTCCTTAGCACTGGAGCTCCCTCTGCTGTCCATAAGGTGCATCTGCACCAGCCATTTCAAACCCAGCCTCCAGTATTTGGGCCACGCCTCCTTATTTGAATACACTCCTCAATCCTCAAATGCCCAATCCTAAATCCCTAAATGACCAATCCCAAATGGCTAAATACCAAATGCCCAATCGTAAATACCAAATTCATTTTCGACTTAGACTTTTAGTTTTCAACTTAGACTTTTGGTTTTCGTTTAAGACTTTTAGTTTTAGACTTTAAGTTTTCAATCTGACCGAATAATCCCTCCATATTTTAAAGCGGTGTCTTCCACCCCTCCTTAAAGCCCAACCCCCCGTCCCGATCAGCCCAGGGGGAACACACGGGACACGCTCTATTCCAACTAGAGTTATTAAAGACACGCTCTATTCCAAATAGAGTTATTAAAGACACGCACTATTCAAACTAGAGTTATTAAAGACACGCTCTATTCCAAATAGAGTTATTAAAGACACGCTCTATTCCAACTAGTTATTAAAGACACGCTCTATTCCAAATATAGTTATTAAAGACACGCTCTATTCCAACTAGAGTTATTAAAGACACGCTCTATTCTAACTAGAGTTATTAAAGACACGCTCTATTCCAACTAGTTATTAAAGACACGCTCTATTCCAAATATAGTTATTAAAGACACGCTCTATTCCAACTAGTTATTAAAGACACGCTCTATTCTAACTAGAGTTATTAAAGACACGCTCTATTCCAACTAGAGTTATTAAAGACACGCTCTATTCTAACTAGAGTTATTAAAGACACGCTCTATTCCAACTAGAGTTATTAAAGACACGCTCTATTCCAAATATAGTTATTAAAGACACGCTCTATTCCAACTAGAGTTATTAAAGACACGCTCTATTCTAACTAGAGTTATTAAAGACACGCTCTATTCTAACTAGAGTTATTAAAGACACGCTCTATTCCAAATATAGTTATTAAAGACACGCTCTATTCTAACTAGAGTTATTAAAGACACGCTCTATTCTAACTAGAGTTATTAAAGACACGCTCTATTCTAACTAGAGTTATTAAAGACACGCTCTATTCCAACTAGAGTTATTAAAGACACGCTCTATTCTAACTAGAGTTATTAAAGACACGCTCTATTCCAACTAGAGTTATTAAAGACACGCTCTATTCCAAATATAGTTATTAAAGACACGCTCTATTCCAACTAGAGTTATTAAAGACACGCTCTATTCTAACTAGAGTTATTAAAGACACGCTCTATTCCAACTAGTTATTAAAGACACGCTCTATTCCAAATAGTTATTAAAGACACGCTCTATTCCAACTAGAGTTATTAAAGACACGCTCTATTCCAACTAGAGTTATTAAAGACACGCTCTATTCCAACTAGAGTTATTAAAGACACGCTCTATTCCAACTAGAGTTATTAAAGACACGCTCTATTCCAAATATAGTTATTAAAGACACGCTCTATTCCAACTAGAGTTATTAAAGACACGCTCTATTCCAACTAGAGTTATTAAAGACACGCTCTATTCCAACTAGAGTTATTAAAGACACGCTCTATTCCAAATAGAGTTATTAAAGACACGCTCTATTCCAACTAGAGTTATTAAAGACACGCTCTATTCCAACTAGAGTTATTAAAGACACGCTCTATTCCAACTAGGGTTATTAAAGACACGCTCTATTCCAACTAGTTATTAAAGACACGCTCTATTCCAACTAGAGTTATTAAAGACACGCTCTATTCCAACTAGAGTTATTAAAGACACGCTCTATTCCAACTAGTTATTAAAGACACGCTCTATTCCAACTAGAGTTATTAAAGACACGCTCTATTCCAACTAGAGTTATTAAAGACACGCTCTATTCCAACTAGAGTTATTAAAGACACGCTCTATTCCAACTAGAGTTATTAAAGACACGCTCTATTCCAAATAGAGTTATTAAAGACACGCTCTATTCCAAATAGAGTTATTAAAGACACGCTCTATTCCAACTAGAGTTATTAAAGACACGCTCTATTCCAAATAGAGTTATTAAAGACAAGCTCTATTCCAACTAGAGTTATTAAAGACACGCTCTATTCCAACTAGAGTTATTAAAGACACGCTCTATTCCAACTAGAGTTATTAAAGACACGCTCTATTCCAACTAGAGTTATTAAAGACACCGTCTATTCCAACTAGAGTTATCAAAGACACGCTCTATTCCAACTAGAGTTATCAAAGACACGCTCTATTCCAACTAGAGTTATCAAAGACACGCTCTATTCCAACTAGAGTTATTAAAGACACGCTCTATTCCAACTAGAGTTATTAAAGACACGCTCTATTCCAACTAGAGTTATTAAAGACACGCTCTATTCCAACTAGAGTTATTAAAGACACGCTCTATTCCAACTAGAGTTATTAAAGACACCGTCTATTCCAACTAGAGTTATCAAAGACACGCTCTATTCCAACTAGAGTTATCAAAGACACGCTCTATTCCAACTAGAGTTATCAAAGACACGCTCTATTCCAACTAGAGTTATCAAAGACACGCTCTATTCCAACTAGAGTTATCAAAGACACGCTCTATTCCAACTAGAGTTATCAAAGACACGCTCTATTCCAACTAGGGTTATTAAAGACACGCTCTATTCCAACTAGAGTTATTAAAGACACGCTCTATTCCAACTAGAGTTATTAAAGACACGCTCTATTCCAACTAGTTATTAAAGACACGCTGTATTCCAACTAGAGTTATTAAAGACACGCTCTATTCCAACTAGAGTTATTAAAGACACGCTCTATTCCAACTAGAGTTATTAAAGCGCATTAAACTGCGAAAGATGTGCTTTCTGTGAGACGAAGTGGGACACGGACGAGCAAAGAATACGCCTCAACCTCAAACACACACACAAATATCTCAATGTCCATCTCCGTCTTTAATAAGAATCAATGCATATTTAATTCATACACTATGCAGAGATTTAAAGTTTAACTCCGGGTTTAATGACTATTTTGACAACTGATTATTTAAGCAGTACAGTGTTTTAATTTGTGCAAAACAATAAGGCAAGGCAAGTTTATTTATATAGCACATTTCATACACAATGGTAATTCAAAGTGCTTTACATAGAGGAAATTAAAATGATCAAAAGAAATAATAAGAGATAAAGATAAAGTCCATAGGCTTGTTCCAGTCTGGATATTCTCCATAGTAAATCTCAAAATTGGGAAGATCCCCCTAATGTCAGTCATCATATTAAACGGCCAGTACACCCAAAAATAAAAATTATGTCACCATTTACTCACCCTGAATTTGTTCCAAACCTGTACGAGTTTCTTTCTTCTGCTGGACACACAAATTAGTATTTTTCTGCATGCTATATGAGTGAATGGAGCCCCTTTGCCTACTAACATTCTTCTAAATATCTCCCAGAACAGTTTGGAACAACATGAGGGTGAGTAAATGATGGCAGAATCTCAGTTAAATCTCATTTCTCCAGCATCCCTCACCTCTCGATATCTTTGGACTTCATGATGTGAGTCCTGACGGCGGTGACGGTCCATGGGCCGAACCGGAAGTCCTGTTTGCTGCTCTGAAACCCTTGAGGAATCACTGAAGACATCCTGCAGACCAGCTAATGTCTGAGAAAGAGCAGTGACTGAAACCCACACGTCTCTTTACTTCATTAGCAGAATCACGACCATAGACTGTAGAAAATGCATGCTCTAAAATGTTTAACTTATGAATGTAACGATTAATCTGGACTCGATATCAAACTTAAGACTCGCAGTTAGTTAAACGCTCTTTTATAGTTCAGTTGATTAAAGCAGATCAAAACTGGCACACATACATCAATTACGTTAAGACAGTTCACAACACAAAAGTAAAACCATTAATGAAATCGAATACGAGCGTAATTCACTCTCACCTCGCATCCGTTTCCATGTATGCATAGAGCGTAACCTCCAATTCCTCCCGGTGTCGCGCGAACAGCAGCCGATGGTTCCGGTTCCGGCAGTGGACAACAAGTCCAATCTATTTAAATGGAGAACCCTGACATCTCAAAAACTGCTTGCCGAACTCCCAACTAAATTACATATTTCAAATCAGCCACAAAATCTGAAACAAACTGTACCCTAACCCATTATTGCTTAAGCTCCAATTACGCAAATAAATAAATACATACATATTTATTTAAGTAACAACATTCATTCCATTAACAAAAATCCTACTGACATTTGAAATTAACAATAAGTAAAACAATTGACTTTGTACGAGGGACATCAAGTATTGACATTAAAACAGACAATACATAACATTATTACATCATAAATAAATATACAAAAAGGAAAGAAAGGCAAAGAAATATTTAGTTTTTTGTTTTGACTCAAGTAGGGGGATAGAAAGATCTCATTTAAACATGGTATCTCTGTTCACAGGTGACTTTATAATCTTATTTAATATCTGGAATGTTTGAATTGCCTTTGTTTCTTTTAAATTTACATAGGGAATCAGCAAGACTTTTTAATTCAGAGCAAAAGACAAAAAAAAAATGGTTTCGAAGCTGTAAATTTAGATTTGTGGATATGACCTTTTCCAAGCAAGCACATGATTGTGACTGTGTTATCCAAAAGAACAGAACCAGGGTTAGAAAGCAAGAATAAGACCATTTCTTCTGTAATATCAAAAAGGACATTATTTTATAAAGAGTTATTTCAAAACTGAAATCTCTGTCCAAAATGATACTGTGAATCTAAAAAACAAATGAAGCACAGATTTATTTTCAGATCCACAAAAAGAACATTCTGGTTGAATCCATAAACTTAGATAAAATAACTTACAGGGGTACAAATTGTGAAGGATTTTAATATGAATTTCTTTAACCTTATTTGGTATTACACAGTTATTATGAGCAGACCGTGTTACACAAATATAAGGAACACTGTAAAAAAAAATAAGTTAATTTACAGGTAACGCCATGTATTTTGTTTACAGAATTTTGACTTTTTTCATACCTGTTATTTTACAGATTTCTGCTGTAATTTAAAGGTCCACTATTATATTTACAGGTAATTGCTTGTATTTTGGTTTTACATCAATTTTAGCGTTTTTAAAGGAAATTGTCTGTATTTTTACAGGTTTATGTGTAATTTTACAGTAAATATAAGTAATATTTTACAGATTCTTTCTGTGAAATTAGAAAACAAAGAAAAGAAGGTATAACTGCAGAAATCAGCAGTCATTTAACATGTTGTCCTTAAAGATCAATAAGCTTTTGTCTAGACTGTTAACATTTGGCTTTAGTAACCAAACAGTTAAATGGATACAATCTTATTTATCGGATAGAAAACAATGTGTGCAAATAAAGAATTGTAAGTCACCCTATCTTCAATATACACAGGGTGTTCCTCAGGGATCAATCTCGGGACCTCTGCTATTTTCACTGTAGGTGAATAGTTTGCCCAATGTATGCAAAAATGTCGACACGATTATGTAGGCTATGCTGATGATACGGTTATTTTTGACACATGCCACAAGTGCTGATGATGCAGCCCATCAGCTGATCTGCAAAAATGGCTGAATGATTCATGCTTGTGTCTTAATGTTAAAAAGACTGTATCAATATTTTTTAGTAAACCTAAAACAACTGTGGCCACAGTAAAAGTTTGCTCGGGTGGACAAGAATTAACTAATGTTGAGGAATTTAGGTATCTGGGAGTTCGGATAGACTCGAAATTATCTTTTAAAAAACATGTCAAAAAAGTTGTGAAAACTGTAAATGTTAATTTACGGAACTTTAAACAGATTCGTAGGCCTACATCATTAACGGATACAGCAGCGATTAAGTTCTTGCACTCTATGAGGCTCATATTGAGTACTGTATCACAAGTTGGTCTTATACGAGTTATGCTGCTATTGGGCCAATTGAAGTATGCTACAAAAGAGCATTGAAAATATTAGATAAGAAACCTTCGTCAAATCATCATTGTAATAGTCTAGATAAATATAAGTTTTTAAATTGTGCGAATTTCAAATGATTTAAATCAGCCTGTCTAATCTATAAAGTTCTGGTCTGGCACCTCCACCATTGAGTGATTTTATTAAACAAAAGTCTATCAGTGCTGTCGGGTCTCGAGTGACTAGCCACCATGAGAGGTGACTGTGACTTGGCGTTTAGGCGGACCGCCTTTTCACAGAACGCTCTATCATATCAGGGGGTGAGCTCCTGGAATACTATTCCTCAGTGAGGGAAAGCACAAGTTTTCATATTTTTAGGAGTCGTTTAAAAGTATGGTTGAGAAACACAGAAATATGTGAGCATGTTTAGTCATCATTAGTATATATATCAGATGTAAAATAGAGTTAGTGTTTTACAAAAATAAAGGGGATAGAATTATCAGTGTGATATGGGTTGTGTAATAGAGTTAGTATAGCATGGGTTGTGTAAAAGGGGTCAGTGTAATATGGATTTGTATGTTGTTATTACTGTTATTGTCTTTGCTTCTGTATATAGCCTGTTCATAGTGTGTCTGTATGTATTTGTGTGTATTTATGTGTAACATCTACCTGCTTGGGGGTCTGCAGATGGAAATTAGCCTATGGCTATATCTGGCATATTTACATTCGTGAAAAATGTTCATTAATTAGTATTGTCCCTTTTGTCTTTTTTTCTACAAATAAAATAAAATAAATAAAAATAAATAAATCTTAACCTTCAGTGTTTATATAGTTTATAATAGTTATCTGCCACATTACAGTTTTGATTGATGTAGGTTTTTGAGCTGTTTATTGCCTTAGTGATAGAACCCTCACGTCGTAGTCGGACTGTCATAAATATAACAGATACAAAGTTATTTAAGTTACTGAAGTTATTTTATTTCTGCATACTTTGTTTGTGGTTACTTTGTGCAATGTTAACACTTTAATGAGTGTCAAGTTAATAGTATTCGTTGTATTTTCGTAACCATCCGATATATGATGACTCAGTGTTTTCTCAGAGACACGGAGAATTCTTGATCCTCATTTTATGCGCTTCATGCGACATCTAGCGGTTAATTTCGGTAGTGCAGTCCAAACCCTGATAATTGTATTGGATGTAGAATGACATGTATATTGTTATTATTATTATGTATGAATACTGTAATTACTTATTGTAATGTTGTTATTCATTTGTTTATTTCAGACCACACACACACAAATACACACTAATACCAAGTAAAGATGAGAAGATTCTGAATCCTGTGATGTATTTTGATTGACACCCTGGGGCGATCACCTAATCAGCACATTAGCCAAAACTCCTTTACACTGGGTGTGCTCTTTGATACCAATCTTTCATTTGAAAGTCACGTGTCTAGTATCTGTAAAACCGCATTTTTCCATCATGAAAATATATCTAAATTACGCCATATGCTCTCAGTGACGAATGTGGAACAATTAGTCCATGCGTTTATGACCTCAAGGCTAGATTATTGTAATGCTCTACTGGGTGGTTGCCCTGCACGCTTAATAAATAAACTACAGCTAGTTCAAAACGCCGCAGCTCGAGTTCTTACCAGAACCAGGAAATATGACCATATTAGCCCGGTTCTGTCAACACTGCATTGGCTCCCTATTAAACATCGTATACATTTTAATATATTGTTGATTACTTACAAAGCACTAAATGGTTTAGCTCCGCAGTACTTGAGCGAGCTCTTAACGCATTATAGTCCTTCACGTCCAGGGGCGGATTAAGGTTGTCAGGGGCCCCTAGGCTGCTCTTTGTGTGAGGGCCCCGAGAATGCACAAAAAAAACGCCCAATTGTTTTTGGCTTGTTTTCTCGTTTAAACGCATAGAAATCATGAACAAGCTTTAAAATTACCAATTGGTGGGTGTACTTTTGCGTCCATTCGTATTTCCTTTTTTAACCCGTAATTGAAAAATGAACGGTTGTTGTATTTTTAAAACGCAAAGTTGAACACCAAGATTTGAATTTGAACTGTAGGCCTATAACGTTAGCTACACCAAATGCTGCGCAAAAATATATATAGCCTAATAAGCCTATATATATATATATATATATATATATATATATAAAAAGTCAAAAATCTGAAAATACGTCAAAAAAATACATATATATATATTTTTTTTTTTTGACATATTTTCAGATTTTTGTTTATGACTTTTTGCCCCTTTATTAAACATTTAAAATATTCACAAATTAATATGGACAAAATGTCAATGCTTTTCTAAGGCCAAACACTATATTTCTAAGGCTAGATGATTTTATTAATAATAGCCTAAATGTTTCTGAAAAATGAACGAGGCATTTTAATTGTTTATTAATAAAGTAGCCTATTTCTAAATCGTCTGGAAACATACCTCCATCTCCGCTGTAAAGCGGATGCGCCTTTAGATAAGAAATTCATATGGATAACATAATCAGACTGTATTTGCTTTCGATTCGAATTTGTTCGTTTAAAAGTGGACATTTCAAGCTTTAGCCTACATAGGCTATATTTTGTTTCTGTTCATTTTTGAGACGCGATCCAGTGACCATAAAAGAGCGCGACTGATTGTTTTATTTTATTTTACAAAAGCACAACGTTTTCTTGTTATTGTGAGGTTACACAAATAAAAGTAGTTGCGAATGATGTATTTTTTATTTTCTATGACCAGAAATGATTAAAAGAAATGAAAGAATTTTAAGTTGTTTCCATAGAAAAACGCAAGTGTTCGCGCCCGCGCCTCCGTCCCGCGCAGCAAGCGCGCTCCACACTCCTTACAAACCCTTGAATATGCGTCAAAACTTGTGTTAATTTGTAATAGTCTTAGCCGTGTATGCCTTATGACTGACATTTGACAAATTGCTTTGTTCCTTTTTTGGATAAAAGCGTATTCTAGCCAAAATGTAGGCTAATAATAATAATGACAATTATTATTTGCGTTTATAACTATAAATGAGTTCACTTAAGGCAGTAATATGTTTATCATAAAATAATGTATTAATGTTTTATTTTTATATAACCTAACAATTTTTTAATCGTTTTTGTTTTAGGCTAGTATTTTATTTCTTATTATATTATAGGCTATTGAGCTTTTTCCTTTCAATTTTTTTTACGTTAAAGATACGTAAATGTCTTTTTTTTTTGAAAATTCAAGAAATTATCAATTTTGACAAATAAAGTTTAAACACAATGGTATCCGTGCGGCCGCCCAGCTGGCCTGGTCGAATCAGCCGGCACAGACAAATCCGCGAGTAGCTACATTTTACAGCCTATAGCCTACGGTTTATAAACTGAGGAGACAAATTGCAAAACTGTGTGTTTTTTTTTTTTTTTTTTTTTTTCACAGGTGACTTCCCGGACTCAGTAGGCAATTATCTAAATGTTCCAAGTCAACGCAAATAAAATTGAGAAATACAATTTCGTAAAACGGAAAAAAAGTTTTATGTCATTTATTTGATTTTCATTTAAATATCTAAACATTGTATATTAGGAAAATAATTATGTATGTGACTATTATTTCAAAAGTCCAAAAACGAATAAAGAAAGCAGCATGTTTTTAGTTAAAAAAGGAATAAGGAATGGACGCAAAAGTACACCGAAGGTAGAGAGGGGGACTGTCTATTGTGAGTTTAGACGAGGGCACGTCAGCCAGAGCGTGCATGCGTTTGTGTGTGCGTGTGTGAGTCAAGTCAAGTCATCTTCATTTATATAGCGCTTTTAACAATGGATTGTTTCAAAGCAGCTTTACAGAGATAAACATATAATTTAAGGTAACAGATTGTTTTGGCATTATAGCGGTTCTTGAATAATGTTATTTCCAGCTAAAGTTAACTTTGAGTGAGTGAGTGAGTGAGACTTCTGCCTGCTGAACAGAGGGTCGCCGAAAGAAGGATCTGAAGTACCGGTGTTTCAGCTACAAAAACCTGCTGAAATCATCCGAAACCAGCCCAATTTTTATACACCCACCCAAACCCATTTTTGCCCGCAAAATAGATAGCAAAACCGCGCAATTGGGTGGGAAACCGCCCAATCTGGCAACACGTAAATGAGAATGATTGATATGATTTGACCAGCAGCAGCTGATTGGATAACCAATTCACATCTACCCAGCCCTGAAGACGCCTAGCAATGGTTTAACCTTTAGTTAAGTTATACCTTAAGAGTCTTCGTAGCGCGCTAAGAGACAACGTTATCGGGAAACGCAGCCCAGGAATGATGGTAATGGAGATTCCAAAGCGCTCTTCTTTGATCAGAACCACGGAGAGCGATCGCGGATAGGTCTGTCCTATGCACCGAAACCTTTTTACAATGCAACAAAATATTTAAAGAGCATCAAGCTATTAAAATCTAAATTATGTATAGTCACAGATAATTTAACAGTATTAGTCAGTAATTTTTATTAGGTTAAACAGTGATTAGAAAACGTTTTTAATTTAACGTTCACAATTGGTCTGGCCCAGAGCCATAGAGAGAAAGAGTTGCGACAGTCCCATAGACCGCTATAGGAACTTTGGAATGCGGAAGTAACGCGTGTCGTGGAGCAGCCAATAGTTCCAAACACTGATAGTTCCAGCATTGAACCCCATTCATTTTCAGTGCTTCCGAAGTACGCTCGCTGGTAAATTAATGAAATTACTGTATTTTTTTTTTTTTACGTTTACACACATTAGCCGACCTCTCGTGAATCTAGTCTGTAGTTATATTTTATGTAGCCAGTTTTAGTAAATGTTTATTGGAAGATAATAGGTTAAGTGCAGCTATAGCTTACGTGACCAACACTTCACTAACGTTAGCTAACTTAAGGTAACCTGATGTATATAATATATAATATTTTTAATAATATTTTATATATATATATATATATATATATATATATATATATAGCCTATATATAATATTATATATACACACACACACACACACACACACAATTCATTTATTGGGTTAGGGGTTATGCATGTGCTTATATGTATTTAGGAGCTTATATGTATTTAGGAACATAGTTAATTCACTCATTAACTATCTCTCCGGTTTCATTTTATGAAGAATATTTTTCGGTTGAATATTTACCGAACATTGCTGTATATAGTCGTTGCTTTCTACGTTATGGGAGCAGTCTATTTCCCTCCTAAATCGTCAATTTGTACATGCACAGCGTAATTATTTATATTTTTTGTTGGTTGGAATTCTGAACGGACCGCCACTGACCTCTTTGCGTGTTCACGAAGGTAGGCTAATAGCTGAATCGGAATTTATAAGCAAGATCACGGGAATCAATAGCCTAATACAGCCCAGTTGTGCTAAAATAAATATCATGAGACGTCCATCATCAGATGAATGACATGGAAAAGTTAAGTTAGGGGAGAAAATTTCCATAAACCGTCCGAAAACGAATTCAGGCTGTGCACGGGCCCTCTTTCTACTGGCCGCCACGAACACAAACACCCAAGTGAACCAAGCACCGTCCTAGAGCGACATGAATAATTATAAAACAATAAAATGGAGGGCTAACTCGCCATGTGCTACATCCAATAGGGCTATATTGCCGAGGTTTACACCAAAAGGGGTTAATTTTCTTGAAAAAACGAGGGTAGGTCTTAGTGCAGATATAGGAAGGGCCATCAACACGATTTTTCCACGTCTATCTGGACATGGAGAGACTTGAAAAAATTATTATGTGGCTCTTCCACATTGTGTCACACTCACAATGGAGGCCGAAAAAATTATTTGGCTCTTCTACATCATGTCCCACTCATGATGGAGGCCGTTTATACCAACTCAATGCCTGTATGGGCGGAGAGAAAATTTTCCAGAACTGACTCATATCATCCCCACTCAAAATGAACGCAGCTGTACTCATTTTTACGGTATTCTTTGTCATTCAGGTATTCCCGCGACGCGTTTCGAACTTTCCCAAGGTTCTCATCAGGCAGATTGGAATGACTGCTGTCTCTTACTCTCTCTACTAAACTGTGGTAGAGGGCGTGGTCCCTCTGGACTTTATGGTCTAGAGGGCTGGGCCCCTCCCACTCCTGCAAGAACACCGTTCAGCACTGTATGGTGCATCATAAATTGTTTTTTCACTATCAATAAATTTGTATTCAATTTTAAAATTTAATAATCACTCATATACACACACAAACACTGCAAGAAACACTCAAATGCCGTCCCCGAGGTCCAGAGGCAGAGGCACTGGCTTGGTTAGGGGAGAAAATTTCCATAAACCGTCCGAAAACGAATTCAGGCTGTGCACGGGCCCTCTTTCTACTGGCCGCCACGAACACAAACACCCAAGTGAACCAAGCACCGTCCTAGAGTGACATGAATAATTATAAAACAATAAAATGGAGGGCTAACTCGCCATGTGCTACATCCAATAGGGCTATATTGCCGAGGTTTACACCAAAAGGGGTTAGGGTTAGGTTAGGGGAATGAAAAATCCAAGATCTGGGACCCTGAGGCCCCAGAAATGGCTGTGCGCTGGCCCACCTTCTGCTGACCACTAAAGGTCACCCCAGGCCAAGAAAAGAACACGAAACTGCGTCTCTATGTATACATATATATATATATCACAATCTCTCTCTCTCTCCACATCCACACACCCACACACGTATATACACATATATATACACATACATGCACATACACATATACATATATATATATACATATACATATACATATACACACATACACACATACACACACTCCCACATACTTTTAATATTTATCTTTTATTTATAATTGTGTTAATCATATTGTTCAAACACCCTCCCACATCAATACCATCCTTCATCATAATGTATTCAAATTGTAATTTTCCTCCGTTTCTTTTTTTCTTTTTTTCTTTTTCCTAGGTCCATATCCAGGAGAGACACGGAGGGCTGTCCCGGTCGGGTTTACAGGTAGGTACGGAGGGGTTTAGTATAGTGGCCGAAATAATTGTTGTTTTTGTTTGTTTGTTTTTATTTTATTCTAGGGGTCCAACACCGAACATACCACCCGAGAGGGCTGTACACTTTCGGGGTGCCGCCCAGCGGGCCATCCGGACCGGATTTCCAGGTAAGTGGGGTAGGTTTTAGTGTGGTAAATGTGGTGGGGCTAGGGTTAGGGGAATGAAAATCCAGGATTCGGACCCCGAAGGATCCGAAAACGGCTGTGCACGGGCCCAAGTTCTAATGGCCGCCAAGAGTTCACAAGCACACACCCAAAACACACAAAACAGCCAACACTCATCCGCAGCCAGCCAACGCTGGTCTAAATTATTTTTCAGGCTCTGTAAAAAATCCCTACAGCTCACTAACAAGCCTCACGGGCTCCACTAACCCGGGCTAAATAAATCAGGGCTGTTTCAAATAGGGATACGTGAAAATTAAAAATGGTAGGTTTAGAAATGTTTGTATACGTCTCTCATTTCGGTCTTTCACGACGCGTTTCGAGCCCACCACAGCTCTCATCAGGTGAATTTAAATGAATTCTCTACCCGGTACACTCCAGCTTTATATAGGCTTGGAGGGAGGGGCCACACACACCCTCAAAATTGACCAATACCATCATCAGCATTGTATGATGCTTCATAAATATAATTTCCACATAATAATAAACATTATTGTTGTTTTATAATTTTTTACAGGGACTTCGTCGAACAATGTCGATCAACGGGCACTTGCAGCAGGTAAGTAGGCACATTTGTGCACATTTCAGGCGAATACAGGGAACTCGAGGTCCAAAGTTCCTGGCACTGGCTTGGTTAGGGGAATGAAAATCCAGGATTCGGACCCCGAAGGATCCGAAAACGGCTGTGCACGGGCCATCCTCACGCTGATCTCACGCTGTTCTCACGCTGTTCTCACTCCATCGGCCTCACGCTGTTCTCACGCTGTTCTCATGCTGATCTCATGCTGTTCTCACTCCATCGGCCTCACTCTGTTCTCACGTTGTTCTCACTCCATCAGCCTCACGCTGATTCACACTGTTCTCACACTGTTCTCACTGCGTCAGCCTCACGCTGATCTAACGCTGTTCTCACGCTGTTCTCACTCCATCAGCCTCACCCTGTTCTCACGCTGTTCTCACGCTGTTCTCACGCTGTTCTCACTCCATCAGCCTCACGCTGTTCTCATGCTGTTCTCACTCCTTACATCCCACCTCTGGTTATTTTGAAAATTAATGTAACAAAATGTAGGTCTATTGTCACAATATTAACAAATTTTTGCTAACTACAGCTGTGTCCCACATCAAAGTGCGCATCTGAAGCGCTCGGACTGGTCTAGCCTACGGAGGATTGTTCTTGTCGCCTAGCAACTGTGTCTGACAGCTTCCGATGACGAGCAGGAGTAACGTTTGCACTGGACTTTTTTTATATTCAACTGGTTTTAAACAAATAGGGTTGAAAACCTCTTTAAATATATTCGCCATGGTCCATTTCTGTACATAATAAAAAGAATAAACAATCGCATCAAGGTAGCCTATATAAGTGAACATTTGAATATATATATTGAAGGGTTGGTCAAAATCCCTTGCCTCTTCAAATACATCTATAATCATAAATCCTTTTGAATGCTTTTATACTTCCTTTATACAAATCAATAATCAAATATATTCATTATCACATACTCATTTTTATATTCTTTGTGCTTGTGAAATTATATTTTCTTAAATGCATGTGATGGAAGTAACCCGTTTCTTTTAGGTGCATTCCAATCTTACTTTGAGATTGCACGTAGTACACGCAGGACACGAAGGCCATGTAACCCACAAGGCCGTTTGTCTCTTTCTAGAAAGATAAGCTCCAAGTATCATATGAAATTATGAAACATTGCATGGTGAGTTACCAGCACTCTGTTAAGGCTGCTAGGGAAAAATATTTTTCCAACCTGATAGCAGAGCATGCTCATAGTCCAAAGATCCTGTTTAGTACAATACATAATGTACTGAACCCAAATTCACTTTCATATCATGATGCTACACCAGAAATCTGCGATGCATTTTTAAAATTTTTTGTGGATAAAATTAGTACTATTCGCTCTTGCATCCCCAAATTTGATTTGAATACACCTGTTGATGACCCATGTGCGGCCTGTTTAACTGAGTTTGAGCCTATTTCTTCTGCTTTTCTTGTTGAGCTTATCAATAAAATGAAGCTTTCCTCTTGCTCCTTGGATGTGATGCCTCCTCGTCTTTTTAGGGAAGTGTTATGTGTAGTAGAACCTTTTGTTTTAGCTATTATAAACAGCAGCCTCTCTCAAGGTACTGTCCCAGCAACCATGAAACATGCAGTAGTGAATCCTCTCCGCAAAAGAGCGAGTTTAGATCCTTTTATTTTGGATAACTATCGTCCAATTTCAAAATTACCATTTTTGTCAAAAGTAATGGAAAAGGTTGTTTTCCATCAATTGACGGTATTTTTAAGTGAGAATAATTTATTAGACAAATTTCAGTCTGGTTTTAGACAATATCACAGTACAGAGTCAGCCTTGCTGAAGGTGTTGAATGATCTACTGCTGGCGGTGGATTCGGGTAACTGCGCAATTTTGTTCCTTTTGGATCTCAGTGCTGCATTTGATACCATTGACCATGCTATCTTGCTGGAACGGTTGAGTAACTGTGTAGGAATTCAAGGTACCGCATTGAACTGGTTTAAATCGTATCTTTCTGATAGAACATTTTCTGTGGAGGTTGAAAATTTTTCTTCCTCCTCTGTACCATTAACTTGTGGTGTACCTCAGGGGTCTATTTTAGGCCCGCTGTTGTTTTCATTGTATTTGCTCCCTTTAGGCTCGATTTTTCGAAAACACAATATTCCACATCACTTTTATGCAGATGATACACAGGTCTATCTTCCTTTGAAAAATGGGGATAATTATGACCTAAAGTCTTTGCTGAATTGTCTTGACGAGGTAAGAGGCTGGCTGGCAGCAAATTTTTTAACACTGAATGATTCTAAAACTGAAATTGTAGTTTTTGGTTCACCAGCTTCTAACATACAGATTGAAAAGCAACTGGGTCCTTTAAGAGGGAACTCTCGTGCTCATACTAAAAACTTGGGGGTGATTTTTGACAACGGCCTTAAATTTGACAAACAAATTAACTCAGTGGTGAAGAGTAGCTTTTATCATTTGAGATCTATTGCGAAATTGAAAGCATTTTTAACAGTAAAAGATTTGGAGATAGTTATCCATGCCTTTGTTTCATCAAGGCTGGATTATTGTAACTCGCCGTACCTTGGGGTGGCTAAGTCATCCTTATTCCGCCTACAAATGGTACAAAACGCTGCCGCCAGGCTTCTTACTGGTACTCGAAAGAGGGAACATATTTCGCCTGTTCTTGCTTCGCTTCACTGGTTGCCGGTCGAATACCGTGTCAAGTTCAAGGTTTTATTATACGTTTTTAAGGGGTTGAATGGTCAGGCGCCTCCGTACATTACGGATCTTCTCCACAGAAAATGTTCTAGACCATTAAGGTCCTCGAACAAGTTGATGCTTACTATGCCACGATCTAGACTGAAATTAAAAGGGGATCGTGCATTTTCTGTCGCTGCTCCACGTCTGTGGAATGATTTGCCGGATCATCTAAGGCTATCTCCCACTGTTGATAGTTTTAAATCTTTATTAAAGACTTATTTCTTCTCTTTGGCGTTTGGTCAAATGTAATTTTATGATGTGCTTTATGATGGGCGTATGTTGTCTTCATGTTGGTTGGTGTATTTGTGTATTTTATATTGTTTGAACCGACTGTACAGCACTTTGGTCAGCAGTGGCTGTTTTAAACGTGCTTTATAAATAAAAGTGCCTTGCCTTGCCTTGCCTTTTCTCTGGTATCAGAAGAAAGGTTAGAGGGTCCTAAAGGCAGCATGGACACATATGATCCTTCGCTGGACAGATGGTCAAGCTATATTGAGCGTTACTATTGAACTTTAATTGTTGTATTAAAGAGTATTCTTTCCAGTATATTTCCTTCCTTGGGAGTAAATGCCAGTTATCTGTTTTTCTCCCAAACGAGTGAATGTTTTAGCATTATGTTTTGGTATACTTAACTGATAATAAGGAGCTCAGACTCTCTTCAGCCTTGATGGGAGCTGTTATTTGCTAGTGTCTGTTATTTGTGTGTGTGTGCGTATGACATTCTATGTAGGGCTACTTCCTGCTCAGCTACTGTTCGGACGCTCTTGCTTACTGCTCCGCGCTTTGCTCTATCGCTTTTATATTTTTTATTGCTCTATCGTTTATATTTTTATATTTTATTTCCTTTTATCACCTAATTTTAACTTCAGTACAGTGCTCAAACGCTTGAAAAAAGCAGAATTCTTTTCTCCGACCAGCCTCCCACTGAAAGCTTACATTCCGGGGAAGAGAAAACACAACTCCCTACATTCATAAGGATAAGAGAAAATGCCTCTTCTGGAATCTACTTGCTGCACTAACTGCCAGAGACTTTTACAAAGGATTGCAGTTCTTGAAACAAAGTTACTTGTGGGACCACCAAACCAGACGGAACACACAACAGAGCTTCATCATGAACGCCCTCAGCATACCGGTGAGTCCCATGAATCTAGTGCTCCTCGACAGGCTATACTGAGTGTAGAGAAACAAGCCGATCGACTTACAAATCGATGGCACAAACAGGGAGCGAGACCCAAAGGCACTCGAGACATCAGATTGTCACGAGCATCACACATTGCCGCAGTAGCATCCTCTACCCCAGATACGGCTCTGACAAGGATTGCAAACACTGGTCTCCTACCACCGCCTATACATCTTGAGAACAGATTTGAAGTATTAATGAATGAGGAATCCCTGAATGTAATGAATGTGATCGAACACAGAATGAATAAGCCAGTAGCTAACACTAATGCTAACTGGCGCTCAAGGTCGAGCAGACAGCGGCACTCAGCTCAGAGCGCAACCGAGCCCAGGACTCTGATAGTGGGTGACTCCATAATCAGAAACATTATTAGCAGGGACACAACTACATGCTGCCTTCCACAAGCAACGACTTCTGATGTAAACAAGGAACTTCAGAACATTCTGATGAAACATAAGACTGCAAATCGACTCATTGTTCATGTGGGGAAGAATGATATTCATAAAGAGCAGTCAGAACTCCTTAAGAAGGATTTCAAGGAACTTTTTGAAACACTTAAAAGACTGAAAGTTCAGACATTCATCAGTGGACCACTCCCAGCAAGAGGAACAAACAGGTTTTCACGGTTGCTTGGGCTTAACACATGGCTGCAAAAAACCTGCAATATAAAAGGAGTGAACTTCATTGACAACTTCAATCTTTTCTGGAGTCAGAGGCAACTGTTTCAACAGGATGGGCTCCACCCAAACAAACTTGGCTCAAGAGTGCTAAAGGACAATATCTACTTCTCCCTCCATCATCCTTCTGCAGTGTGTGCCAATCCACTCAACCTGAATGGCACACACACACCTGGACACAGTATGAATGACCACAGGACTTCACTTATGCACCTGAATGGACATGCGGCCGACACATCACACAAGGACAATGATAACACCACTCAGCCACAACAACCTCTGCTCACGGACACAATCTCAGCTGAGCCCTGCCCACAGAGCTCACCACAAACAGACTGTGACATATTAGAACTGCTAGAAGATTCAGCACCCAAGGACAACTTTCTGGAAAACAGCCAGGGAATACAGGACAGCATATCACAGCCTCCGATAACACCAGAACAACAGCCCCTCTCACCAGACACGTTATCTCTCTCTCCAGCAACTCCACTTCTGTGCTTCTCAGAGAAAATGGAACAACTGGTGTATGCTGGAACCAAACTATCCCACTCTTTTGCTGCAAGCCCCCAGATGTCAACCAAAAAACGGCAGGCCCCACAACCACCAAAGCCTGCGGGCCCAGCTCGCCCTCCTCCTCCTCCTGTGAGAGCTCTTCGGCCTCTGCCACAGCGCCAGGGCCCACACCATCCTCCAGCGGCTCGCGGTGAACCAAAAACAACTGATACCAACTCTCAGTGATATATGTCGGGTACCCGCTATGATAACAGTAACTTTCTTAAATGTTTACAAAACAAGCGGGAACCCAGTGTGCCTGTATCTTTCTCTATTGCTGTTCAATTACATGATAGAAAATCTAAGGCCTTCAAAAGCCATACAGCAAACCCATCTAATCTGGTGCCTATCACACGGCAAACTAAGATCGCTGTGGGGACAAAAAGTAAGACTGTTAAGTTAGCACTTTTAAACATCCGCTCACTTAAAAATAAATCACTTCTAGTCAACGACTTAATAACCACATACAACCTGGACTTTATGTTTCTAAATGAAACTTGGCTAGAAGACAGCTGCAGTGCAACAGTCCTCAATGAAACATCCCCTCCTAACTTTACTTTTATGAGTGTTTGCAGAGCGGTAAAGAGAGGCGGGGGCGTAGCTGCTCTTTTTAAAGATGTCTATCAATGTAAGCAAATATCATTTGGGAATTACCCGTCTTTCGAATATCTGGGTATTGTGTTAAAAGGCGCTCCACGTATTTTACTTATCATTATTTACAGGCCTCCAAAATACTCTCCAGCTTTTGCTGAGGAATTTACAGAACTGTTATCAACAATTTCCTCTGAGTTTGACTGTTTTGCCATTGCTGGAGATTTTAACATTCACATAGATAATGCAGAAACCAATATGGCAAAAGAAATCAAAACTGTTTTCAAAACTTTTGATCTGACTCAGCATGTACATGGACCCACACATAATCGTGGACACACTCTAGATTTACTTATCAGTAAGGGTCTAAACATCTCATCAATTGTTATCAAGGATGTAGCACTGTCTGATCATTTCTGTATTTTCTTTGATATACTGATCTCTCCTGCCATTGAAGCTAGATCTGTGTCTGTCAAGAAGAGATGCTTAAATGAGAACATTAGTGTCCTATTTATGAAGGCTATATCTTTAAAACCAAGCATATCTGCTGACTCTGTTGATTTTCTCCTTGAATCTTTTAACTCAAAAATTAAAAGTGTAATTGATGATATTGCTCCTGTGAAAGTCAGGAAGAGTGGTAGACAAAAAGCACCTTGGAGAAACTCAACAGCTGTGCAAAACATGAAAAGACAATGCAGAAGAGCAGAGCGCATGTGGCGGAAGACAAAACTTGTAGTCCATTATAACATCTACAAAGACAGCATCCATGCTTTTAATATGGAACTAGGCAAAGCTAGACAGACTTTCTTCTCGAATATTATAAACAGCAACTTAAACAACACACGCACTCTTTTTGCTACTGTAGAGAGACTGACAAACCCCCCAAGCCAGATTCCCAGTGAAATGCTCTCAGACATCAAGTGCAGTGAGTTTGCTTCTTTCTTCTCTGAGAAAATCAATAATATCAGAAAGGTGATCAGCTCATCCTTGAGTTGCGCTGGGGTCAAACAGATCAGACCACTACCTGAGAAAGTAGTTACTATGTCTGTTTTCGAAGAAATTGATGGCAAAATTTTGGAAGAAACCGTACAGCACCTTAAAACATCAACCTGCGCCCTTGACACACTTCCCACATCTTTTTTTAAAAGTGTGTTAAACAGCTTAGAAGCAGATCTCCTAGAAGTGGCAAATGCCTCACTTCTTTCTGGGAGTTTTCCAAACTCCCTGAAAACTGCAGTTGTCAAGCCCCTCCTGAAAAAGAGCAATCTGGATAAGACCATCTTAAGCAATTATAGACCGATCTCAAATCTTCCTTTCATAGGCAAGATCATTGAAAAAGTTGTCTTCAATCAGCTGAACAAATTCCTAAGCTTGAATGGATACTTTGACAATTTTCAATCTGGTTTCCGATCGCATCACAGCACAGAGACAGCTCTCATAAAGATAATAAACGATATTCGCTTAAATACTGATACAGGCAAATTATCAGTGCTGGTACTACTCGACCTCAGTGCTGCATTTGACACTGTCGATCACAACATACTTCTTGACAGGCTGGAAAACTGGGTGGGGCTTTCTGGGATAGTCCTAAAATGGTTCAGGTCATACTTAGAAGGGAGAGGTTATTATGTGAGTATAGGAGACCATAAGTCTGAGTGGACTCCCATGACATGCGGAGTCCCTCAAGGCTCAATTCTTGCACCACTCCTATTCAACCTGTACATGCTCCCAATGAGCCAAATAATGAGAAAGAACCGCATCTCTTACCACAGCTATGCAGACGACACACAGCTCTACTTAGCCCTATCGCCTAACGACTACAGCCCCATTGACTCCCTGTGCCAATGCATTGATGAAGTAAACGGTTGGATGTGCCAAAACTTTCTTCAGTTAAACAAAGACAAAACTGAAGTCATTGCGTTTGGAAACAAAGATGAAGTTCTCAAGGTAAATGCATACCTTGACGCTAGGGGTCTAACAACTAAAAATCAAGTCAGGAATCTTGGTGTGTCTCTAGAGTCAGACCTTAGTTTCAGTAGTCATGTCAAAGCAATAACTAAATCAGCATACTATCATTTGAAAAATATTGCAAGAATTAGATGCTTTGTTTCCAGTCAAGACTTAGAGAAACTTGTGCATGCTTTTATCACCAGCAGGGTGGATTATTGTAATGGACTCCTCACTGGCCTTCCTAAAAAGACCATAAGACAGTTGCAGCTCATACAGAACGCAGCTGCCAGGATCCTGAGCAGAACCAGAAAATATGAACATATCACACCAGTCCTCAGGTCTTTACACTGGCTCCCAGTTACATTTAGGATTGATTTTAAAGTATTATTACTGGTATATAAATCATTCAATGGGCTAGGACCTCAATATATTGCAGATATGCTCACTGAATATAAACCCAACAGATCACTCAGATCATTAGGATCACATCAGTTAGAAATACCAAGGGTTCACTCTAAGCACGGAGAGTCTGCTTTTAGCTATTATGCCAGCCGCAGCTGGAACCAGCTTCCAGAGGAGATCAGATGTGCTCCTACAGTAGTCACATTCAAATCCAGACTCAAAACACATCTGTTTAGCTATGCATTTAGTGAATGAGCACTGTGTCAATGTTCGTCCGACTGTTTTTACTGTACTTTATTTTATTTTTTATTCTAAACTGTTTTAATTATTTCCTCCTATGTAAAGCACTTTGAATTACCATTGTGTATGAAATGTGCTATATAAATAAACTTGCCTTGCCTTGCCTTGCCTAGGTTCTGGACGTTCGGACCAGACAACCCGGCGCCCTGCTCTAACCTGCGAGGCCACCACAGACCTAAATCTATTGAGTGGACGACAACTATCTTTACTAATGGCGATAGGCACCCCTATCTCCTCACATGTGTTAAATTGTTTAGGCTCTTAATGTTTCTTAGCCAATGAGAATCATTCAACCTGTAAGCAATGACGTAGCTTAGACCTTGGAAATTGTATAACTGCTGTGATCTTTGTAACTGTAAGCGAGGCGGCCTACGAACTCCTGTGTGAGTCTTGAAGCTGACTTCTGCTGATGAAACTGCAAACTATCTTCAGTAAAACTTTTCTTTAATTTTTTATAATTCTGACTCCGGGTCTTCATTCTTCATATCTGGTTCTGGGTCTTTAACTGTACACCCCCTTACAATATATATATATATGCCTATGTATGTTTTATTTTCATATTTCATTACATTATTTCCGTAAGTTAACACCCAATACTTGAACAGTTTAAAGTGTAATCCGGCCATTCAGGACGCAGCCTCTGAATAGGTACCAGCAGTAAACCAGCTCTGGCCATGGTCTTGGTTAAACTGAAAATACATGACTCGGCGGCGCCGGGGCTGAAACATCCTCACCATATCCTCCAGTAAAATATGAAACAAAAAATGGCAATACCCAGTTCTGTCTCCATAGCTGTTTACTCAATTATATCAAATGAATGATCAGGATGGCAGCTGTACTTTCCCACTGTTGCTTGGTGCCAGGGAGCGTTAATTGGAAACACCTGGTTGTGAAATTAGGAAATCCCACGAAGACTACATGGTGCGTCCTACGAAGGACGAATAGGCTGCATCCTTCGAACTCCGCGGCCTTTGAAGGATGGAGCCTTCACATTGGGACACAGCTCTTGTCTGTTCTCAGTCTTATTTAGTGTGTGTGTTCATCCTGCCTGTCTGTACCCGTTGCAATTATATTTATAGTAAAAGTTTGTCTTGGAGCTTTTTGCCTCTTCATCTTCTTCAGCCTACACCACACTGTGACACATGTGAAGGCCTGAGTCAATTCACCTTTATTTTTATAGGGCTTTATACAATACAGATTGTTTCAAAGCAGCTTTACAGAGATAACTGGAAAACTCTGGGTTCGGGCCAATTCCGAGCTCGGACAGCGCCAAATACGCGTAAACCTTTACTCCATCTAATTATATGTAAGTGTGAACTTGTGAGTTCGGTTTTTTTTTATAACAAGGGAGTTGAGTGAGAGAGAAGGTGTGTGGGTTTTAAAATTTTTTTTTTTAGGTAAGTTAGAGATCCTCCCTTAGTTGTTGAACCGTTTTGTTTATTTTAGGTCTTGGTCTCCCCTGAGCTTTTGCTCTCCTTTTACGTTATGCCTTTTTTTTTGTAAATCCTTTTTGTGTGTGTATATATATATATATATATATATATATATATATATATATATATATATATATATATATATATATATATATATATATATATATACTCATATCATTGTTCTTTTGTTATGCATTTGCCTTTATTTTATTTTTTTTAAATACATTTTCACTGTATTTTATGTCTTGCTTTTCCTTTATTGTAAGTGTTTACTTGTTCATACATTTTTCTCCAATAAATAATTTTGCATTTTCAGCCTGTTGTGAAACTCTCATTGTTTGGAAACCTAACTAGAAGATTGAGTCTACTAGCCCAAGTTTACTGATAACGGCTGCTGATAAGATAAGTAAAAAAACCAACACATTACTGTTTGACAAAAAAAAGCACATTGTTGTTTGACATTCATTACTAACCCTTGTTACAGATCTGCCTGGCTCTCACACAAGCCAATCACATTGCACTCCCTCACCTGAGTCCTGATCACACACACCTGCATCTCATCATCACCCTACTCACTGACACTACTTTTACACACACTTCACCCCAGCTCATTGTCTGGTCTTCTCTGTATGAAGAGTGTACCTTGCTTTAACAATGAACTACCTGATATCTTCAGCGATACTTTTCCAGTCTTAATTCCAGCATCATCTTTAGCATCTCATCTTCATTCTCCTTTGTGTAGATCCTCCAGTGTCTCGTCCTTCCTCCGGGTCTCCTAGTCCACCGTTGTCCTGAGTTCCTGTCATCCACCGTACCATCTACCAGTCATCTCACATGTAAGAAAAAACGCACCATTCACTGCCAGCATCCCACTCTCCAAAGTATCATTGCACTATCCACATACCTGCTTTCAGTTCACAAGAAAAACTTCCCTAACCCTTCCCTAACAACCCTAACCTAGTCCCACATTTCCCCCTCTTCCTTGCACCTCTCCCACATGTTTTTTTTCCTGTTTACAGCTGTATGGCTATTCCAGACTTCAAATGTTGACTTTATTCCAGATGTAACCACACTCCACTTTTCTTGGGTCTGAATGAGACCAGGATTTGACCAGAGGACACTGTGAAACTAAAAACTGGTAGGAGAGATGTAGCCGGTTTCCTTCCCAAATAATTGGAAATAGTCTTTTGAAACATTTCCTTTTGAGTTTCATGTAGTTAACCTCCACTTCACCTTGTCTTCTTGAGGTTTGCAGCTTCTTGAGGTTTGTCCTGCTGTTGTCCTGTTCCTTGGTCTTGTTCGTCACTGAGAACTTCAGCACTCATCTAGGTAAGCTTCCTTAATTTAGCTCTTCTACTCTCATTTGCTCTTTGAACTCTGGAAGTGTAGAGATCTTTATTTGATGAACTGAATGAAAATTGACTTCTGGTCTCATTTTTGTATAGTGAGCTCTTTATTGGCTTAAGCCATGTTCCTTAACAGTTTTTTTTGGAGAATATAGCCATTTTTCAATGCAGCCTCTGATCAACCAATGTTAGGTATCCTACTTTGAGGAGTGTAACAGGGTAGAGCCAGTCTCCTGCAGGTGCATATACAAAACCACAAGCATGGATGCAAAAGTTTTAGAGATGGTTAATTGAATGTCAACATTAACAATCTGTTGAAATAGTTTTTTTAATCTGTCTTTTGTGAAGTGTCTTGTTAATGTGGATGTGTACTCTTGTGAGTTTGCCTGTCAGCATTTTTTTTGTTTATCAGCATTTATTCAACCTTTTAATTAGTGATGCACTTGACCTTTTTTGCCTTTGCAATTTTGTCCCTTTTGTAATCATCTGTGCCCTTTATGTTCATGTTTTTTTTTTTTTAATTTTTTTTTTAACTTCTGATTTGGTCTTTATGTTCCCCTTTATAACCCTTATATTCCTAGTAATGCCCTATTTGTTTATTAGTCAAATGTAGTGTTTTTTGAAGCAGCCTTGTCCCCTTGTAATTTTTATGCTACTTTGTACTGTTTAACGTTGCATTGACACCTTGTATTTATGCACATTTTAGGCTTTTGTCCATATTTTTCTTTTACACCCTCTATATTTCAATTGGTCTATTTCTTATTATTTTTTTTTTGTACAGTATTTATGCATACTTCTATCTATTAATTTTTTGTACCTTTTATAATTTTGTTCCGTTAGAATAGCTTAGACTGGACCATAAAGTTCACAAGCATAAAATGATTTATGCTTCAAAAGCATGTCATGATTTATGCTTCTTTTGCATTAATTTTCCCCTGTGTTTGTATTTATGCTGTCGTGCCTTTATGCCTCTGCCAGTTTTAAGCCCCTTTTTTGTAACCTATTGTTGCGATGGTTTTTAATTTTGCCACTGTGCCAAGTTTACATTTATGCCTTTTTAATGTCAGTATAAAATGCCAGACAATTCAATATTCAAACGAAAAATATATGAATGCAAAGGGAAAAAAGTACAATTATATGCCTCCTTTATATTTGTAGTGTAAGACTTTGTATGGAAGTTTATAAACTGATTTTTTTTATTTATTCCTTGTGGTGTCTGATTTCATTTTGTAGTCTTGCACTTTATTCCCCTTTTATTTTGTCCCTTTTCTTTGTACTCCTGCCCTTTAAGCCTTAATGGTTATTTTCTTTTTGTAACTGCACTCATGTCCTTTTTATCGTTTTACCTGTGCCCTTATGTGCATTTCTACTTTATACAATTCAAATGTTCTAAGCAAATTTAAAGTACTTATTTTAAAATTTGACCCCTGATGTTTAAAGCTGTTTTGATTATGTATTAAAGTGGTGTATATAAAGTTTTTTTTTTTTTTTTTTTTTTTTTTTTTTTTTGCCTGTCATTTGTGATGTTTTATGCATTACTGTTTTCAGTTTTGACTGGCTCTTTTATAATTCCTTTCATTTTGCCTTGTCTCTGTATACATGTTGCTGTGCTGTATGCCTTTTCTGTATACTTAGTGTTTATGCGGTATGCCATTGTACCGTTTTTGTATGTCATTTATGCACTAGGGCCTTGAATACTACTTAGTTTTTCTTCTTGTATTGATGCTTATACATGTTTTACTCGTACCTTGTATTTGTGCTTTTGGTAAATGTTTGTTGTCAGTTTTGAGGGGTACGATATTATAATTATTGATGGTTTGCATGTCTGTCAATGGTTGTGCTCAGGAGTATAAATGCCCACGAGCTGATCTTGTACAGGATGTGTCTGTGATGGAAGTTGGAGAGTGAATAAGCTGCTGAAGTTTGGAATTAGTGAGTTAAAATTGCCTATTTTCTGGTTTCACAGACAAGGCTTAAAGTATTAGTTCACTAGAAAAAATGACACTCAAGCTGTTTCAAAACTGTATGAAATTCTTTCTTCTGCTGAACACAAAAGAAAATATTTTGAAGAATGTCGGTAACCAAACAGTTGATGGACCCCATTAACTTCCCTAGTATTTTTTCCCTACTACGGAAGTCAATGGGGTCCATCAAAATATACTTCTGTGGCATAACTTCTTTGAGATTCATTAAATTAACATTAAGTACATGTCATTTGTTATATCATCTTCTGGTTAATCCTAGAGCATTTCAAGCTCTTATAAACCTGTTTTACTGAACAGCTCATTACTGTATGGCACAAATGGACCTTTCGTTAAAAAAAAAAAAAAAGTATCTCCCACATTTCTGTTATTCTAGACAAATTAGCAACAGGGTAAATTCAATTTAATTCATTGATTTGTTTTATTTCCAGTGAGATTCTGACATGTCAGTAACCTTCTGGAAAATGAGATTCCCAGATGGGAAGTCCTTCAAGGTTTGAAGACCAACCTGTGATCCTTGACATGTTTAAATTAGCTAGTTTTCTTTACTGGGTCAAACCATATTCCCCAGAAACCTTATGGTGAAAGTTCACACACTTCAGTGCAGCTTGTGATCATCCAATGCAAGGCTAAGTTGAGCGTAGCATCAGTTGCCTGCAGGTGTATATCCGCTGCTATTTAAGCTGAGATATATAGGGGGGGTCCCGAATTTAGTTACTAGAAATTATGCGGTGCACACTAAAGAGCTTTAGGGATGGTTGATCATCGGTGTTTATTCATCAGGATTAATTTGATTGTTTAAGTGCTGCGCTTTGTTTTAGTTGACTGTGCTTGACTGTTCTATTTGATTACTTGTGCAGCAAAATGAGCGTGTGTGTGTGTGTGTGTGTGTGTGTGTGTGTGGTCTGAAGAAGGATGCAGATAAGAGTTTTTTTTGTCCACCTGTGCACTATTGATGTCCTGTTAACCTACACTTTTTGTATTTCACGCCTTCATTGTTTTACAGCTGTCTGACATTTCCAAATTCTCACAACTGACTTGATTCTAGCCAATAGCCATACCGGCTCATCTTGGGATTGCCTGAGACCTAAATTTGATCAAAGAACAAAGTGACACCACCTGTCTTTACCAACTTCACCAAACCTTGGAGGGGTTTGAGAACATGTGATACTTCTTGGAAATTCTCTTCTGTGCAATCATTCTTTTAAATCTTATACTAATTCTAACTGAAATGTAATGTATCTTCCTCTAGGTGAGCTGGGTGTGCGGTTGTCCTCCCTTCAGAACGGAAGTCCACATGTTGACCCTACCGTCCACCTTGAGGCTCAGGGTACAGAAATCCAAGCTCTTCTAAGCTTGCTAAACCTTTTAATGGTGGCTGTTACATCAGCTCACAGCTGTGTCCTAGTTACACAACAATCAGAATGTTCTTATTACTCTAGACATTTAATAGTTACTTTTTAATAATTGTTTCAGTCAGTTCCTGACAATGCCAAGGGAACCTTGAATTGAAGGCTAACCTGTGAAACATTATGTATATTGGTCTCTTTCCTGGGTCGACAGTTTTATGGGTGATTACCAGCATTTTTAGTAGTGGTTTTTGTATTATGCTTTGAGTTAAGGCCCGTTCACACCAAGCACGATAACTATAAAGATAACGATAAAGATATAATTCTAAAAATCGTTCGCCATATTAAAAAATAACAGAGTTCACACCACAACTATAACGATAAAGATATGAGGAACGATATCGTTGGGATCACTTTCAGAATGATTTTTTGCAGCTGTCGAACGATAAAACACTGACAGCCAATCAGAATCCATTCTAATTTAAAGGTCTCGCGCATTTAAAATGGAAGATGACATTGCAGTTAATCGTCGAGGTACAAAAAAAAATCCTCCACTGTTTGACAAGTCAAACCCCCTTTTCAAGGATACGTTAAAAAAGATGGATATATGGAAAGCAATCGGTCATATCCTGGGAATAAATGGTGAGAAGTATTAACGATGAGATATTATGCAGTTTCGCATAGTGTAACAAAATTACCTCAGGTATGCTGTCCAGTGCTAGTTTTGACAACATTGCTGAAGTTGTAGTAAAAAAGGTGTTGTATACGTAAAGGTGTTGACTAGGCGATGTTTTTATCCCATCATTGACTTCGTCAGCTAAATTCACTGTTAGATTAGATCGATTACACTAGACTTGCTAGATTCACTGTTTAGATGCGCTCGGAGCGGGTCTTCAAAAGACGACAACTCTCTAATCAGAGTGACGGATTCTCCCAACTCCTCTCGTCTTTTAAGGATATCGTGTACCCAAAAGCGCCTGTTTTTCTTTTTATATTTTTTTGTAACGTAAAGCAGCAGCAGGTCATCCATTTTTGCTACTTTGAAACCGCAGTGCGGGAGCGCATGCTTAGAATAAAAAGACCGCTATCGGTCGTTGGTGTGGACGCATATATAGTTATCTTTATCGTTATTTTTATAGTTATCATGCTTGGTGTGAACGGGCCTTTATTATGCTCGTTTCATCTGTGCCTTTATTTTTGCAAAAAAGGACCCTTTCATTTTGTTCCTGTCCTCTTTGTATTTATGTTTGCCAATATTTCTTTTGTATTTGCTTTTGTTCCCCCCCCCCCCCTTTATACCATTTGTCTTTTGCCATACTTATGGTTGTCAGTCACATTTAGTTGTTTTTCAATGCTTATTTTGCAAAGCAGCTTTGTCCTTCATGTTTTTTTCTGCATTAATGCCTTCTATTGTCTTTGTCTGTAGCACAGGAGCACTTTAGTTTATTTTTTTTTAATGTCATACTCAGGATATTGATTTGACAACATTTGTTTTTATGCCTTGGCCACTTAAACCTTGTTCCCTTGGATATAGGATATAGCAGCAGTTTTTGATGTCATAGGCACCACCGCCACTCATCATATTTTGCCTCTTTATTCATACTTTCATCATTGTGGTGCTTATATTGTTTAGTTATGCATTCCTGTTTAAGTGGACTTAACCCTTACCCTTCATGCTATCGATGTCAATGTTTTGTATGTATGCTGTTGACTCACATGTAATGTATTTTTAATTTATTGTAAAAGTGTTTAACAATTTGTTTTAGGAAAAAATAAAAGTCAAGTTGTATCTTTCTAGTCTGTTTTTGGTCAGGGGGTAGAGTCCCAGGGGGTAGAGTCCCAGGGGGTAGAGTCCCAGGGGGTAGAGTCCCAGGGGGTAGAGTCCCAGGGGGTAGAGTCCCAGGGGGTAGAGTCCCAGGGGGTAGAGTCCCAGGGGGTAGAGTCCCAGGGGGTAGAGTCCCAGGGGGTAGAGTCCCAGGGGGTAGAGTCCCAGGGGGTAGAGTCCCAGGGGGTAGAGTCCCAGGGGGTAGAGTCCCAGGGGGTAGAGTCCCAGGGGGTAGAGTCCCAGGGGGTAGAGTCCCAGGGGGTAGAGTCCCAGGGGGTAGAGTCCCAGGGGGTAGAGTCCCAGGGGGTAGAGTCCCAGGGGGTAGAGTCCCAGGGGGTAGAGTCCCAGGGGGTAGAGTCCCAGGGGGTAGAGTCCCAGGGGGTAGAGTCCCAGGGGGTAGAGTCCCAGGGGGTAGAGTCCCAGGGGGTAGAGTCCCAGGGGGTAGAGTCCCAGGGGGTAGAGTCCCAGGGGGTAGAGTCCCAGGGGGTAGAGTCCCAGGGGGTAGAGTCCCAGGGGGTAGAGTCCCAGGGGGTAGAGTCCCAGGGGGTAGAGTCCCAGGGGGTAGAGTCCCAGGGGGTAGAGTCCCAGGGGGTAGAGTCCCAGGGGGTAGAGTCCCAGGGGGTAGAGTCCCAGGGGGTAGAGTCCCAGGGGGTAGAGTCCCAGGGGGTAGAGTCCCAGGGGGTAGAGTCCCAGGGGGTAGAGTCCCAGGGGGTAGAGTCCCAGGGGGTAGAGTCCCAGGGGGTAGAGTCCCAGGGGGTAGAGTCCCAGGGGGTAGAGTCCCAGGGGGTAGAGTCCCAGGGGGTAGAGTCCCAGGGGGTAGAGTCCCAGGGGGTAGAGTCCCAGGGGGTAGAGTCCCAGGGGGTAGAGTCCCAGGGGGTAGAGTCCCAGGGGGTAGAGTCCCAGGGGGTAGAGTCCCAGGGGGTAGAGTCCCAGGGGGTAGAGTCCCAGGGGGTAGAGTCCCAGGGGGTAGAGTCCCAGGGGGTAGAGTCCCAGGGGGTAGAGTCCCAGGGGGTAGAGTCCCAGGGGGTAGAGTCCCAGGGGGTAGAGTCCCAGGGGGTAGAGTCCCAGGGGGTAGAGTCCCAGGGGGTAGAGTCCCAGGGGGTAGAGTCCCAGGGGGTAGAGTCCCAGGGGGTAGAGTCCCAGGGGGTAGAGTCCCAGGGGGTAGAGTCCCAGGGGGTAGAGTCCCAGGGGGTAGAGTCCCAGGGGGTAGAGTCCCAGGGGGTAGAGTCCCAGGGGGTAGAGTCCCAGGGGGTAGAGTCCCAGGGGGTAGAGTCCCAGGGGGTAGAGTCCCAGGGGGTAGAGTCCCAGGGGGTAGAGTCCCAGGGGGTAGAGTCCCAGGGGGTAGAGTCCCAGGGGGTAGAGTCCCAGGGGGTAGAGTCCCAGGGGGTAGAGTCCCAGGGGGTAGAGTCCCAGGGGGTAGAGTCCCAGGGGGTAGAGTCCCAGGGGGTAGAGTCCCAGGGGGTAGAGTCCCAGGGGGTAGAGTCCCAGGGGGTAGAGTCCCAGGGGGTAGAGTCCCAGGGGGTAGAGTCCCAGGGGGTAGAGTCCCAGGGGGTAGAGTCCCAGGGGGTAGAGTCCCAGGGGGTAGAGTCCCAGGGGGTAGAGTCCCAGGGGGTAGAGTCCCAGGGGGTAGAGTCCCAGGGGGTAGAGTCCCAGGGGGTAGAGTCCCAGGGGGTAGAGTCCCAGGGGGTAGAGTCCCAGGGGGTAGAGTCCCAGGGGGTAGAGTCCCAGGGGGTAGAGTCCCAGGGGGTAGAGTCCCAGGGGGTAGAGTCCCAGGGGGTAGAGTCCCAGGGGGTAGAGTCCCAGGGGGTAGAGTCCCAGGGGGTAGAGTCCCAGGGGGTAGAGTCCCAGGGGGTAGAGTCCCAGGGGGTAGAGTCCCAGGGGGTAGAGTCCCAGGGGGTAGAGTCCCAGGGGGTAGAGTCCCAGGGGGTAGAGTCCCAGGGGGTAGAGTCCCAGGGGGTAGAGTCCCAGGGGGTAGAGTCCCAGGGGGTAGAGTCCCAGGGGGTAGAGTCCCAGGGGGTAGAGTCCCAGGGGGTAGAGTCCCAGGGGGTAGAGTCCCAGGGGGTAGAGTCCCAGGGGGTAGAGTCCCAGGGGGTAGAGTCCCAGGGGGTAGAGTCCCAGGGGGTAGAGTCCCAGGGGGTAGAGTCCCAGGGGGTAGAGTCCCAGGGGGTAGAGTCCCAGGGGGTAGAGTCCCAGGGGGTAGAGTCCCAGGGGGTAGAGTCCCAGGGGGTAGAGTCCCAGGGGGTAGAGTCCCAGGGGGTAGAGTCCCAGGGGGTAGAGTCCCAGGGGGTAGAGTCCCAGGGGGTAGAGTCCCAGGGGGTAGAGTCCCAGGGGGTAGAGTCCCAGGGGGTAGAGTCCCAGGGGGTAGAGTCCCAGGGGGTAGAGTCCCAGGGGGTAGAGTCCCAGGGGGTAGAGTCCCAGGGGGTAGAGTCCCAGGGGGTAGAGTCCCAGGGGGTAGAGTCCCAGGGGGTAGAGTCCCAGGGGGTAGAGTCCCAGGGGGTAGAGTCCCAGGGGGTAGAGTCCCAGGGGGTAGAGTCCCAGGGGGTAGAGTCCCAGGGGGTAGAGTGTTAGGGTTAGGGTTAGGGTTAGGGTTAGGGTTAGGGTTAGGTTAGGGTTAGGGTTAGGGTTAGGGTTAGGGTTAGGGTTAGGGTTAGGGTTAGGGTTAGGGTTAGGGTTAGGGTTAGGGTTAGGGTTAGGTTAGGTTAGGGTTAGGGTTAGGGTTAGGTTATAGGGATAAAAACGAAAAGTGCACCCCCCTGAAGTGCACCCCCTGAATTTGATTTCCCTATATCTCGAGTTCTATAGGTCCTAGAGAGCTGAAACTCCGCCCATATACTAATTGGGGGGCGGGGCGTCGATTGCACCTGGTTTGGGACCTCTAGCGCCACCAGGCGCCGAGATATGGAAGTGCACCCCCCTTATTTTTGCACCTAGAGAGCTGAAACTCCGCCCATATACTAATTAGAGGGCGGGGAGTCGAATGCACTTGTTTTGGGAGCTCTAGCGCCACCAGGCGCCGAGATATGGAAGTGCACCCCCCCTTATTTTTGCACCTAGAGAGCTGAAACTCCGCCCATATACTAATTAGAGGGCGGGGAGTCGAATGCACTTGTTTTGGGAGCTCTAGCGCCACCGGGCGCTGAGATATGGTACTGCACCTAGGGTTGACTTTCGCAATTTCAGGGCTATTTTCCAGGGTTGACTTTCGCAATTTCAGGGCTATTTTCCAGGGTTGACTTTCGCAATTTCAGGGCTATTTTTCAGGGTTGACTTTCGCAATTTCAGGGCTATTTTTCAGGGTTGACTTTCGCAATTTCAGGGCTATTTTTCAGGGTTGACTTTCGCAATTTCAGGGCTATTTTTCAGGGTTGACTTTCTCTATACAGCTGATCAGGGTTGACTTTCTCTATACAGCTGATCAGGGTTGACTTTCTCTATACAGCTGATCAGGGTTGACTTTCTCTATACAGCTGATCAGGGTTGACTTTCTATGTATAGGGGGATGGGGATAGGGAGGGGAGGGACTTGTTTTTAGGAGGTGGGACTTGTGTTTTTAGGAGGTGGGACTTGTTTTTTTTGGAGGTGGGACTTGTGTTTTTTTAGGTGGGACTTGTGTTTTATTTGGTTGGTGGGACTTGTGTTTTTAGGAGGTGGGACTTGTGTTTTTAGGAGGTGGGACTTGTTTTTTTTGGAGGTGGGACTTGTGTTTTTTTAGGTGGGACTTGTGTTTTATTTGGTTGGTGGGACTTGTGTTTTTAGGAGGTGGGACTTGTTTTTTTTGGAGGTGGGACTTGTGTTTTTTTAGGTGGGACTTTTGTTTTTAGGAGGTGGGACTTGTGTTTTTAGGAGGTGGGACTTTTGTTTTTAGGAGGTTGGACTTGTGTTTTTAGGAGGTGGGACTTGTGTGTTTAGGAGGTGGGACTTGTGTTTTTAGGAGGTGGGACTTGTGTTTTTAGGAGGTGGGACTTGTGTTTTTTGTGGGTGGGACTTGTGTTTTTTTGGGGGTGGGACTTGTGTTTTTTGGGGGTGTGACTTGTGTTTTTTTGGGGGTAGGATTTGTGTTTTTTGGAGGTGGGACTTGTGTTTTTTGTGGGTGTGACTTGTGTTTTTTTGGGGGTGGGACTTGTGTTTTTTGGGGGTGTGACTTGTGTTTTTTTGGGTGTGGGACTTGTGTTTTTTGGAGGTGGGACTTGTGTTTTTTTGGTGGGAATTGTGTTTTATTTGTGAACCTATAGCTCCGCCCAGGAAGCAGTCAGCGACAAAAGCTAGGTATCATTCGAAAGGTCTTGGCGAGGCCTTTAAAATGACACCACATTTGTATCGTTCAGACCTTTAGGGGCGGAGCTATGGGACCAAATGTAATCATGTGTCAGGGTTAGGGTTAGGGTTAGGGTTAGGGTTAGGGTTAGGGTTAGGGTTAGGGTTAGAGTTAGGGGGGTTAGGGTTAGGGTTAGGGTTAGGTTAGGGTTAGGTTATAGGGATAAAAACGAAAAGTGCACCCCCCTGAAGTGCACCCCCTGAATTTGATTTCCCTATATCTCGAGTTCTATAGGTCCTAGAGAGCTGAAACTCCGCCCATATACTAATTGGGGGGCGGGGCGTCGATTGCACCTGGTTTGGGACCTCTAGCGCCACCAGGCGCCGAGATATGGAAGTGCACCCCCCTTATTTTTGCACCTAGAGAGCTGAAACTCCGCCCATATACTAATTAGAGGGCGGGGAGTCGAATGCACTTGTTTTGGGAGCTCTAGCGCCACCAGGCGCCGAGATATGGAAGTGCACCCCCCCTTATTTTTGCACCTAGAGAGCTGAAACTCCGCCCATATACTAATTAGAGGGCGGGGAGTCGAATGCACTTGTTTTGGGAGCTCTAGCGCCACCGGGCGCTGAGATATGGTACTGCACCTAGGGTTGACTTTCGCAATTTCAGGGCTATTTTCCAGGGTTGACTTTCGCAATTTCAGGGCTATTTTCCAGGGTTGACTTTCGCAATTTCAGGGCTATTTTTCAGGGTTGACTTTCGCAATTTCAGGGCTATTTTTCAGGGTTGACTTTCGCAATTTCAGGGCTATTTTTCAGGGTTGACTTTCGCAATTTCAGGGCTATTTTTCAGGGTTGACTTTCTCTATACAGCTGATCAGGGTTGACTTTCTCTATACAGCTGATCAGGGTTGACTTTCTCTATACAGCTGATCAGGGTTGACTTTCTCTATACAGCTGATCAGGGTTGACTTTCTATGTATAGGGGGATGGGGATAGGGAGGGGAGGGACTTGTTTTTAGGAGGTGGGACTTGTGTTTTTAGGAGGTGGGACTTGTTTTTTTTGGAGGTGGGACTTGTGTTTTTTTAGGTGGGACTTGTGTTTTATTTGGTTGGTGGGACTTGTGTTTTTAGGAGGTGGGACTTGTGTTTTTAGGAGGTGGGACTTGTTTTTTTTGGAGGTGGGACTTGTGTTTTTTTAGGTGGGACTTGTGTTTTATTTGGTTGGTGGGACTTGTGTTTTTAGGAGGTGGGACTTGTTTTTTTTGGAGGTGGGACTTGTGTTTTTTTAGGTGGGACTTTTGTTTTTAGGAGGTGGGACTTGTGTTTTTAGGAGGTGGGACTTTTGTTTTTAGGAGGTTGGACTTGTGTTTTTAGGAGGTGGGACTTGTGTGTTTAGGAGGTGGGACTTGTGTTTTTAGGAGGTGGGACTTGTGTTTTTAGGAGGTGGGACTTGTGTTTTTTGTGGGTGGGACTTGTGTTTTTTTGGGGGTGGGACTTGTGTTTTTTGGGGGTGTGACTTGTGTTTTTTTGGGGGTAGGATTTGTGTTTTTTGGAGGTGGGACTTGTGTTTTTTGTGGGTGTGACTTGTGTTTTTTTGGGGGTGGGACTTGTGTTTTTTGGGGGTGTGACTTGTGTTTTTTTGGGTGTGGGACTTGTGTTTTTTGGAGGTGGGACTTGTGTTTTTTTGGTGGGAATTGTGTTTTATTTGTGAACCTATAGCTCCGCCCAGGAAGCAGTCAGCGACAAAAGCTAGGTATCATTCGAAAGGTCTTGGCGAGGCCTTTAAAATGACACCACATTTGTATCGTTCAGACCTTTAGGGGCGGAGCTATGGGACCAAATGTAATCATGTGTCAGGGTTAGGGTTAGGGTTAGGGTTAGGGTTAGGGTTAGGGTTAGGGTTAGGGTTAGAGTTAGGGGGGTTAGGGTTAGGGTTAGGGTTAGGTTAGGGTTAGGTTATAGGGATAAAAACGAAAAGTGCACCCCCCTGAAGTGCACCCCCTGAATTTGATTTCCCTATATCTCGAGTTCTATAGGTCCTAGAGAGCTGAAACTCCGCCCATATACTAATTGGGGGGCGGGGCGTCGATTGCACCTGGTTTGGGACCTCTAGCGCCACCAGGCGCCGAGATATGGAAGTGCACCCCCCTTATTTTTGCACCTAGAGAGCTGAAACTCCGCCCATATACTAATTAGAGGGCGGGGAGTCGAATGCACTTGTTTTGGGAGCTCTAGCGCCACCAGGCGCCGAGATATGGAAGTGCACCCCCCCTTATTTTTGCACCTAGAGAGCTGAAACTCCGCCCATATACTAATTAGAGGGCGGGGAGTCGAATGCACTTGTTTTGGGAGCTCTAGCGCCACCGGGCGCTGAGATATGGTACTGCACCTAGGGTTGACTTTCGCAATTTCAGGGCTATTTTCCAGGGTTGACTTTCGCAATTTCAGGGCTATTTTCCAGGGTTGACTTTCGCAATTTCAGGGCTATTTTTCAGGGTTGACTTTCGCAATTTCAGGGCTATTTTTCAGGGTTGACTTTCGCAATTTCAGGGCTATTTTTCAGGGTTGACTTTCGCAATTTCAGGGCTATTTTTCAGGGTTGACTTTCTCTATACAGCTGATCAGGGTTGACTTTCTCTATACAGCTGATCAGGGTTGACTTTCTCTATACAGCTGATCAGGGTTGACTTTCTCTATACAGCTGATCAGGGTTGACTTTCTATGTATAGGGGGATGGGGATAGGGAGGGGAGGGACTTGTTTTTAGGAGGTGGGACTTGTGTTTTTAGGAGGTGGGACTTGTTTTTTTTGGAGGTGGGACTTGTGTTTTTTTAGGTGGGACTTGTGTTTTATTTGGTTGGTGGGACTTGTGTTTTTAGGAGGTGGGACTTGTGTTTTTAGGAGGTGGGACTTGTTTTTTTTGGAGGTGGGACTTGTGTTTTTTTAGGTGGGACTTGTGTTTTATTTGGTTGGTGGGACTTGTGTTTTTAGGAGGTGGGACTTGTTTTTTTTGGAGGTGGGACTTGTGTTTTTTTAGGTGGGACTTTTGTTTTTAGGAGGTGGGACTTGTGTTTTTAGGAGGTGGGACTTTTGTTTTTAGGAGGTTGGACTTGTGTTTTTAGGAGGTGGGACTTGTGTGTTTAGGAGGTGGGACTTGTGTTTTTAGGAGGTGGGACTTGTGTTTTTAGGAGGTGGGACTTGTGTTTTTTGTGGGTGGGACTTGTGTTTTTTTGGGGGTGGGACTTGTGTTTTTTGGGGGTGTGACTTGTGTTTTTTTGGGGGTAGGATTTGTGTTTTTTGGAGGTGGGACTTGTGTTTTTTGTGGGTGTGACTTGTGTTTTTTTGGGGGTGGGACTTGTGTTTTTTGGGGGTGTGACTTGTGTTTTTTTGGGTGTGGGACTTGTGTTTTTTGGAGGTGGGACTTGTGTTTTTTTGGTGGGAATTGTGTTTTATTTGTGAACCTATAGCTCCGCCCAGGAAGCAGTCAGCGACAAAAGCTAGGTATCATTCGAAAGGTCTTGGCGAGGCCTTTAAAATGACACCACATTTGTATCGTTCAGACCTTTAGGGGCGGAGCTATGGGACCAAATGTAATCATGTGTCAGGGTTAGGGTTAGGGTTAGGGTTAGGGTTAGGGTTAGGGTTAGGGTTAGGGTTAGGGTTAGGGTTAGGGTTAGGGTTAGGGTTAGGGTTAGGGTTAGGGTTAGGGTTAGGGTTAGGGTTAGGGTTAGGGTTAGGGGTTAGGGTTAGGTTATAGGGATAAAAACGAAAAGTGCACCCCCCTGAAGTGCACCCCCTGAATTTGATTTCCCTATATCTCGAGTTCTATAGGTCCTAGAGAGCTGAAACTCCGCCCATATACTAATTGGGGGGCGGGGCGTCGATTGCACCTGGTTTGGGACCTCTAGCGCCACCAGGCGCCGAGATATGGAAGTGCACCCCCCTTATTTTTGCACCTAGAGAGCTGAAACTCCGCCCATATACTAATTAGAGGGCGGGGAGTCGAATGCACTTGTTTTGGGAGCTCTAGCGCCACCAGGCGCCGAGATATGGAAGTGCACCCCCCCTTATTTTTGCACCTAGAGAGCTGAAACTCCGCCCATATACTAATTAGAGGGCGGGGAGTCGAATGCACTTGTTTTGGGAGCTCTAGCGCCACCGGCGCTGAGATATGGTACTGCACCTAGGGTTGACTTTCGCAATTTCAGGGCTATTTTCCAGGGTTGACTTTCGCAATTTCAGGGCTATTTTCCAGGGTTGACTTTCGCAATTTCAGGGCTATTTTTCAGGGTTGACTTTCGCAATTTCAGGGCTATTTTTCAGGGTTGACTTTCGCAATTTCAGGGCTATTTTTCAGGGTTGACTTTCGCAATTTCAGGGCTATTTTTCAGGGTTGACTTTCTCTATACAGCTGATCAGGGTTGACTTTCTCTATACAGCTGATCAGGGTTGACTTTCTCTATACAGCTGATCAGGGTTGACTTTCTCTATACAGCTGATCAGGGTTGACTTTCTATGTATAGGGGGATGGGGATAGGGAGGGGAGGGACTTGTTTTAGGAGGTGGGACTTGTGTTTTTAGGAGGTGGGACTTGTTTTTTTTGGAGGTGGGACTTGTGTTTTTTTAGGTGGGACTTGTGTTTTATTTGGTTGGTGGGACTTGTGTTTTTAGGAGGTGGGACTTGTGTTTTTAGGAGGTGGGACTTGTTTTTTTTGGAGGTGGGACTTGTGTTTTTTTAGGTGGGACTTGTGTTTTATTTGGTTGGTGGGACTTGTGTTTTTAGGAGGTGGGACTTGTTTTTTTTGGAGGTGGGACTTGTGTTTTTTTAGGTGGGACTTTTGTTTTTAGGAGGTGGGACTTGTGTTTTTAGGAGGTGGGACTTTTGTTTTTAGGAGGTTGGACTTGTGTTTTTAGGAGGTGGGACTTGTGTGTTTAGGAGGTGGGACTTGTGTTTTTAGGAGGTGGGACTTGTGTTTTTAGGAGGTGGGACTTGTGTTTTTTGTGGGTGGGACTTGTGTTTTTTTGGGGGTGGGACTTGTGTTTTTTTGGGGGTGTGACTTGTGTTTTTTTTGGGGGTAGGATTTGTGTTTTTTGGAGGTGGGACTTGTGTTTTTTGTGGGTGTGACTTGTGTTTTTTTGGGGGTGGGACTTGTGTTTTTTGGGGGGTGTGACTTGTGTTTTTTTTGGGTGTGGGACTTGTGTTTTTTGGAGGTGGGACTTGTGTTTTTTTGGTGGGAATTGTGTTTTATTTGTGAACCTATAGCTCCGCCCAGGAAGCAGTCAGCGACAAAAGCTAGGTATCATTCGAAAGGTCTTGGCGAGGCCTTTAAAATGACACCACATTTGTATCGTTCAGACCTTTAGGGGCGGAGCTATGGGACCAAATGTAATCATGTGTCAGGGTTAGGGTTAGGGTTAGGGTTAGGGTTAGGGTTAGGGTTAGGGTTAGGGTTAGAGTTAGGGGGGTTAGGGTTAGGGTTAGGGTTAGGTTAGGGTTAGGTTATAGGGATAAAAACGAAAAGTGCACCCCCCTGAAGTGCACCCCCTGAATTTGATTTCCCTATATCTCGAGTTCTATAGGTCCTAGAGAGCTGAAACTCCGCCCATATACTAATTGGGGGGCGGGGGCGTCGATTGCACCTGGTTTGGGACCTCTAGCGCCACCAGGCGCCGAGATATGGAAGTGCACCCCCCTTATTTTTGCACCTAGAGAGCTGAAACTCCGCCCATATACTAATTAGAGGGCGGGGAGTCGAATGCACTTGTTTTGGGAGCTCTAGCGCCACCAGGCGCCGAGATATGGAAGTGCACCCCCCCTTATTTTTGCACCTAGAGAGCTGAAACTCCGCCCATATACTAATTAGAGGGCGGGGAGTCGAATGCACTTGTTTTGGGAGCTCTAGCGCCACCGGGCGCTGAGATATGGTACTGCACCTAGGGTTGACTTTCGCAATTTCAGGGCTATTTTCCAGGGTTGACTTTCGCAATTTCAGGGCTATTTTCCAGGGTTGACTTTCGCAATTTCAGGGCTATTTTTCAGGGTTGACTTTCGCAATTTCAGGGCTATTTTTCAGGGTTGACTTTCGCAATTTCAGGGCTATTTTTCAGGGTTGACTTTCGCAATTTCAGGGCTATTTTTCAGGGTTGACTTTCTCTATACAGCTGATCAGGGTTGACTTTCTCTATACAGCTGATCAGGGTTGACTTTCTCTATACAGCTGATCAGGGTTGACTTTCTCTATACAGCTGATCAGGGTTGACTTTCTATGTATAGGGGGATGGGGATAGGGAGGGGAGGGACTTGTTTTTAGGAGGTGGGACTTGTGTTTTTAGGAGGTGGGACTTGTTTTTTTTGGAGGTGGACTTGTGTTTTTTTAGGTGGGACTTGTGTTTTATTTGGTTGGTGGGACTTGTGTTTTTAGGAGGTGGGACTTGTGTTTTTAGGAGGTGGGACTTGTTTTTTTTGGAGGTGGGACTTGTGTTTTTTTAGGTGGGACTTGTGTTTTATTTGGTTGGTGGGACTTGTGTTTTTAGGAGGTGGGACTTGTTTTTTTTGGAGGTGGGACTTGTGTTTTTTTTAGGTGGGACTTTTGTTTTTAGGAGGTGGGACTTGTGTTTTTAGGAGGTGGGGACTTTTGTTTTTAGGAGGTTGGACTTGTGTTTTTAGGAGGTGGGACTTGTGTGTTTAGGAGGTGGGACTTGTGTTTTTAGGAGGTGGGACTTGTGTTTTTAGGAGGTGGGACTTGTGTTTTTTGTGGGTGGGACTTGTGTTTTTTTGGGGGTGGGACTTGTGTTTTTTGGGGGTGTGACTTGTGTTTTTTTGGGGGTAGGATTTGTGTTTTTTGGAGGTGGGACTTGTGTTTTTTGTGGGTGTGACTTGTGTTTTTTTGGGGGTGGGACTTGTGTTTTTTGGGGGTGTGACTTGTGTTTTTTTTGGGTGTGGGACTTGTGTTTTTTGGAGGTGGGACTTGTGTTTTTTTGGTGGGAATTGTGTTTTATTTGTGAACCTATAGCTCCGCCCAGGAAGCAGTCAGCGACAAAAGCTAGGTATCATTCGAAAGGTCTTGGCGAGGCCTTTAAAATGACACCACATTTGTATCGTTCAGACCTTTAGGGGCGGAGCTATGGGACCAAATGTAATCATGTGTCAGGGTTAGGGTTAGGGTTAGGGTTAGGGTTAGGGTTAGGGTTAGGGTTAGGGTTAGAGTTAGGGGGGGTTAGGGTTAGGGTTTAGGGTTAGGTTAGGGTTAGGTTATAGGGATAAAAACGAAAAGTGCACCCCCTGAAGTGCACCCCCTGAATTTGATTTCCCTATATCTCGAGTTCTATAGGTCCTAGAGAGCTGAAACTCCGCCCATATACTAATTGGGGGGCGGGGCGTCGATTGCACCTGGTTTGGGACCTCTAGCGCCACCAGGCGCCGAGATATGGAAGTGCACCCCCCTTATTTTTGCAGGGTTAGGGTTAGGGTTAGGGTTAGGGTTAGGGTTAGGTTAGGGTTAGGGTAGGGTTAGGGTTAGGGTTAGGGTTAGGGTTAGGTTAGGGTTAGGGTTAGGGGTTAGGGTTAGGGTTAGGTTAGGGTTAGGGTTAGGGTTAGGGTTAGGTTAGGGTTAGGGTTAGGGTTAGGGTTAGGGTTAGGGTTAGGGTTAGGGTTAGGGTTAGGGTTAGGGTTAGGGTTAGGGTTAGGGTTAGGGTTAGGTTAGGGTTAGGGTTAGGGTTAGGGTTAGGGTTAGGGTTAGGGTTAGGGTTAGGGTTAGGGTTAGGTTAGGGTTAGGGTTAGGGTTAGGGTTAGGGTTAGGGTTAGGGTTAGGGTTAGGGTTAGGGTTAGGGTTAGGGTTAGGGTTAGGGTTAGGGTTAGGGTTAGGGTTAGGGTTAGGGTTAGGGTTAGGGTTAGGGTTAGGGTTAGGGTAGTTAGGGTTAGGGTTAGGGTTAGGGTTAGGGTTAGGGTTAGGGTTAGGGTTAGGTTAGGGTTAGGGTTAGGTTAGGGTTAGGGTTAGGGTTAGGGTTAGGTTAGGGTTAGGGTTTAGGGTTAGGGTTAGGGTTAGGGTTAGGGTTAGGGTTAGGTTAGGGTTAGGGTTAGGGTTAGGGTTAGGGTTAGGGTTAGGGTTAGGGTTAGGGTTAGGTTAGGGTTAGGGTTAGGGTTAGGGTTAGGGTTAGGGTTAGGGTTAGGGTTAGGGTTAGGGTTAGGGGTTAGGTGTAGGGTTAGGGTTAGGGTTAGGGTTAGGTTATAGGGATAAAAACGAAAAGTGCACCCCCCTGAAGTGCACCCCCTGAATTTGATTTCCCTATATCTCGAGTTCTATAGGTCCTAGAGAGCTGAAACTCCGCCCATATACTAATTGGGGGGCGGGGCGTCGATTGCACCTGGTTTGGGACCTCTAGCGCCACCAGGCGCCGAGATATGGAAGTGCACCCCCCTTATTTTTGCACCTAGAGAGCTGAAACTCCGCCCATATACTAATTAGAGGGCGGGGAGTCGAATGCACTTGTTT